>JAPFBL010000093.1:0-577500 GCA_026182355.1 Hermatobates lingyangjiaoensis
ATTACGAGAGTAAATAAAATATCTCATTGATTTCAAGTAGCAACTGTATAAAAACAATTTTTAGCTGTTTAATTCAAAAGCATATTCAATTTAATGGTTTTCCCTTTTTACATTGTTAATAAGTGACTTCTCAGTTTATATGAATTAATAGTGCTGTTGATTTCAAATAAATATTATTTGTTTACAACAATAAGAGACTTACAATTAATATTTTTAAATTAATTTTAAAGAATAAAAATAGTTTGACTAAAACAATAGTCACTAATAATAATTATTATGATATCTGATGGCCTCTTAGACCCATTATGACAGCATTTGTTTAATGTCTGAATCCCAATCCTTTTTGTTCATTTTATCCCAGGATTAAAGGGATTCTTTTCATTTTTAGCTCCAGTTATTATTTTTGTGCAAGTAGTCAGAGTTTCTCTGGTTTTAAGCTTAAAAATTGTTTTCTTCAGTGAGCTGATTCAAAAATTCTTAATTCAATGGAGCAACTGAAGACAATTCTTCATGAGCACCTTCGGTATTTCTAGTTTCATAGATTTTATTGGTCAAAATTTTCTTAATTACGTCAAAAGGAACATCAAAATCGTAGCAGCATTTTCTTTTAATCAATAATTGGTTAAAAATCGTATAAAGCATGTGTGAGGTGTGTGAAACAACAAAATATTTCTAATGTAGTGCAATCAGTTATTATGTGGTATTTACTCATTGTAGGGTAAAAATCTAATGAAATGGTCTCCACATATAAAACTTTTAATGATATAAACAACGCGTTTCGAACACTTTAATGCCTGAAGAAGAACACTACGTGTTCGAAACGCGTTGTTTATATCATTAAAAGTTTTATATGTGGAGACCATTTCATTAGATTTTTACCCTACAATGAACAAAATATTTGCCTAATCATAACGATTTTTTATTTTGATTTTTATCTGTTGATGAATACAGACTGATTTCTTATAACATGTTAACTAAAACAATTCATTACGCTTCATTATAAATCTGTAGTCACAGCATATTGAGGGAGTATTCAATTATAATTATTATCTATTACCAGAAGGCATAACACACACAAATATCTCATCTCATAGTACATGATAAAATCAAATATTATAACTGTAATGATATAAATTGGGTGCAAATTTCATTGGAGGCTATGTTTGTGGATTAGCAAATACTGGTTCCACTTGTACCTGCACCAAAAACATGGACTCGATGATAAGGAAACAAATATTTATGCTTAGAACTGACTCATTTCAAGTTTTCTTTACGTTTCATACATTGGAGAAACCGAATCCACCATTAGAAAAATTCTGTCGGTTTGTCCGCAAAATTTTGTCACAAGTAAACTCAGCCACCATAAGACATATCAAGCTGAAACTTTTACAGTAGATTTATGTATGTCTAACTTAAATTATAGGCTCTGAATTGATTGGAAATTCAACGTAGAACTGAAGTTATGGTCGTTTAAAGCAAAAAGATTTATCACAAGTAAACTCAGCCATCATGAGACATAGCGAGCTGAAATTTTGACACTAGATTTGTGTATGCCTAACTTAAAATATAGACTCTAAATAGATTCATAATTCAGTACAGAAGCAAAGTTATTGGGCTTTAAGCTGTATTTTCCTAACTTCACAAACAAGTTTGTTTTGAAAATACACAGGTGTGGCAAGTAGGTATTGTTAGTTGATTTTAATTTCATTTGAGCATATGCATATAGAGCGTTTTTGACATCATTGAAAAGATAATTCCCAGAGTTCAAAATGTGCTATCTATTAAGAATAAATAGTTTTGTGAACGAACAATTCTCAGCCCTTAATATAAACAGGCAGAAAAAATCAACAAACAAGTTCTTACGCTATATCATACCGAGGAAAGAACTTACAAGTCAGTAAACGGAGTGATTAGTGATGAAGAAGCAGTTCATTATCTAACTGAATTTCTTGACTCTGAATTTATTTCTCCTGGACTGCCTGCTCATGAGTAAAAACTTAAAGTAGGAGCACCAATCATGCTGCAATTTAGTAGCAGTAACAAATTTCATGTTACGAAACGTGAGTGACCCAAAACTGTGCAACGGGACACGACTCTGAGTTTGTGTACGACGTTAACTAAGTCGCAAGGGGAAACTTTATCTAACGTAGGAATTCAAGTTAGCGAAACCAAGTTTTTCTCACATGGTCAACTGTGGTTTACTTGCTTAAGATTCAGAGGTTCCAACTGACGTGGTTCTTCCATGAACCTGAAGGACAGACAGCTAATGTGGTGTATCAGAGGTATTTGCTGAACACTGTACTAATAATGATATTTTCTACTATTCTATAATTTCTAATTATGGTATTAGTATAATTTTATAATTGGTATAGTATTCCATGGTATTTTGGAATACCAAGTATAATAAAATTTTTGATTCAGTCAAAGACGGGTACGTTTGCTAGTTGAAACATATAATACAGTGAAAAACAAGATTTAATTTGGAAAACTGTTAGTTTAGTTGGAAAAGACTCACGTTACTGGGAAGGTCGAAGATTGGTGTAACCTAATGTCAAAAAAAGTTAAAGAACCAATCAGACAGGACCAAAGAGAAGAAAAAAATTATCGAATTTATAAAATATCTTACTAGTCTGCACATGACCTGTTTATTGTTCACATGTTTATATTATTGTATTTTTCTTGCAATAACGGAGTTGAAAAATTCAACTTTAGTTAGGTGTCATGACTTCTAGCTTGAAACGCTTTCAGCTAGTATTAAGCTTTCCCATTTTCTGAGTGAAAAAACAATCTATGATAAAACTTACGTATTTCAATAACAGGCAGTTTATGAATTTCTTATAATGAAAAAAAAATATTTGTTATTTAAAAAAATATAAAAATTAAAGAGTAAAAATTATAACTTAAAAAAAGTGTAAAAAAAATATGTACACAAATATGTATAATGTAATTTCAAACACAATGCGATATTACAACTAAAAAAAGGACCTAGTTAGCCCAGTGGTTACGTGCTTGCCTATGGATTGGTAGGTTCCGGGGTTCACCCCGGGACCACCCTGGCACTCCATATATTAACAAAGAATGTGAATTAATCTTAGCAGATCATCCCTTGGTGAGTTCAATAAGCTGTTGATCCCCATCTTGCACAATGTCAGATACTCATTAAAGGACCTTACTCTAAATACACTTAGGTTAGGCAAAATTTAGGACTCCCAATGTAGTAAAATGTTCATTGCGTGGTATGACAAAATGCTAATGTTAGGTCGTTGTGTTTTCCTTTGTGGGACTGCCCCTGCACACTAACCTAACCTAAAACTGAACACCAGCATCAACTAAATAACTATACGTAATATTAAAGCTACAATCGCATGAAATTATAATCCCTGTGAGTGGTATAATAATTAGTACCACAATAAATATTAAAGAATATAAGAGTCTAAACAAAAGTTTACGTTATTTTAGCTTAAAAATACGAAATCTTTGTTTTAACAATTTATTTACATCAAAATTTGAATAATAAAAACTGGAAACTCGCCTGGGCAAAGTGCTCCCATTGTTTTGCCACTCATCTACAGTTTCCATATTTTTTTATTTATATTTTTATCATATTTTACAAAAATATGTTCTGCGAAATGTACTAATGGTAAATTTTTTCATCTAATATTACAAAATTTGATAATTCTAAGGTAAAATGAATAAACAAACAAAAGTCTCCATACAATGAAGTTTTATTCAACAGCAACGCGTTTCGGGCACTGTGTTCATCATCAGGAGGACACCAAGGATGTGGTGTGCTGAAGGGTTGGTCCAGTGAAAACAAGTAGTTCCTACTAGTTGTTTTCAATGGACCAACCCTTCAGCACCACATCCTTGATGTCTTCCTGATGATGAACACAAAGTGTTCGAAACGCGTTGTTGTTGTTGAATAAAACGTCAATTGTGTGGAAACTTTTGTTGGTTTATCCATTTTACCTCAGAATGAGTAAATATCACACAATTATAGATTGCACAACTAATGATTTAAAATTTGATAATTCTATACATCCACAAAAGTTATGTAAATTTAGATGTGGAAATTTTTATTTTATTATTCCTCTTTTCCAAATTGAGTAAATAGCACTTTTGATTAGATGACATTAGTTTTGAAGTAATATCATGAAATACATTTTGTATTTGTATTAGATAATTTTAAAATAATTAATTATTATTCTTCTTTATTCCACCATATGTTATTAATCAGTACTTTACTTTATTCTGTTCAAAATTTATTAGATAATTTATATTTAATATAATTTAAATAATAATGTAATAGTTAATTTAATATGACAATTAGATTAATACGATCAGTTAATATCATATGACTTTTTTCTTCATTTTTTTGAAATGATCCAAAATTATATTAATATATCGCTTTTTAGCTGTTTTTCCGTTTAATTATTGTATATTAGCGTTTATTTAACTTTACTTTCAAATTAGCTTTTTATATTGGTGCTTGAAATAAATTATATGGAAGCATTTAGCTCAATAAAAAAAATGAAATATAAATGTCGGCAAAACTGCTTCCAAAACGACTATATACATGTGCCAAAAAAAAAAAGTCAAAAATAAAGTATATATTGTATGATTTCTTTCTGATTTTTTTTTAAATGAAAAAATTAAAAGATAATTCAAATACATTTTATATTTATTTATAATTAACATTGTTATTTACTAGGTTAAATAAAGTTTTGTACAGAGCTTGTATAAAATATTAAATCAACGAAAAAAAAAAAAAGGATGTCAATAATTTAGAAAGAGATAAGTTTTTATGATTCCGGGGTGGAAGAGTCAATCTCTGCTCCAATAATTGATTCATTCCCTGCCTCTCCCCAATAACAGTCTACGTGAGGTAAAATATTAAACGGCAGAAAGTGATACTTAAATATTGATAAACGCTAAAATTTCTTGAACAAATAAAAATCATTTTATTTTTCTGTACTCTCGGTTTACTGTTATCTGATTGGTTATATTGACTGGTGTTCATCATAAATCTGTCATTATTTCTATATAAATAAAATATTTGTATATAATCAAATGAAATGAACATTTGATATAATAAATCATTATCTGATATATAAATTTTGATAGAACCAGTTTTTGTTTACTTGGTTTTTTAATAACTCCAGCTATTCATATATGACTAAATAACCATCATTATTAAAAATGGATCGTAAAGCTCTAACTTCTTTGGGTGTTACCCCAATAGAATTTCCCCAAATAGTAAAATTAATTGACTCCCACACTTGGAAGAACTGTGGTGACAAACACATTTACTTATTGAATTTGGAAAATTCAATTTTTAATTGTTAATACTGATATTTCTCCATTTCCATAGTTTCATGGTTCGATGGTTCCATACTCCATTTCCATAGTTTCATGGTTCGATGGTTCCATACTCCATTTTCCATAGTTTCATGGTTCGATGGTTCCATACTCCATTTTCCATAGTTTCATGGTTCGATGGTTCCATACTCCATTTTCCATAGTTTCATGGTTCGATGGTTCCATACTCCATTTTCCATAGTTTCATGGTTCGATAGTTCCATACTCCATTTTCCATAGTTTCATGGTTCGATGGTTCCATACTCCATTTTCCATAGTTTCATGGTTCGATGGTTCCATACTCCATTTTCCATAGTTTCATGGTTCGATGGTTCCATACTCCATTTTCCATAGTTTCATGGTTCGATGGTTCCATACTCCATTTTCCATAGTTTCATGGTTCGATAGTTCCATACTCCATTTTCCATAGTTTCATGGTTGGATGGTTCCATACTCCATTTTCCATAGTTCGTGGGATTCTCAATGCATTCTTTTCTCTAACTTTCCCTCACTTAGTCCATCCACATCAAAAGCACGTTCAATACTCCCCGAAATTTCTAATTTACCCTATTTAGAGCAATTAAACCTTATCCTCGAATACTGACATAGTTGGAAATATGTTTTCTTCAAATCAACGCCCTTAGCCATGATGGATATCATTACATCATTCCCATGATAATTTCACATTAGATCACCAAAGTTAAAGCATATCGGGAGTGGTTATGAGTTGGATGGGTGACACCACTACCTTTTAATTGCTCCTTTGGTAATAGGTGTCGAAACATGAATGAGCCAAACTCCCAACCCTTGTTTAATACAAACAAAGCCTCTACGTGTATTTGTTGAAAAAAACTGTTTAATTATATTACATTAAAAATAAATGTGTTGTGAGATAGAACTTGACCATAACATATATTATTACAAATATATACACAAATTTTGTAAGTTAAATTCTTTAAAAAAAATTATAGTAAATACCAAAGTGGTATGTAAAATCAAGGCTAGTGGACATAACTCATTAGAGAATCAATGACTTTTTTCTTCCATCAGCGTAAAGTTGTTTCTTTCTTAGTGTTAAAGTAGACAAGACGATCATCTTTAAGAAATATCAACCGAATTGTTTCAAAAGCATAAGGCTTCTATGTTTTGAAGCTTACCAAAGACCTTAGGTTAGGTTGCAGTGCACTCTTAAAATAGAACACTCATAGGCCGAAAATTTTTTTATAAAGTGTTAATTTTTGGCAAAATTTCATGGTTCTTAAATGAGCTATTTAGCATCAAAAAATAGAAATTTCTGAAAATAGAAATGTACTCTAACGTGCTTTTGAAAAATGTAATTTTGAAAAAAATTATGTCAACTCATTCCCGACATAACGTTCTATTTTTAGGTATAGTTTCATATTGATCTGTCAAACGGTATGGCTTGTATCGCTTTCACAAGCTTTCAGATTGAAGTATAAGTCAACATTTTTACATTTTATTGAAAAAAAAATATTTCCTGTTGTTTTAAAAACCTTAAGGTTATTTTTAGTTTATTGCTTTTGTAGCCTCAAAGGTAATGCAAAAATTTCATGATTCTAAAATTTGTAGTTTAGGAGAAAAAAATGTTGCCTAAAAACAGGTTTTAGGCAAAAAAAAAGTGACTATCCCATCATGCGTAATTGCTCCTAAACTATTCCATTTTTGAGGCCCATTTTTGTGTAAAATACCAATTTGAGCCATCAAAGATTCTGGAATATAGCGTGATCACAAAGTTTGGAAAACTGAAACACACACACACACACACACACACACACACACACACACACACAGATATCATTGAAAAAATTTCATACAATTTTTTTTGGACCTCAAAACATAAAATTCAGCTAAAATATCGAGGTTGATTTTTTGGGTCACTATATGTATGGTAATGTAAAAAAAAAAGAAAAAAACATAATTATCTTTCAGTTTAGGAGAAAAAAATGTAGTCTATAGTCATATAGTCAATCTATAGTCAAAAAACTGGTTTTTGGAAAAAAAAGTGACTTTCCTATAATGCATAATTGCTCCTAAACTATTGAGCACTTGTACTCTATGAGGCCCATTTTTGTGTAAAATATGAGTTTGAGTCATATTTTATGTTTAAAAAACAAAAGCATTTTATGAATTGAAGATCTGTTTTCAGTTCAAAAATAGTCAACAACGTTATCGAATAAAACATTTGGAACGGCAAATGAAAATTAATAGCTGTCATCACTTTAAGAAAAGGCTATAAATGAAAAATAATAATTCATTTCATACAGACTGGAAAATATTAAAAAAAAAAGTCCTGGATTAGAATTCAATTAGAGTTATGAATGTCTTTTGAAAGAGACACAAGTTGATCCTCCGTGATCCCAGTTAAACGTAACTGTTGACAGAGGTGAGCCATCCAAGCTGTCTGACGTTTTATTTTCAACAAAACCTTTATCACACTCCATGAATGTCAGTTAAGATAAACTCAACAAATTTCCCTGTTTCATATTCTCAAAAAAAAAAAATCTGGAGTGGCCTACACTCAACTTCACTATATGTAAACTCAATATCAAACTTCTTAGGTATATAATATATGAATGGGATATATATAATAATCTTCATATAACAAAGTTAATATGATTAATAAACAAAAAATTAGAGCATTTTGTGAGACAAAACCATCTATCATACCACCATACCATGGAAAGCATCAGAAATTACAGGTTTGTTTGGCGTTGATTTTTTGCATATAAGAATTTTATTCTTTTACATCTCATATTAAGTTATTAAAATATTTAAACATTTTTCATTAAACCTCTACACATCAATTTTATTTCAGAGAATTTACTCAAAAACTTCTTAAGTCAATGTAAACAAATACAAGTATAGCAAGTAAACCATTAGACTAGGATCAATATTCAGTTTTTTAGCTTTGTTGCGCTTTGCTGTAAATGAAATTTCATTAATTTTTTTATAAATTTTTAATATTTTTTTTTTATTTTTTGGCAAACTTCAATTTATAAACAAACTTTTTAATATATATATCTGATGTAGTATGCCTGTAGTGTGATGATAAACGCCAAATTTTTACGGATTTCGAATTTCCCGGCCTGCTGAACCCATATTTGATACTACTTCCCTGGGTGTAACTAAGTGAGTATGCATAAATCCCATTTGACAACTGTATTAATATAGTTTGTCATATAGTTTGTGGGTATTATTGAAAACTCGGAAAGGCTCATTATCGTACTTTTGACCAAAATCAGTTTTTCTCGGTTTGTTTATTGGAATAAAAGAAATTTTGTTTTAAATGTTAATTGTTGTATGAAAAAATTTGTCATGAATTTTGAATATTGGAATAAAAAGTATTGCACACACAAAAGAAAGTTCCACCTGTATCACTTCAAAGGAAAAACATTCCAGACATTTGTCGATTCAACAATATCCGTATATAAACGTTGGTGTTTTCAAAAGTAACTCTTTCTACACAAAATCCAAATCTAGGATAACACTACGTGAACGATTAATTGTTATCAAAACCAATTGTTTCTAAGAATACTGAAGTGGTTAACACTCAATGCTATGCGATCGTCCATATTTTAAATAGCAGTTATTTCTAAACAACCGTTTTAACAATATCGCTATAACAAATGTTCAGAAGTGGGTTAATATTGTTAAACAACTTGTTCAACATTAACAACTCAACATCAGTAACACTTTCTATACCACACTGGATTTATTAATTATATCATATCAATGTTATAATGGTAAAGTAACACAGAAAGTAAATAGACACATTTACTAACTCAAATTTTTGAAAAATCCGTCTTCAAGATGAAAGAGAAACACGTTGCATCTACAGCGTGCTTGGTCTCCCTCCCTCTTTTCTCCTAAAGACGGATTTTCCAAAAATTTGAGTTAGTGTGTTACTTTACTCTGTGTTACTCTTCTTCGACTTTGAAATCGTATTGTATCCAGTTTGAACCAACTTTCCGTTGAAACGTTAATATATATGAATATTTATTGCTAATAAGTTATACAAAATACAACTATTTTTGATTAATAACTCTTTTTAAACAACAGCGATTGAATAATAACGTTATATGAATGCTCATTATTCCCATGGGTATTTCTCAACAATAGATCCAACAATACTATGAATCTGTTGTTGTTTTCCAATGCCCACACTTATAAGGCTTTCACCTTTTAGTGCAGTTCTAGGGGTGGAAATTTTGGTTCATTTATTATTTGGCACCCATTTTAATAAAGGGCGAGCCACAATACTGTGAATCTATAAATATTTCATTTTTTAATTACGAACTCTTTTTCAACAACACTTGAAGAAACAATAACTGTATACTACTGTTACATTTGTGTTATAGTTATATGTCCTATACTACTTGATTCAATAAAAACCTCTTTCAAATTCGTTTTCTTTTGTTTGAGAGAAGTATATGTACCAATATCGCTAGTATCAATAGCCCATTGTTATTTCACTCTGTGTAAAGTATAGTGATCACGACTTAATTCTATTTTAACATTCTCAATAATTTATGTGTCGGGAGAACTATCGTGTTTATTTATTCAAGTTTACACAATTTTGATAATGCTTTTGAACTATATATAAAAGAATAAAAAAAAAGTTTGTGCTCTTTTAAAAATGTTTACCCGTAGTTAAGTTAAGTATAGTCCATTCCAGACTTTTTTTTAATATAATAATATCTATAGTAAAAGTGGTTTCCAGTATGTCGTTCGGCCTAACAGCTGCTCTCATTGATCAAGATGGGCGGAGAATAGAAGGCGGTCAGACATGCCAACCTCAGAAACCGGTAGTGAGCCCTCCCTCTCAGTCGAAAACAATCGTCGTCCTGTAATCCAACGAGGCATTAGACTTTCATTCAAATTAGCATAAGACTTCTTTAAACCTGCTGTTGTCAGATTGCTTTGGCTCAAGTATTTATATTGCATGAAGACCTTATCAATATGAGTTTCTTCCAAAGGAACGTCTCTTTCTTTTGGTTTCACAGTTCAAAGAGTATCGAATTTATTGACGATACAGTTTGATTTCAGACCCGAGTAACTTTTCTTTTGTTCACTGTTTTTAAATAGATTTAATCATCTGTTCTTCAGTGGTGAACTCAATAAGACTCTTATCTATAAATTATTTCGTCTCTCTAACAGTTTCTTCGTTAGAGAAAGAAGAGAAACATAGTTTTACAGATGTTTTCATGAACCTTGGGAGACTTGGGCGATTGTGCAGGTATGGCGGGAAACAGGCCCTTGGAATTGGGACTAATTCTAAGGAGGCATCCCAAAAGGAGGAATAATGTGGAAATCTTAACAAGTTATCACCGATGAGTCTCATTTTACGGGACAGTATCAATAAAGAATATATACACCATTAGAATAAAAAAAATAAATAGAAAGAGAGAGAGAGAGAGAGAGAGAGAGAGAGAGAGAGAGAGAGAAGAGAGAGTGAGAGAGAGAGAGAGAGAGAGAGAGAGAGGGAAGGTGGGAGGGAGGGAGGAAGGGAGGATGGGCGAAAATGAGAGAAAGGGAGGGAGAGAGAGGGAGAGAGAATGGGAGGAAGGGAAGGAGAGCGGAAAGGAGGGGGAGGGAGAAAAATGGGAGGTAGGGAGGGAGAGATAGAGGGATGAAAGAGGGAAGAAGAGATAGAAAGGAGAAGAGAAGAGGAAGGGTGAGATAGAGGGAGATAAGCGGGAAGCGGGAAGGATAGATAGAGAGAGGAAGGAGGGAGGAGTGAGAGAGAGATAGAGGACTGAAAGAGGGAAGGAGAGTAGAGAGAGGAGGAGGAAGGGGGGAGGGAGAGATAGAGTGAGGAAAGTGGGAAGGAGAGATAGAGAGAGGAAGGAGGGAGGAGAGATAGAAGGAAGAAAGAGGGAAGGTGAATAGAGAGGGTAGGAAGAGAGGAAGGGAGAGGAGGGAAAGGTAGAGGGAGGGCGATGTAGAATGAGAAGTATTGAGGAGGGAGGGAGGGAGGAGAGTGAAAAGGGGGAGGGAAAGAGATTACAATCATTTTTTAGTCGCATTTTCCCAATCTAAGTTAGTAAAATATCTGTCCTTCCTTTGATAAGCATCATGAGATACTTCCTTGTAGCTGAAATAAATCTGTAAGTGTTTAAATGTTTCAAAATTTAAATGCTTT
The DNA here is from genome assembly GCA_026182355.1 of Hermatobates lingyangjiaoensis. Classification (NCBI taxonomy): domain Eukaryota; kingdom Metazoa; phylum Arthropoda; class Insecta; order Hemiptera; family Hermatobatidae; genus Hermatobates; species Hermatobates lingyangjiaoensis. The sequence goes on from JAPFBL010000093.1 coordinate 11,522, forward strand.
CTTTAGAAATGAACTAATAAATTTCATTAATTCATTTATATAATGTAATATCTGTGTTTCATTATTCACAAAATTCAAAAAAATTGCCACATCATCTGATCATGGCTTTAAGAAATCTTCAAAAATATATCTAGCAATTTCAAAACGTGTAAAGCTCAGTAAAACATTGTATGATAAATTTAATTCATTTTATAGCAAACGAATAAAAGAAGAAGCTACAATTAAGCTAGTTTAGTTAAACTTATTTATTTAACAGTGACACTTTATTCAATGGCTGAAGTAGTGGATGTTTCGATTAGTAAGGTATATATATATATATATATATATATATATATATATATAATAATATAACAGTGCGCTTGGTTTCCCTCTCTTATCTCTCCTGAAGACGGTTCAAACCGAAAATTAGAGACTGTAAGTGTGTTCTTTTGATTTCTCTATGTTTCTTTGTCTATATTGAACTATAAAAAGATTTCACATAAACACTATATTATATTGAACTATATATATATATATATATATATATAATATATATATATATATATATATATACCATGATAAACGGAAACGGTCCGGCAGGACAGATTACACTTAAAATAAACTTTGACAGATAGACAGAAACATAAGAAAGACTCACTTTTCTATATTTTGACCGCCATTACGGTGAAACTACAATAAGAAATGGGGAAAAAAGACTAAGATCTTTCAACCCAATTTTCAGTTGGGTTTTTGACTCTGACGAAGACCGCTTGTTACGTCATGTAATAACCGCAAAACGTAAACCGCTTGTTTATCATGTAAAAAAATATACATGATAAACGAAATGAGATCCAGAAAGACTGATAACACTTAAAATAATCTATGACACATAGAAAGAAACGTAATAAAAGACTCACCTTTCAATATTTCAACCGTTATGTCGGACGAAATATTGAAAAGGGAGTTCTTAGTTACGTTTCTTCTTTCGTAACTTCGAAAGAAAGAAACGTAACTTGTTTCTATGTGGCATAGTTTATTTTAAGTCTTATATATATGTACAGTTCGAACGAAAAAAGTAGTCTAATAGGTATAAGCGACCAAAGCGTTTTTTTTTTTTTTTTTGATGCAGAAACCTTAGACTTGGTCATCTGAGTATTCTTGAATTAATCTGAACATTCAAAATGAATATTAATTCACTCAATTGTTTTGCAAAGACCCCTACAGTTATTTGAAACATGAATAACAGTCTCATTCAATTTACTTACCAATTAAAAGTGTTTTTAATTAGTAAGTAACTAAAGGAAAATTAATTTAATTAGTAAGTAGAGGAAAGTAATTTTCTTTAGAAATACATTTTTTTTACGGTATTTCCCCTAAAACAATTTTTGACAGATACATGGTCTTTGAATACATATGATCTATACTTCTCTCATTCCTGGTATTTCAGTAAAACTACGAGTTCATCATGATCCATTTAATAAACTGGAAGGGTTAACAAACTTTATTAAAGTTGCCTGATGCGTGCTGCAAATGTAGAAGTTCATGGATTATAATACTTCAGTTCTTCCATAGTGAAAACAAATTTATTTTCTCGTCACCTCTTTTCGTTTTTCCCCAGTTTTGGCTCTTAATTCCCTACTTTTACTCTTTACTTCACCTCTTTTTTTTGCTCTTCCTTCTCCATTTTACCAATTCCTTTCCTACTTTTGTCTTTTACTTCACCTCTTTGGCACTTCCTTCCTCATTTTATCACCTCCTTTCCTACTTTTGCCCTTTTCTTCACCTCTCTTTTTTTTACTCTTCCTTCCCCACTTTACTACTTCCTTCCCTATTTTTAGCCTTTACTTCACCTCTTTGGAACTTCCTTCCCTACTTTTGCCCTTTTCTTCACCTCTCTTTTTTTTACTCTTCCTTCTCCACTTTACCACTTCCTTCCCTATTTTTAGCCTTTACTTCACCTCTTTGGAACTTCCTTCCCCATTTTATCATCTCCTTCCCTACTTTTGACTTTACTTCACCTCCTTTTTTTTAATCTCCCTTTCCTACTTTTGCCCTTTTCTTCACCTCTCTTTTTTCTTACTCTTCCTTCTCCACTTTACCACGTCCTTCCTTATTTTTAGCCTTTACTTCACCCCTTTGGTACTTCCTTCCCCATTTTATCACCTCCTTCCCTACTTTTGCCATTTACTTCACCTCTTTTTTTTGCTCTTCCCTCTCCACTTTACTACTTCCTTTCCAACTTTTACTCTACTTCACCTCTTTTTTTTTGCTCTCCTTCCCTACTTTTGCCCTTTACTTCACCTCTTTGGCCCTTTCTTCCGATCTTATTGGCGCGTAAGTAGAACTGAACTTGGCTTCTGATTAAAGAGAATTTCATTAAAAACGGATATATAAACAAATATGATGAAAAGAATCCGATTTTCCAACCTAATATCAACTCTTTAGGAAAAACTGTTGAACAAAAATGTTACTGAATTTCTTGAAGAAGTTTTAGTTCTTTCTATTAAAAATGGAAATAGACTCCTCGAAATGCTTAAAATTCCATTTTGTCAACATTTATTTACAGTTACTTGTTAAAAGGAATAAATTATTTTAGTTGCGGTCAATTCAAGCATCAAAATTATTTGAGAGATTTGCGTAATACAGAGTGAGTGTTCACATGGAAATGATTTCGAATGCACAGGTTTGACTCAAATAAGTCAATTTGTATACATTATACATGCAGAATGGTAGCACTGCATTGGCTTATCTCTGACGTCAGGCTAATCAAAGTTCCATTCACTCACTTCAGTTGTCCCTTTATCAGAAATTCACGAACTTTCCATATATGGCAAACATTACCTTACCTTTTGAGTTGGCAATCATTTCAAAGTCACCTACTACTTCTTAAACATTCTATAGCTATTATATTTTACATTACTCATATGTAAGTAATTTATTTTACTATAAGTAAAATAATTTAATCATCCCGCAATTCGTTTTTGCGGTATCAACAGGTTTTCAACGTTTTTAGGTCTCGTTAAAATGTTTTTTGGACTCATATGATAATAGTCACGGTTAATTATCAATGACCGTGACTTAATCAACAATTAAAGGTCACGGTTATTGATTGCTGATCCAGAAATGAACCAAACTTAATCTTAATGTATTAATTTATCTAGGAAATGGACTTGACCCTCGGAGACATCGCAAAGCAATCGGTCCCAAGCCTTTTCTATATGAGGTACTTGTTTAAGATTCCTGATACCATAAACTTCAGTAATGTAGCATTCATGACAGTGGTTCTTAACCTTGTGGAGGTACTGAACCCCACCAGTTCACTAGAACAAAACCAACACATTGCATGAACTCACAACAAATTACATACCTGCAAATCAATGTGACTTCTCACTCACATCTCCGCCGAACTCCTGAGACCGACTCATCGAACCGGTTAAGAACCACTGATTTAGGGCTCCCTATGTGAAATCAACCTCGTAGTGTAACTATTTAAAGAAATATAGGCGGTGAACTAATTATTCCAGAACAGTTCATAAATTTTTGACCCAGGACAATATCTACAGCCATCTTACGCTATACATACGAAATGTTAACTAGATGCCAGAACCACAGCAAAATTAATCAAAATGTTTGAACAGGTTTTTACTACATCACAAAATATCACTTTTTCTGGGATGAAATATTCCCTAAAAAATTGCAATATTGATGAGCAAAACATGCTCTAGGAAAGGTAGTCTGACTTAATTACCTTGAAGCGGCAGGCAATTAAGTTATTCAGTTTCAGGGTTAACAGTAAATGAATTGGAAATTTGACGATAATTTTTTTTGATTTTTAGATATCTTGTTCACTCAGACAGACTTCTGTCTGATATCAAAATTATAATCCGAGAGATACATTTTCGCGTCTAGGGTAAATGAAAATAAGTTCCAGGAACCTCACTGAAAACTTTAGAGTTAGAGAGACTTGAAAATATGTAAATCTGTTAACAAAATAAGAATGATGTTTCGTGATTATATACTATATTTTCCTTATGCTATAATAAAAAATATTTGAAGTACTCGATTGATTATTTAATTAATCTGGTTGATATAGTGATTTGAGGTAAGGTTTGCCATCAACATGTCAGCCCCTCCCTTCACCGTGACCTCCCTCCATCCGACAACTAAACCATTTACCTTCATGCACTTGACAGGGCTGATAATGTTCTTGCACTCTCCAATTTTCAGCTGAAGTAACCTCCATATCGCTTTAAGGTAATTAAATCAGCCTTCCATTCCTAGAACTTGTTTTGCTTGTTTAAGAATTCTCATTTTTCAATTACTATACAATTGAAAACCTATTTCATTCTCAAACCAACCGTTACTTTCATTTTTGGTAGCCATCTTCGTATTTAAATTATTATTTCTTGAAACATTAGGCTTATTTGATCAGATTAATGTTTGAATTACTTAAAGGAATTTAAAAGTGCCTTGAGAAGGTATTAAATATCAGTGTAACCTGATCTCAAGTCAGTCAGTTATAACCACTTAAATAATCCTTCACTTCTATTCATTTTATTTCTGTCAGCTAATTAAATATTAACGTACAATTTCTTTTCAATTCTAAAACCAAGTATGCAATTAGTTCCAATACCAATTAATAGTTAACTCCTGTTTTCTCTGTCAGTTGGTAACGGTTGAAATAACTCTTTCACTTAATATATCCTTAACGGAATGTTTTCTATTATTTTAATACCCTCTTTACCAGAGTTCTGTTGAAATTGAAGTTAAATGTACACCTGTTTCCCTGCAACTTATTTTGTTGTCTTTCTTTTATTTATATTAATTTAAATTTTTTTATGTCGTCTTAAGTTCATTTTTTCCATGTTCAAATTAGACCTATTTGGTGATCAAGTGATTTGATCACTTGAAAATAGGTCTAATTCATTAAGGTTTAAGAATGAATTATTAAGTCTATAATGTCTGGGTTGACATTATGAGACTTACTATCTACTATCTCAAGAAAATATATTGTCTTGGATTTTAACCATTTCAAAAAAGTATTTGTCAGTATATTTTATTATTTTTGAAATCAGATTTAACTTAAAACAAAAGATTGTTCGATCAGTCTGCAAAACACAAGGCCTCAAAATTGTAAAAGGAAACACTTGAAGAAGTTCGAAGTGGTCAAAATTGTTATTGTAAGAAATTACTGTAAGGAATGTGATCATCAGTTAGCAGATTTTAGATAACAGATTTAGCTGCTACAGCCGGTGTTTTAATACCGGACGTTGATTTAAGATATCAAGGCTTTATGCAAGGGACTTTGTATTTGTCAACTGAAAATTGACGATTATTGAAGAATATGTGGGTATGAGAATAGTTAAGTTAAAGAACCATTTTCTTATCTATTGTAATTGACGAAATGAACCAAATCTTTGGAATAACAGAATACCTTTAATGTAATAGCATTCTCATTAATAGTTTCATAAAATTAAAAATACTGCTAGTGGAATTCTTATTGTTGTTCCATAAATCATTTTTTGAATTCATTGTCTTGTGCAATAATGCAAGCTCAATTAAGAATTGAGCGATACTAATACTAAATACTAATACTAAACACCGTATTAGGATTTGTTTATATTAGACATACATATTTGCAAACCTTTCAGTATCAATTTAGGAAATATTTGTGGTATGTGTATGGCAACCTTTGTTCCAAGCCAATATACCAAACGATGAAAAGTATTAAAAATGTTCACTATTACAAACGTTAGACGTCAAATTTAAGAATGCCGGTCCAGAATCAACCTGTATGATGACTTAGACATCAGTTCTATAACCTTGATGACTTTACTAGGTTAGGTTAGGTTAGGTTGCAGTGCTTGTCTCACAAGAGAACATATATTGGCCCTTTGTGACACCACAAAATGAACATCTACATTGGGAGTCCTAAATTTTGCCTCCCTCAAGTGTTTTTAGAGTACCGATTTTAACAAGTAGCTGACATCGTACTGACTCAGGACCGATAGCTTAACATCCCCTCCGATGGTCGATAAAGCCGAGATTTATTCAGCTCCATTGTGAAGAATTTGAAGGCCAGAGTGATATTGAACCATGGATCTACCGATCCAGAGGCGAGGACGTAAGCCATGGGGCTACTCTGGGCCTCATGACTTAACTAATTCATGAAATAAAATAATTATATTGTTATGTATAATAATAATTAAGTCAAAACAAGATGTTATTAAGACAAAACAACCCGTGTTTTTTTATTTACAATTAATAAGTGCATTGCCTACTACGACATTAGCACTGTCTGTTAACATAAACATAAGATGTTATTAAAACAAAACATCGCTAATTCTATCCTCAGAAATACTTTGATTAAAGTATTTCTCTGAGCATTAATAACCTCATTTATAATTATAATAATCACTGATTCTGTCAAGTGCTACTATATACTAATTTCTCAAAATGTAGATATCTGCATTAATATAATCAAATAACTAATCTAATTATCATTAATTATAATATCTAATAAGGATTTATATTATAATATCTAATTGTAAGTTGATACGTTTACATATAGTTAAAGTTGAATGTAAAATTTTTAGCCCTTCTCATAAATCTACCGTTGATGGCAGACGCTTTTAGTTTGGCCTTACCAAATTGGCTTCGATATTGCATCAATTAGAATTAAGAACCATTGGACTAGTGGATGTGATTAGAAGATCATACAATGAGGACCTAGATATGGACGAAAGAAAAAAAAAAAAGTTTTTCAAAGGAGCGTCTGTCATTGTTATCGCTGGGTTGACATTATGAGACTTACTATCTACTATCTGCTATCTATTGAAACCGTTTCCCCTTTTTCAAATTCTTAAAATTCTCTCTGCTTTGAGGGGTATGTTTCAGTCAGTTTTTCTTCGGTTGCCTTAGCTGTCTGTTATAAGCTGCTCTTTCTTCCTCTCCAACTTTGACCCTCACTGGTAAGTACTAAACATGCAAATGTGAAGTATTATAATTACATACTATTTTAGATAAAATTTAGATTCTTTTTGGAGCTAATCATTTTCTCGTACCCAGTTCGAAGTAAGTTATCAATTCACTTACTGTCAAGAATGGGTGATACCTCTTTCATGCTAACTTATTAAAATATGTATTGACTGTCTATACCGTCTTTTTCCGAAAATAAGACACTGTCTTACTTTATTTTCAGGTTGAAATCTAGGGCTAGGGCTCATTCTCGGGGGAGGGCTTCAAGAGTATTAAGTAGATTTACATATTTTTGTTTAATATTTATTTTTTTACAGAAATTTAAATTTATTCGATTACAGTCATGTCATCTTCTGTAACATGGTCATAAATTATCAAAATTTTGAATTCCGTTCTGATTTTCCTCCAAATCTATTTCCTGTAGAATCATTGGTCTGAATCTCTCATGTCTTGCAATATAGCTGTGGTTAAATTAATACTTCTTGTCTAAGTAGCCTCCTTGAAAAGGAGTTTATAGGTAAACAAGGAATTTGTTGGAATATTTTGTTCCGAAGCATTCTCTGAAATATTACGATAGCTATATACCTACTACATTCAACAGCAATTTTTGAACGAATTATATTTTTCACATTATCTTAACTAGGGTCTATTTTCAGGGGAGGGCTTATAGTCCAAAACGTCCCGAAAATCATGCTAGGACTTATTTTCGGGGATGTCTTATTTATGGAAAAAGACGGTAATAGGATATAACATTCCACGGATATTTAATTTAAACACCATATAAATAAAAAATCTATAGTGGCATACATTCAACTTTTGTATAAAAACAAAAATAATTCCAACACAAAGAATTTAATTACTTGATTTTTTTTAATGTTGTTAATATACTTTACCAGTTACAATACATTTTTTTTAAAAAAAAAGAAAAAAAGAATTGTTGAGTGCGTGACAGTATGATTTTATTGTATGTCTAGGATTCAATAATTAAATTAAAGAAGTAACAGCAGTAATCTAAATTAGTGAACAGATGAAATCGCAACATAAAATCTGATAAAAAACATAACTAATAAACTAGATTTCCAAAAAAAAAAAATCATTTCAATATATTATTAATCAAATTACAAAATATAATGACAGGCATTAAATGTTTATCAAATGGAAGCCGATTAGGAATAGAGGAAATATTGTTAAGGGAGTTGATTATATGGTAATTTTGTTTTGATTGCCCTAAAGAGATAAAAACACAAATTAAAAGCAAATATAAATAATTTAATTTTTATTTTAGAATTATTTTAATAATTTTTTTTATACGAGCGATTATCCATTTTTTTTAAATTCAATTTTATAATTAATAATTGGCTGTTGATTACTTTAGAATGAAGAATAGTTGTAATACATTACTTATATTGAAGTTTTGATATTTTATAAGATCAAGACAAAAACATAGCTACCTGTGGAATTTAATAGTTGACTTTTTATTGTTGTATACGAGTACAATCCTTAATGTGATACTTATGTAACTATATATGTAAATATTGCAATAATTTGTTATATAATAATAATAATTTTATCGCCCAATATATATACATTCAGACAACACTGAATGCAAATTTTCAGGAATTTGTTTGTTTACCTAATTTTTTTATTCGTTCACAAAAGGATTTAACTTTTGTATTTTTGTGTTTTATTTTGTAGATTCAATTCATCCTTTTGTAAATTTATTGATAATGAGAAAAATCGATTTGGTAATTTTGATGGATTTACATATTTTGAGGTCGGATAAATTCATTTTCGATATAATTATGATAAATTTATATGTATGTTTGGAGTAGGAGGAGGTATAGATTCAAAATTTTTTATCAAGGCAAGTTTGAGTCTTTATTGAATTTGTGACATACGTACTTCGTGATTGTCCGGAAAGAAGCAGCATTATTTTTGAGGAATAAAAGGTACTTTTTTGTTTCTCTCTCAAAAAAGTACTAATTTTTCCGCATCTTCTACTTTTTTTAAGTAAATCAGGAATTCATTATTCAATATTAGAAATTCATTATTTTCATCATTTGAATAGTGCATTATAAATATTGGGTTATTACTAAGAGCAGTGTTAGTAAGAAGTACAATCTGGAAATGAGCTAAATTATTTTTTACAATATTGAAGACTGAAAAAAGTACTTTATCGTACATTCTATGTAAATAAGTACTCATTTTTCCCCTTTTTCAATTTGGATTTACTTCAATCTTATTCAAATCAACCAATAACCCAATTATGTGCTTAAATATTCTAAGGTAGTGCAATCAGTTTTTATATGGTATTTACTATGTGTTATGTTTCCCTAATTTTCTTTTAATAGAATTTATAGTTTTTCCTTTTAGTTAAGTTAGCTTATATTTTTTCATTAACTAATTTTATTGAACATTTTGAAAAAATATCTGGAGTTATCCACACTTCTATACTATTAGTAAACGTGCTATCCTAATCTCATGCACAATCAAATTATTAAATGCTAACTTATCTTAATTAAGCTAACAAATTAGCTTAATTTGTATAATTTTGTTTCTTATTTTGATTTTAGACATTTTGAAATCATTTGTTGATAAGAAAACAAGGTTTATCAATTCTGAGAGGTTATGGGTTCCTTTTTGGAAGAAAGTATGAATGAGATAGGAGGACAGAAAAACCTTGTTAAATTCGTTGATGTGATGCCGTGCTATTACACAAACGACGTGAAAGTTATTTGTCAGATAGAATCAAACGTAAGTAAACAAAAAAATTTCAAACATTTATTTCTTGTGTTCTTTAACAGTATCTCATCATAATTTTATGATTATTTATCATTCTATAAATGATTATATATTTTAATTCAATATCATTTTATTTTTTTCTTAAAATAAGTAACACTGTTTAAATGGGATAATTCTTATTTCATTTCGGCCTTGTATCATTAAAAAGCAATGAACATTGCATATATATTTTTGTTTAGAGTATGAATCAAGTAAAATCAATGATCAATGATGACCTCATTGAGTTCAGTAATAAAATTTGTGATTTAAAATAAACTATTAATATACTAATATTTGAGGTGTTATTTTTGAAAGTTTTATAAGTCAATTTTTTTATGTATCGAGATAATTAAGGATTTGCATTTGAGTTAATTTAAAAATATTGGCAAACGTTAATCAATTCGAGTGATGTTTTTAATACTATACAGCTTTTAAATTTTATTATGAAATAATAATAAATATTTTTTTTAAAAAAATAAATGATTTCCTTAACTTAAAATGGACTTATACCATTTTTATAAATAACTTATTACAAAAAATAAAAACTAGAATACATGTAAGTCCATGTTTTTATGGAACATTAGCTTTACTAAAATGGATTTTTAATGTAAAAAGTATTAAAGAAGCCATTTAAATACTCGAGTAATCAAATTCATTAAGAGTTAATATTAGTTATATTAAAAAAGCGATATGAATAAACAAGTGTATAATGTAAATAACTTCGTTAAGATAACAAAAAACAAAAACTTATTATTTTGAAATTATTTGTCTTTTACTACTAGTTTAGTGAAGTATTCATGGTAAATACAGTGCACAGTGCAGTCAAAATAATAATAATTGCAATAAGAAAGTTGTTTTAATTACAACTATTAGGAATGGACTTATTCCACTTTCAAAAAAAATATTTTTTAGGTAACATTTATAGCAAAACGTTTTTCTTTTACTTCATGGCAAAATCGTACTCCATTCAATGTATAATTAAAAATATGAAGAGAAGATGTCTATATCTTATTAAAATTACCGCTAAATCATTTTTTTTATAAAGTGGACTTATACCACTTTCAAAAATAACAGCTCATTTTTCTATAAAACAACTGTATAGAAGGAGGTATGCTTATGTTTGTAACAGTTTATTTTTTTGAATGTTTCTTCAAGAAAACCACATAGGTCTAATATTGGCGTATTATTACATTATATGGTATCAAAGGGGTGAAACTGTGAATCATTATTGGTTTGACACAAATTAACCATGTATGAGCAACATTACCTAGGCCCCTAGGGTGTTATAATAGCATGTGGTGTTACCAATCCAAATGGTACCCACATCCAATGTTTGACTTATATCATCAAATTGGAACCGGTTTATCCAAGAAGGTCATGGCAGTTGGCAACATTAGTATAAACAAGTGAAAATTAATGATTTTATTTCTACAAATGAGACCTCCTTCTCTCCTATTACAATAGGATGATTGGTTTGACACAAATTAACCATATATGAGCAACATTACCTAGGTCCCTAAGATGTTATAATAGCATGTGGTGTTTCCACACATTAAACAGAACATGGGAGATTTGGCCACTATCTCCACCGCCTGAAACTTGTCAACTCTCCAGGGTGTAGCTGTGACGGTAGGTCACCTCAAACAGTTCAACACCTCCTGTTCGACTGCGTTGAGTTAAACTCAGAGAGGAGTAGGATGGAGAGAAAAGTGGTGACTGCCGGAGGTGCGTGGCCCCCGCAGCTTGCAGCTTTGTTGGAGGAGGGCCTAGTCGGTGCCTTCGGGGAAGTGGTTAACAAATATTTTAATTTACTGAGTTGATTATGATAGCCTGTATTATCTGTGTGCTCTGATGGCAATTGCTCTGTTGTCATTGTGGTTATTTTGTTGTTGTTAGTCATTATATATTTAAGCTGTATTTGCATAGCATGATGGAGATTGTTGTGTAGCATTGAAGATTTTGATGCATGTGGTGCCTTCGGGTGAAGCATGCTGTTCTCTAACAATAAAAAAAAAAAAAGATGCACTCCAACGATGGAGAAATGATCTACAAAAGTCTATAAAAGTCCAATAATTAAATAATTTTAGTGTTATTTGCTTCGATTTGGACGCTTTCTAACAGTTGTGTTCATGTTAATCTCCGCCTTTGCGGGTAAACTTATGAAACTCTTAAGAGTTCTCGAAATGAAGATATGCTTACAGTAAGATGGTTGAATGAAGACAGCAGGTAGTAACTGATAGTCAACAAAAGATCTTCCGTTTTGGATGGTTTTTGCATCATTCAAATATATAAATAACTCTTAAATAATACAATATTGATACAAAGTTAAAAACAGAAGTTCAGAAACAAACTAAAGGAAAACAAAAAGCTGTTAGACGAAATGTCAAGCTTTTGTTACATTCTCTTCATGTTTGTTAGACATTGAGTAGACCAAGAACAACGAAGAAACAAAACAAAAGGCTAGCAACAGTTGTAGTCTCTAATAGAACTTTAACAAACAAAACCTTCATTTCATTATAGGAGAATTCAATACTGCTATAAGAATAAAACTAGAAATACATCAATACAGATAACTCAGGACTGGTCAACATTTTATATTAAACAAAATTTTAGCTTCTGACTAATTTTGCTTTCCGTTCTTTGTTAGTTCTCCAATTTTCTGAAGATACTACGATACTAAAATTTAGATAAAAGTGAGTGTTTGTTGTACTCCTCCAAACCAACTTCCAAAACTTGCCGATTTTAATTTTCAGCAATATCAGCTGTTTCACCATTTAATTTCACTACGTTATCAAATATATTTTAGTATATCGTTTGTTGTTATTCAGTATCATTTATTTATTTATGACTTTTAATTTCTACTATTTGTTTTTCTTCCAGTTTTGAATATCCATAATTTCTACTTTTGTTTTTCTTCCAGTTTTGAATATCCATACCCTGTCTTGTAAAATAGATATAAATTAAAAATTATACCATTTTATTTGCCCTATTTCTTTGGTTTGATCAAGTATTAAGTCATTTTCAAACACCTTTAGGGACTTTCGAATATTTGCAGACATCCTTAGGGATTCTTTAATTGATATATCCAGGATGCCTCCAATATACACAAAACGTCAGCTAAAGGCGAATTATTCAATACTTGATCAAACCTTCTAGAAATAGAAAGATGATAATAATAATACTGTAAAATACGACGGTATGTTGTCAATATGACAGATTTTAAATTAATAATGTTAAAAAAATGTGCTTTTTTATGCATTATATTTTTTTTTTCAGTTTGAGGTATCAACCTTCGATATTGTTGGCATTTATATGAAAGACTGGCAGTTGTTCGACTCTTGTATTGCCTTTGAAAAATACTTCAGTGAGAGAACTCAGAATGTTGGATATAGAAAACGACTTGTCTCTTTTTGCTTTCAGGATTTTCTAAAAATTGATTTTGATGCATTCTATCAGTTTGTTTACATTAACAAGAACTTACAGGTGAATATTCATAACCTTTTTAATTTATCAAAAAACATAATCAGTATGTTGAATACAGGAATGCTTATTTAAATCTATAAATCTAATAATTGTCTGTGTATCTCTTTGTACAATCGACATGACCAAATGGCATCCGATTTGGTATCTATAGAGGTCTCCTTAGATTCGTTACTAGTAAAGTTTAGTTATAAATTTTACAAAAAAATAGTTAATAAATATATAATTAGAATATAACTTCAATTTAGAAGATATTGTGTTATATAATGAAACCGATAAGTATAGCTAATTACTCTTGAAGTATTCTCTATGGATAAATTTCCCGATAGTGTCCTCTTCTAAATCCCTTAAAATTATAAGCAATAAAAGATATAATAACTTTATAGCAAAATATTTCCTAAGTAATGTTTTTAGAAAAAAAAATCTAGAACCGCGAAGATTGCTGTCTACAACTTTTATTCGAAACATTTTTCTCTGTAAAATCATCTAAGGAATTAATTTTTTTTTAAAAAAAGTGAAAGTTTTTTGTTTTTTTTTTCATTTGGCGTTTGTTTATATTTTGACCTTCAACTGCCATCCAAATGTTCTGACCAGTGATCAACTGGCTAAAAACGTATGGCTCAGTTGTTCCTTGGTACCTATTTAAGATACGTGAAACAAAAATACCGAGTTTATTCTATATCGCGAGTTTTCAATTTTACCTAACTGAAGTTAATTAGTATAAGGAACTTCAACTACTATCTGACTTCGTACGAATTCGGAACCGACTGCATTAAGTTATCTATGAATTACAGGAATAAAAGTTCTTAACTTTTGAAGGGAATTTACTTTTATTTACTTATAAAGTTAAAATAACTCATCTATAATAAAGATGAGTAATTTTATTTTAGTGAACTAGAACAGTTCACTGAAATAAAAAATTATTTAGTTTAGTGATACTTTTCCAACAACGCTAATTTAAAAAGTTGAAAAACAAATGAATAAGTTGATTTTACGAAATCGTGTTCAAATTATATGCACATTTTTGAAAGAGTAGTGAATAAATAGAACGATTAGAAGATTTAAATTGCGAAACATTATTTCTGCATTTATATGATTACACGGTTTTATTGTTTCTATAAAAGAAAATGATAATTAAATTCATTGATAACGATATCTATTGATCAAAACTATTAACATCTTTTGAGTTAATACAAAACTATAACATTGTTCTGCCTATTTCTGTTATAATCATTTTTATTATGCGATCTTAATGCTGTTTTTGGTGTCAGACACAACATTATATATTTTTTGATAAGTTTTAAGCTTGAATAACATTGAAGTGAGTTTGTTATGAAGAAATTAGAAAAATAGCAGCATATACTTGCTTTTTAACTGAAGTAATGAAGGATTGTTTAGATATTGATATAAGAGGTTTTCAAAATCATCTTTTCTTCATTCGCAGAATAATTCAAATATATAAATGCATTTGAAACTAGCATTGCTGGAAAAGTATCACTAAACTAACTAAGAGCCACTTACTGATTGCGGTTTTGAAGTCAATAGGGCTACATTATATATGTACATATCTATAATTAATTAAAATACACAGCAGTTTCTGCGTTTATGACCTTTAAGCTGGTCTGCTCCAGCTTACTTGTGCTAGTGTAGTTCCCAAATCATGAATATATATATATATATATATATATATATATATATTCACTGTTTTGTTATTGAGGGCTAGGTCAAATAAAAGAAAATAAACTCCTTTCTAGGCCGACGTTTCGGCCTATATATATAATTAATTATATATATATATATACAATTAAAAGAAACGGTCCAGCGGACTTTTTTACAATAAAATAAAAAACGAAGGAAACACACAGAAAGACACAGACATAACTCACATCGATATTTCGACAATCGTCGTCATCAGGAGGTGCGAAGAGCGAAGAGTCCCGCAGGAAGACAGGGCGGTACTGAACTCGGAAACCGCAGCCAGTACCCCACCACTTACCACCAAGCGGGGGAAGGGAGGGAAGGAAATGAAGAGCCAAATTAAGACGTAAAAGGAACGAGTAAAAATTATAACTATAAAAAATTATAAAAAAGTAGATAAATCAAATTAAAATAATAAATAAAAAGTAAAATAAAAAATAATAAATAAATAAATAAAAAATAATAAATAAATAAATAAATCATAAATAAATTATCGGTTGAGGTTGAGTCCGGGGGAAGAGCGAGCATCAAGTAAGCATATGTATGCCTCCTCTGAAGCTCTTAGGGTAACTTTATTGTTGGATTCGGGGATCTGTTTCAGGATCTGAACCCTGAAACAGTCATTGAAACTGAGTCCATGCGAGTTCGCATGGATGGCTACAGGATAGTTACTGCGTTGACCGACTGAAGCCCTATGACCATTCATACGAAGGCTCAACTTATTAGAAGTTAAGCCAACGTAAAAGGAGTCACACTGAGTGCAATCCAGTCGGTAAACACAGTTGCTCGAGGTACAGGAGGAATTGACCTGAACCGGGTAGGAACTATGGTGGAGAGGGGAATCGAAGGAAGGATTAGGATTTACAATCAGGCAAGTTTGACAGCCACGGCGTCCACATTGTTTCATTCCAGGAACAGGATTGGAAGGCTGAGGGGAAATATGAGAGAAAATGCTTTTTAGATTGGCAGGTTTACGGTAGGAAATAGAAGGGGGGTGATTAAAGATGGAAGAAGTAGAAGTAGAAGTAGACAGAATCGGAAAAGACTCCTTAATAACAGCACGAAGCTTATAAGCGCCAGGGAAGTAGGTTGTCAGGAAGAAGGAAGTGTTACTTCTATCCCTCTTGGGTCTGGGTTGGTGGGAGATGTCAGCCGGTAAAACACGACTATCAATGAAGGAGCGAGGATAGCCTCGTTCAGAAAATTTGTCCTTTAAGAGGTTAAGGTGATGTCTGCGGTCTTGGAGATTATTGCAGATATTGTGAATACGGAGGGACAAGGATCGAGGTATAGACTTTTTAACATGGGATGGATGGCAACTATTGTAATGGAGGTACTGTTGGGAGTTGGTGGGTTTTATATGTACGGAAGTCAAGAAGTGTCCATTGTCTAAAGTAACGTCAACGTCAATGTGGACGCCGTGGCTGTCAAACTTGCCTGATTGTAAATCCTAATCCTTCCTTCGATTCCCCTCTCCACCATAGTTCCTACCCGGTTCAGGTCAATTCCTCCTGTACCTCGAGCAACTGTGTTTACCGACTGGATTGCACTCAGTGTGACTCCTTTTACGTTGGCTTAACTTCTAATAAGTTGAGCCTTCGTATGAATGGTCATAGGGCTTCAGTCGGTCAACGCAGTAACTATCCTGTAGCCATCCATGCGAACTCGCATGGACTCAGTTTCAATGACTGTTTCAGGGTTCAGATCCTGAAACAGATCCCCGAATCCAACAATAAAGTTACCCTAAGAGCTTCAGAGGAGGCATACATATGCTTACTTGATGCTCGCTCTTCCCCCGGACTCAACCTCAACCGATAATTTATTTATGATTTATTTATTTATTTATTATTTTTTATTTATTTATTATTTTTTATTTATTTATTTATTATTTTTTATTTTACTTTTTATTTATTTTTTTATTAATTTTAATTTGATTTATCTACTTTTTTATAATTTTTTATAGTTATAATTTTTACTCGTTCCTTTTACGTCTTAATTTGGCTCTTCATTTCCTTCCCTCCCTTCCCCCGCTTGGTGGTAAGTGGTGGGGTACTGGCTGCGGTTTCCGAGTTCAGTACCGCCCTGTCTTCCTGCGGGACTCTTCGCTCTTCGCACCTCCTGATGACGACGATTGTCGAAATATCGATGTGAGTTATGTCTGTGTCTTTCTGTGTGTTTCCTTCGTTTTTTATTTTATTATATATATATATATATATATATATATCAATGATAAAACCAAAAATATAGTAGTCAGTATCAGTGATTTTATGTCTGTATTTTTTTGAAAATTCAAGTTTATATATAAATAATGTCATATTTGTAATATTTTTTATCAGGTTCCATTTTTCATTTGAACAAATGGTTATACTTATAAAGAGAGGTAATTTTAAATTTGCGTTATAAGCATTGCTTTAAATTCCCGTGAAAAGTTAAGAACTTTCATACTCTCGAATTTGATCAAATGGAAACTGTTATTGTTATTACAATAATCGAGATAGCAAGTATTTCAACTTCTTTAGAAGATTCTATGACCCATAAAACGGTGATTCGGAGTCTTTTATCTTAGATATTATTAGTTATCCTGGGAGGTATATTATTGGTTACTTATTAATCATAATTAGCAAAATTGTGATAATAACTTTAAGATAAATACATTATATTGATTATCGATAAGTTGGGATCATACTATTTACTTGTTATTCTTACATCTAGTTTTTAAATTTTATTGATAATGAGAAAAATCTATTTGGTAATTTTATTGGATTTACATATTTTGAGGTCGGATAAATCCATTTTCGATATAATTATGATAAATCTATATGTATGTTTGGAGTAGGAGGAGGTATAGATTCAAAATTTTTTATCAAGGCAAGTTTGAGTCTTTATTGAATTTCTGACATACGTACTTCGTGATTGTCCGGAATTGAAGCAGCATTATTTTTGAGGAATAAAAAGTACTTTTTTGTTTCTCTCTCAAAAAAAGTACTAATTTTCCCGCATCTTCTGCTTTTTTTAAGTAAATCAGAAATTCATTATTCAAATATTAGAAATTCATTATTTTCATCATATGAATAGTGCATTATAAATATTGGGTTATTACAAAGAGCATTGTAAGAAGTACAATCTGGAAATGAGCTAAATTATTTTTTACAATATTGAAGACTGGAAAAAGTACTTTATCGTACATTCTATCTAAATAAGCACTCATTTTTCCCCTTTTCCAATTTGGATTTACTTCAATCTTATTCCAATCAACCAATAACCCAATTATGTGCTTAAATATTCTAAGTTAGTGCAATCAGTTTTTATGTGGTATTTTAATCATTGTAGGGCAGTGCTTTCCAAACTTAGAAACCATGTTACTACGCCCTCCTTACAAATATTTAATCATTTGGATTCAAGATTTCATAAAACCACGAACATTTTTACTCTTATGAAATTTATTCATCCAAACTAATGGAAAACGATATTTTATTATTGTTTTTAATGAGATGGATGTGCTTGTCTATTAGCACAAAGTTTATCAAATCTTGGTGTTTGTGACGATATAGCTAGTCGTAGCTCTTTTTCTACAATTAAACGTGCTCGATATTTGGACTTCATTGCAGCCAAGGTAGAAAATAATTTTTTACATAGAAAACTATAGCAGTAATTTGGAAAATTGTTCACGTGGCTAATTTTCGCGGCTCCCTTTAGACTAGTCCGTGCCTCCCAGTTTGGAAAAAACCGTTATAGGTTATAAGGCTAATGAAATAGTCTCAACTTATAGTAATTTAATAGTATAAACAACAGTTGTACCATAGACACTCACCCTTACTTAATGCTTAAAGAAGAACACTACGTCTTCGAAACGCATTGTTTAGTTTATACAATTAAATTTCTACATGTGGAGACTATTGCATTAGCTTTTTATCCTACAATGAGCTTAAATAATTCATATTTTGCTGTTTTAAAAAAATTTAAAACCACTCACATTATACATAAATAAAATTATGTAATCTAAAAAATTGAAATTCAAATAACATAATTATTTATAATATTTAACTTATTTATTTTCTTCTTATGATAAACTCACAGTACACTTATCTACCTAAAATCTATTTCACCCATTGATGGTATCACTAATTTTTTGAATTACATTTAGTGATTTGATTAATAAAATCTTTTTGGGAATGTTATAAAGCTAACTTATTATATATATGTTGTCTTTTCCTATTTTATGATAAGCAATTAACTTACTAAATGTTGAGATTTTAAAATAATACGAATCTTATCTATTTAATTTCGCTCTTAATTCATGCCATTCAATAGAGATATATTCATATCTTAATATGCGTTTGCCAATAGTTCTAAGGAAACAGACCAATTGTATTTTCACTATAATTAACAGTATCTAGTAACCAGAGTAATTAAATTAACTGTTCAAGTTTTAGAATGAGTGTAGTTGTAATTTCAAAAATGTTATTGCAATTACAGCAGTTGAGTTTGACTAATATATATTTTTATCTATTTTTCTTAATCATGGTTTGGTCAATCGTTGAAAAATTCTTAAAAAAAAGCAAACTTTTAGTCCATATTTCTAGATATCTTCAAAGATATATCTAAACAGAATTAATTATAATAACATGAAGAAACAAGTTATGTTCTTTGTTATGATTTATTTTTCTCCGATGACTATCTCTTGATAGATATTCTTAACTTGTCACAATGTTGTCAGTTCCTGAAGACTGTTTGCTCAGCTAAAACAGGCGATAAGTTTTGTTTTTCAGGGAATTTAATTTCTTTAGTTTGATGTAAATTATTGTTGGAGAGTCTGTCAATAACAGGCGCCTGTTAGAGACCCCCCAGCCTTAATTAAACTTTGGGTAGGTAAAATTTAGGACTGTAGTAGACCCAACAACATGCTTAGTCCATTAATTAGTTCACAGATAGCCAGTTATTAGGCTTTTTAGATCTTGAAATGTAACTTTTTTGATGTTTCATTTAAATTATACAGATCAACTTGGCGTATAGTTGATCTTTTTTTTTTAGATTAATTTGTTTGGAAAAGCATATGTAATTACCAAATGTAAAAAAACTTAATTTGGAGTAATTTCGATAACGACCAAAATAAATTTAATAGTATGATCCAAACCAAAAATAATAAGTGAAATATATTTCATGAAATAAAACGGTGTCCCAAAAAAAATGAAACATAAAATTTATAATAATTATGTTGATTTTAACTCAAAAGTTTATATATTTTAGATTTAATAACAGTTATAAGTAACATTTATTATTTTAAAACCCCGAGGCTTGGAAATTAGAAGAAAAAAAAATTTTCCTTTCGTTGGATAATACTAGTACCTTGCACAAGAATTTCTCTGGTTAACTGTACATTGTGCTTTTCATGGGCATGTGTCTTTGGAATATATATATATATATATATATATTCTATGTTTTGTTATTGAGGGTCAAATAAAAGAAAATAAACTCCTTCCTAGGCCGACGTTTCGATGTATTTGTACATCATCTTCAGGGCTAAAATTAGAGTAAGAACTATAATACATTTACCAAAACAATCTACAACTCACATAGAGAACTAACACAAATTTTTGAGACCAACAGATACATACAAAAGGTTATTTTATAATCAGAGTTGTTGAGTACACATCTATTTCAAAGTATCAGACAAAAGGAAATTAGTTTTACCTTGGAAAGTGTGCTAATGGTTATTTAAGTTACATGAGAATTAATTTGTTATAAGTACGAAAAACACTACTTTGTTATATTCATCTATCATTTCAACAAAACAGGGCGGGTGAACATATGAAGGTCATATAAAGAAAGGTTAGTTTATGGATGATAACATGGATGATAACCTTAAGTCATAAACTAACCTTTCTTTATGTAACCTTCATATGTTCACCCTCCCTGTTTTGTTGAAATGATAGATGAATATAACAAAGTAGTGTTTTTCGTACTTATAACCAATTAATTCTCATGTAACTTAAATAACCATTAGCACACTTTCCAAGGTAAAACTAATTTCCTTTTGTCTGATACTTTGAAATAGATGTGTACTCAACAACTCTGATTATAAAATAACCTTTTGTATGTATCTGTTGGTCTCAAAAATTTGTGTTAGTTCTCTATGTGAGTTGTAGATTGTTTTGGTAAATGTATTATAGTTCTTACTCTAATTTTAGCCCTGAAGATGATGTAAAATACATCGAAACGTCGGCCTAGGAAGGAGTTTATTTTCTTTTATTTGACCTAGCCCTCAATAACAAAACATAGAATAGAATAGAAGAGGTCAAGAACAATTTTTGGAGTATATATATATGATCAAACCACAATACGAAATGGGAAAACAAGACTAAGATCTTTCAACCGCAACAAGCGGTCCTCTCTTATTTCTCCTGAAGATTGATTTCCCGAAAATTAGAGTCAGTAAGTGTATTTCCTTAATCTGTGTTACACTCATTCAATTTGTTATATGCCAAGTTATATGCCCATTATAATTTTCGGGATATATATATAACTTGGAAATATATACATTAAAAATCGAATAAGTGTAACACAGATTGAGGAAATACACTTACTGACTCTAATTTTCAGGAAATCAGTCTTCAGGAGAGGTAAGAGAGGGAGAACAGCACACTGGAGGTGTAACCAAACATAGGAGAATCAATTCATAATTCATTACAAAGTTACATTCAGTACACCTGAAATTACTATAGTGCAAAGGGATAACGAAAGAAGTGAAATGGAAACACTGAAGGTAATCTCAGCAAAGTAATCATTAGAGGAAAACAGGAGAAAATAACTCACTTTTATGTTTTGAATATTCATGTTCAATAGGAGGCGAATGTAATCTGTTTGATAGGTAAACACCAATTTAGCAATACTGTAAAGTGTAATTGTGATATTATAATATAGATATATATATACCGAAGAAGAGTAACACTCAGAGTAAGAAACACACTTACAAACTCAAATTTTCGGGCAATCCGTCTTCAGGGGAAAAGAGAAAGGGAGGCCAAGCATGTTGTAGACGCAACTGGAAGAAAAAGACCCTACAACTGCCAGTGCTGCCCCTCTCGCCCGGTCTTGTAGTAATAGAATTAAGAGAAGATATAAACAGAAATTCAGATAAGAATACAAGTTGGTTAAATATAAAGGAATCAAAAAGAATTGGAGAGAAATTTATAGAAAAAAAAAAGGAGATCAGTGTAAATAAAGTATCGTAAAATATAGAAAAAAATATATAAATTAATTAAAAAAAGTATAAGCAATAAAAAAACTAAATGATTTGATTATAAATAATAATAAGGAAAGAAAAAAGCTGTACTCCAAAGCTGTAAGCATATTTTCGTGATGACAATAGATCTCGAAATATTGAAGTGAGTCTTGATTTTCATATTTTTTATATGTACAGCAAATTTCTTGTTGCCTTGTGTCTCCTGGTTTAACTTTCAGTTTTATGTACATCCGTTATAATATGGTAATTCTTTGTCTGTTCATTCTATTTCATAAGTTGTAATAGATTAATGTTATTTTTGTAGATATGTGGTTCCAGTAGCTACTTCAACTTCAAAAAGACTCCTATTGTCAAGTCATTGAGTAAAGTTCAAAGTCCAAAGAACACGAATGTAAGTTATTTTAAAATTTCGTTTTTAAATTCTAATATTTATTATTTAGATTAGATTTCTATGTTTATTTCACTCTGTTTACAACATACATTCATTCCCATAGGCTCCTGTTCATCACTTGTAAATCTTTCAAAGATAGTTTCAACCTTTCGACAGTAGTAGTAGTGTTCATCAGAGAATGGGATATTATGAGAAACAGTTACTATTAGAATAGGTTGAATGGGTTTAAATTGTTATAACAGACATTTTTTTCTTTTAAACACTCTTGCTGAATTCAGTTAATACCATTGATTTTTCAACTTTTCAAATAAAATGTTTGAATTTTTAGTTTACTCTTTAGAGATGTTTCAAGGCCAACATTCCTTTTTTTTTTTTTTTTTTTTTTTTTTTTTAGAGATTGGCCTTGAAATCTGTTGCCCTGGTAAAACCTACTGTAAACGAAGAACAAAACTCATAAAAAATCAGTTATATGATGATTAAATATTCTGAGGTAAAATGGATAAACCAACAGAAGTCTCCACACAAATGAAGTTTTATTCAACGCGTTTCGAACACTTTGTGTTCATCATCAGGAAGACACTATAATACAAATTATATCTAATTAGTTACAAAAATTAGATATAAATTGTATTATAGTGTCTTCCTGATGATGAACACAAAGTGTTCGAAACGCGTTGAATAAAACTTCATTTGTGTGGAGACTTTTGTTGGTTTATCCATTTTACCTCAGAATGAGTAAATACCACACAATTACGGATTGCACAACTAATGATTTAATGATGATTAAATAGTACCCATTACACCTGACGAGGATAGGCTATATCAGTGGATCACGTCCTCGCTTCTGAACTGGTAGATCTGGTGTTCTGGCCCTCGATTTATTCAGCCAGTTCGTGCGAACCGGTGCTTAAAATATGAGTTCGGCGAACCGGTTCTTAAAATTACGTAAACCCCTATTTCAGGTATTAATTAAGCTCACTATCAAACTCCACAAGGGTCACGTGACTCACATAACTTGTGGATGTATGGCAACGTAATTTGCACATGTATATAGCCTATATATAACTAAACAATTTAGTTTCGTTTGCGTAATTGTTACAGTGCTCAAACTGCTCATGACAATGCAGATGTTGAGTTGGTCTAGCCTACATTAGGCTTAGTTTTAACTTTTAGTTCTGAATCAAATATTGAATGTTTTTAGATCTAATTGCCTGAAATCGCTAAATTAAAGTAAGTGTTTGTTTAGATAAATAATTTAGGGATGCCTGTCTTTGCAACAAAAATTTTCTAAATGACCTAGCTTTAATGATTGATATTTTGAATGAAATGCCATTGCTCAGTAATGCCCTCTAAGTAAGAGACACAACTTTTTTCTGAGGAGAAAACCTCATAAAGAGGCCTTTTGAAGTATTTGAATTGCTTAAGGACAATATAGGGACATTTGAAAAAGAAATTGATGAGAGGGTTGTTTCGGACGCATTCAAAGAGATCCAGTTTACTGAAAACCACAGATTTGTTAGCCTACCTTGTCAAAAGCTACTGGAAGCAATAATAGAAAATATGAAAAAAAGACTAATCGCTGGTGATAATGTTAAAGCAACAAGCAATTAGCAGGAAAACTTCCTTAGCTATTTAACTCGTTCTTAAAAAATTTTAATCCCACCACTGGTGGTAAATAAATCTGAGCACGTCGTCCCTAGGAGAGGACGTTTAACCATCGGTCTCGAGCCTGTATGATGTCAGGTACTCGTTAAAGATCCCTACTATAAATACAAGTAAGTTAATCAAAATGTAGGACTCCTAATGTAAAATCAATGGGAGATGCAATATTCCCTGGAGGAATCACTGTCGGAGGGCTGAATTTGTCAGTCTTCTACAAAAAAAAAAAAAAAAATCAAATCTTAGGTTTTAAGTCAGATATACACAAAATCTACCGTCAAAGTTTCAGATTGCTATGATATTTGGTGGCTGAGTTTGGTTGTAAAAAAATTTTGAAGACAAACAAACAGGAATAAATTTTTCTAAGGGTGTATTCAATTTTTCTAATTTATGAAACGTAAAGATAACTTGAAAAATAAGTCAGTTCTAAGCATGTGCAGACAAAACCTTTGTTTTATTTATATAGTTTTGCAGTCGAGTCTTGTTTGATTTTTCAAAATAGTATTTTGTACATACAAATCTTACTGATTACACTCCCATTTTGTACACATTTTTTTCTTAAGCAAGATGTACAACTTTAAACAAAAAGGAATCTCTGAATGTGGTAGATGTTTATTATATTATATATTATTATTAAAAATTATTACAAATATATTGTAGGCTAAAATGAAACGTTAAATTTATTAACGTTTGTATAAATGTCAATGTTGTATATAGTTATACCCGCTGTGTATTAGGAAACAAATAACTAATGTAAGGTACCGGATAGGTATTGAGGACAAAAGCAAAATGTGAAAACCAAATCGTATCGCATGGCATATTTTAGTTTGAATTACTTAATAATCTGGCAGTTGTTGGTAATATCGGTATTATTAAACCTTCGTCAAAAGTAGAATTATAACATTTCAAAATTAAAAATTCGAACTATTATCTTACAAGCTTATAAAAAATCTAATATTTCACAGTTTCTCTTGTTCAGAATTTTAATCAAATCGTCTTTTACTATCCCCATCATTCCCTCCCTCCCCCATCGCACTCTCTCTCTGTCTTTTTATATATATATATTTCGTTTCGTTTTCGTTCTGGTCCAACCTGTACATATTCTGTGAAACTACATATTGAATGTGAGTCCTATTTTCTGTTTTTCATTCATGTTTCTCAAAGTTTTTAAAGTATATACATATAACATAAAAAGGATAAATCGGGATGCGGTCAGTTTCTTCCACTTCTAATCAAATTCTCATTGCCCTTTGTCAGTGGAAGAAACTGACCCTATCCCGATTTATCCTTTTTATGTTATATATCTGTCCCACGATCGACAGTTCATTACTGTTTTGTATATATATATATATATATATATATATATATATATATTTTCACTTAATTAAACGAAACACGATCCTGTTACTCTTCTTGAATTTTGAACTCGTGTATATATATATATATATATATATATATATATATATATATATAAGCTGGACTCAATATCAAACGTTAGTTCATTTATCATATTTTTTTTTTAATTGTTATTTATTTTTATTACTGATCATTTTAAATTTAATTTCGTTTCTTTATTTCTTATTGTTTATTTTTTCATTAATTGTTTTATTTGATTTTAATTTATTATTTGTTCTATTTATATTGTTTAGTCTTTTCTTTAGTTTCATTATTTTTTTTCCCTTCCCCTGCGTATGTTGTTAGCACTTTTACTGCGATTACTACAAAGGGATTCTCCAGCCACCCCTTGCGACTTAGTTAACGTCGTTGGAAACAGACGCTGACGGAACTTTGCTCAAGTTTCGTAACATGAAATTTGTTACTACTACTAAATCGCAGTATGATTGTTGCTCCTGCTTTAAGTTTTTACTCATGAGCAGGCAGTCCAGGAACAGTCGCGGAGTTAAAATATTCAGTTGGATAATGAACTGCTTCCTCATCACTAATCACCCTCTTTACTGGCTTGTTAGTTCTTTCTTCGGCTTGATTTAGCTTAAGAACTTGTTTATTGTTTTTTCCTGCCTCTTCATAGTAACAGTTGAGAAGTGCTCGTTCACAAAGCCATTTATTCTAAATAGATAGTACATCTTGAACTCTGGGAAACACCGTGTCAATAAGATTAAATATGCAGTGTATTCATATACGCAGATTAAATAATAATTAATTCACAATACCTACTTGCTACACCTGTATATTTTAAAAATTAACATGTCTGTGAAGTTAGCAAAATACAGATTTAAAAGTTCATAAATTCGCTTCTAAACTAAATTTTTAATCCATTCAAAGCCTATATTTTAAGTTAGACATATACAAATCTACTATCAAAGTTTCAGCTTGCTATGTCTTGTAGTAGCTGAGATTACTTGTGAAAACAATTTTGCGGACAAACAGACAAACCAACAGAAATATTTCTAAGGGTAGATTCGGTTTCTCTAATGTATAAAACGTAAAGAAAACTTGAAATGAGTCAGTTCTAAGCAAAATTCAGACAAAACCTTTGTTTTATTTATATAGATATGTAAAACAGGATTTCATAATAAACAGGTGACATAAAAATAACGTCCAAACCACAGTAAGAAATCACATAACACCTTTCTGACGCTGACGAAAACTGATTGTTATGGTTGACATATAAATATTGATAACAGTATCGACCGTGGAATAGAAACAAAACTAAAGTTTAACGGGAATTGGCCAGTTCTTCAGGTTCAAATTAAACTCTCATTCCCAACGGTTAGTTACGGTTTTATTTAAAACCTTTTTCATAGGCAGAAGTATAAATTTTGTAACAGAAAAACTAAGTTATGTTCTTCTTATATCCTCATAGAAACCCATATTTATTAACCCAAAATATATAAATATTGATAAAAGTATCCACTGTGGAATAGAAACAAAACTAAAGTTTATCGGGATTCGGTCATTTCTTCAGGTACAAATTAAACTCTCATTGCCAATGTTTCGGTTATACTTAATTTTTCTGTTTCAAAATTTATACTTATGCCTATGAAAAAGGTTTTAAATAAAAACCGAAACGTTGGCAATGAGAGTATAATTTGAATCTGAAGAACTGACCGAGTCCAGATAAACATTGTTTTCTATATATATATATAAAGATTTCACATAAACACGTGAAATAACAATCAATGATCAAACCACAATAAGAAATGGGAAAACAAGACTAAGATCTTTCAACCGTAACAAGCGGTCTTCGTCAGAGTCAAAAACCCAACTGAGACCTCATGCCTGTGAAACCTCAGTTGGGTTTTTGACTCTGACGAAGACCGCTTGTTACGGTTGAAAGATCTTAGTCTTGTTTTCCCATTTCTTATTGTGGTTTGATCATATATATATATATATATATATATATATATATATATATATATATGTTTCACGATGAATCACAAACACAGAACTAAGGAACAAACAGACTTACTGTCTCTAATTTTTGGTTGAACCGTCATCAGGAGAGTTGAGATAGGGACACCAAGCCCACTTGTGAAGCGACGGTGGGAACCCAAAATATATATATAGTATTCAATTTAATAATTGAAAAAAGTATTTATTTTTTCAGGAAAAATCCCACAGAATAATAAATTGTAAAATTCACAGTTTGCCTATTTTTGAAAAGATAATTACATCCTGCTCTCAGTGTAGGAAGATAACGAATAATTATTATTCAAATTTACTAGAGGATAAATTGAAAAAGGTATGTTTCTTATGAATGATTGTATGTTTCTTATATTACCTATGTATATTGTTTGATTAATTATGAAGTTACTTTTTATCTTTAGGTACATGATAGAGTGGGTAAAGTCATGGGAAGAATTGAAAATTTAGAAATTCTTCTTGATAATATATATGGACATGAATATGAGGAAAATTTAAAACATTTGTTATTGGATAAAAAAAATATCAATTTGGATGTTATACGCCCTTATATGGTAATCAGTATTCAATTTTTATTATTTCTTTTCTTTTAACTTTTTTTAATGTACAACATTTTAGAATTAAAAATCTGAACTATTATCGTACAAGCCTATAAAAAAATCTAATATTTCACAGTTTCTCTTGTTCTGAATTTTAATAAAATCGTCTCTTACTCTTCCCATCATTCTTTTCCTCCCCTGTCACTCTCTCTCTCTCTCTCTCTCTCTCTCTCTCTCTCTCTATATATATATATATATATATATATATATATATAGATAAAAAGATTTCACATAAAAACGTGAAATAACAACAATCAATGATCAAATCATAATATGAAAATGGGAAAACAAGACTAAGATCTCTCAACCGTAACAAGCGGTCTTCATAAGAGTCAAAAACCCAACCCAACAGTTGGGTTTTTGACTCTGACGAATACCGCTTGTTACGGTTGAGAGATCTTAGTCTTGTTTTCCCATTTTCATATTGTAGTTTGATCATTGATATATATATATATATATATAATATATATATATATATATATATAACAGATTCAATAATATATCGACCGTTTGATAGAATAGGTATGTTCTCTAATCGGGATTCGGTCAATTTCCTAGGATGAAAAATCAAACTCTCGTTGCCAACGTTTCGGTTTTATTTAAAACCTTTTTCATAGGCCTACAAACAAAGAATAATAAGAAATCACATATCAACATTCACATATACATAATATGAAAATGGATTGTTACAACTTATGAATATTACTAGCAGAAGTATTTCAGAGATACATAAAACAATATTACTTGCAGAAGTAAGAATTTTTAACTAAGAAAATGAAATTTACATTATTTAAAGGAACAACAATGTCAACCGGACAAAACTTTCGACTAGACTAATAAGATAATTAAGACTAATAAGATCATTATTTGTAATGTTATCTTATTAGTCTAGTCGAAAGTTTTGTCCGGTTGACATTGTTGTTCCTTTAAATAATGTAAATTTCATTTTCTTAGTTAAAAATTCTTACTTCTGCAAGTAATATTGTTTTATGTATCTATGAAAGATACATATATATATATATATATATATATATATATATACCATGATAAACGAAAAACGGTCCGGCAGGACAAATAACAATTAAAATAAGCAGTGACACATGAACAGAAACACAACAAAGACTCACTTTTCAATATTTCGACCGTAATGGCGGTCGTCCTCAGGAGAAGAAGTGAATTGACGGAGGGACGACAGTCAACTGAAGAACTCACAGGGTGAGGGCTAAAGCAGTGCTGCCGCAAAGGATACAAATAAAAAAGGAACTAGGAAGTCGAGAGCAAAAATTAAAAAAAAAAAATGTTTTTGAAAGGTAGAAAAAGGTTAAGAAAAGAAAAAATAAAGAAAATATACAGAACAATTAAAAATAAAAAAATATTAAAAAAAAATAAAATAAATAAATAAAAAAAAATATTAAAAAATAAATAAATAAAAAACTAACGATTTAAATTCAAGCCAGGTTTCGAGCGTGCCCCCAGGAGCCAAATGTGGGCTTCCTCAGAAGCTTTTAAAGTAACTTGTCTGTTATCACTGGGGACTTGTTTAAGAACTTGGACTGTGAAACAATCATTGAAACTGAGATGGTGGGAATTAGCGTGAGTGGCGACAGGGAGACTGCTGCGTTTACCAACCGAAAGCCTGTGATTATTCATCCAAAGGTTCAGCATCGTAGATGCTAAACCAACGTAAAAAGCATCACATTGGGTGCATTTCAAGAGGTAAACGCAGTCAGTGGAGATACAGGAGGAAGGACTGTGAATAGGGTAAGAATTAAGATTAGTTAGAGAAATATATATATATATATATATATATATGAGATTAAATTTTTTGCCTACTTTTTTCATAATCAATTTCTTTGATGCCTTTTCCAAATTTCTTTTTAGCTCTTTAAATTTACTAGGAACTAGGTATATTAGCTAACCATATGATTTCTTTTTCATATATTTATTCTTCCCGACGTTTCAACCTATTGAAGCTGCACATGGGACAGTTCCAACCACTACAAGCGAGTTATTTAATCAGGATAAAAGAATTTGAAGACACCTGGTGACATATAATGGAAATCCCAACCGGCCACTTTAGATATTTACATTGTATTTAGTATTTTTATTAAGCAATTTGAGTGTTATATTTAAGTATTTAAAAAATGTTCAATAGTTTCAAGATAGTAGATAGGTATTTCACCCGGTAGATGGTCAAAGAAGACCAAACGTCGGAAAAAAGAAATATATGGAAGAGAAATCATATGGTGAGCTAATATACCTAGTTCTTAGTAAATTTAAAGGACTAATAAGAAATTTGGAAAAGGCATCCAAGAAATTGGTTAAGAAAAAAGTAGGCAAAACATTTAATCTCACATTATTAGGTTAGGTTACAGTGGCAGTCCCAAGAGAGAACACACATAGGCCACAAGCCCCGGCCGCTTTGATACCACAAAGAAGAATTGGGGCTATTCTCCCCCGTCCCTGGTCCACTCGAACCACCTCGAGAGAACAATAAATCTAGACAGATCCCTGATACCAGTGGATGCTAAGTTCTCAAGATTGTCAAGGAAATATTCTCCTAATGCTTCTTTCCTTCTTTGAGCCAAACCAGGGCATTGACAGAGAAAATGAGGAATTGTCTCTTCCTCTTCCTCGCTCTGGCATGCCCTGCAAAAATCCCTCGCCTCCAATCCTAATTTGGTGGCGTGTTTACCTATGAGCCAGTGCCCTGTAGAAACAGCGATCACATTGGCTTCAACTCTTCTATTCCTAGAGGGAAGATCTTTAGTACTTCTAGAGTTATAAGAAGGCCACAACTGCTTTGAGATATGACACGTGTCCTCCTCAGACCATCTATGTTTGATCCGTTCATCAATTCTTTGTCTGATCCAAAGCTTACATGTAGAAATTTGGGTCCCTAAATAATATAGGATATCCTGTATCGAGAGATTAGTGCCAAAGCGGGCCAGCTCATCGGCCTTACAGTTGCCTCACATTATTAACGAAGAACTTCCCCAAATATGCGAATTTCAAAATAAAAATATATATATATATATTTAAACGATATACCATGATATATAGCTTATTATATACCATGATAAACGAAAAACTGTCCGGCAGAACAGACAACAATCAAAACAAGCAGTGACACATAAACTGAAACACAACAAAGACTCACTTTTCAATATTTCGACCGCCATTACGGTCGAAATATTGAAAAGTGAGTCTTTGTTGTGTTTCAGTTTATGTGACACTGCTTGTTTTGATTGTTATATATATATGGACTGTTTGTGTCATTTCATGTCTAGTAATTTTTCTTGCCTCATACATTGTATGTACCCTTGACCTGAGTGCTGTTGTCAGACTGATATTGCCCACAATCTTCAAGAGCTCCTTCTTTGATTTGTTCCTATGTGCGACAGAAAGTCTTAACATGTGTCATCTCTATTACTGCGAGAGCACACATCAATGCTTGAGGTATGTGTAATAGATATTTGCGGATGTATGATTTAGTGTTCAGGCTGGAAAAGTTCACACTAATTCTACATTTTACATGAGATGACGTCTTGTGCATTTCAACTCACTTAGAGAAAGGAAGCTGTCATTAGCTATTCTTTACAATGTTAAATTAATACCTATTCTAAATAAACTTAATTATGATAATAATTCAAAAAAACGTTAAGGCTTATGTGTATAAGCCTTAAATACATTACATAAGAGCATTTAATCCAGTATCTGTTAAACTCATAATCACGTACATGTTCAATTAATTTAAGCTTAATTTATTTTTAACATTATCGCTTAAGACCTGTATTTTTTGTCTAACGCTAATTTATTTAAGGACAGCCACATTGAATATATCATCTTTACTTTTCAGACACCGAATGCATTACGAGGAAAGCAAACACCTTTAGTAGACTCTGCTGTTGATCTTACATTCCCCAATGCTGAGACAAACATTCATCTAAAGGCTTTGATTGGAAAACAGGAAGAAACAATTAGAAAATTACTGAACGAAATGGACTGTATCGTAAGTTTGATTATCACACCTACTAATTTAAGTAAAATTATCCTTTAGAAATTAAATTTGACAAAAAAAATGGAAGAATATCGGCATAGGCATCTTGTAATAGAAGATAATATTTATAAAACACTATATGAAAGATGAAGTCAGGGGGACATCAGATATGAAAACGAATGTAAGAACACCTTAATCTATCAGACTGATATCTTCTTGGATATTTAGCAGATGACAGTAAATTTGTTGTTTAGGATAAAGTTTTTATACATAGTGTAAATAAACAATAATTAATCAGGGTTAGATCAGTTTTCAGGTCTAACCTTCTATTTCGACTTTTTGATTTTTTTTTAAATCGATACTGCATTATTTTTTTAGTAGTTCTATTAGACGCTTGAGACATTGCTCACTCTCTCTCAGTCTCTAAATATATATATATACGAGTTCGAGATTAACAAAGAGCAACACACAAAGTAGGGAAACACACTTACAGACTCAAATTTTCGGGTAATCCGTCTTCAGGAGAAAAGAGAATGGGAGACCAAGCACGTTGTAGACGCAACGGCAAGTAACCAACCAGGCAACCGCCAGTGCTGTCAACCGTACCCGGTCTTGAAGTATAGAATTAGGAGAAGATATAAACAGAAATTCAGATAAGCAGTACTGGTTGGGTAAAACTATAAGTAGGTGAAAAATTATTAGCAACATAAGATAAAAACAAACTATAAAAAACAAAAATAATGATAGAGAAAAGAAGAAATAAATAAATAAAAATAAATACAATACAAAAAACTTGCATTGGTTGTTTTAGTAAATAAAAGATAGAGACTGAATAAAAGGGTAAGTATGGGAAACTAGTTAAGAATAAGAATTTAGAAAAAAAAAAAGGATAAAACAAACTAGTAGTAAGTTCACTTACAAACTCAAATTTTCGGGTAATCTGTCTTCAGGAGAAAAAAAGGGTTAAACCCCTCATCCATAGAACATTCAAGATAGCTTTTATTGGCAGATGTTCCATGAAGACATCACTACCATCAGGCATTAATAAACAATAACAATAAACACAGATTATTTGACGAGCTATTAAGGCATTTCTTAAATACGATAAATTCACGGAAAGGAGAAACTGAACCTACAGGTACTACTCACAAACTTTATTATAGAAATCAATTCAGTGATAGTTATAAGATGGACGAGACGATCTTAAAAAACATTATTCAGAACAACGTGAAACGCATGAACTCCGAAGACCGCATAGCCCTCAACATATACTATCAGAGCCCAACAACCAGCCCAAGGACTCTCCGTTAAAGGAAATAGGCCTTGTGTAAGACATACACTTGCCGAACCGGGGACTGTGAAATCTGCAACAATTCGTACATTGACATGACTACTATCTCTCTATCCCGGAGACTTATTGTGCACTTAGCCGCAGGTGCTCCTCGAAACCATGCAGAATTTACCCACAAAAGCAGTATTCAAAGGGAAGACCTGGTAAATCATACAAAAGATTCTACTAAAAGAAAAAGATCCACGCAAATTGCTAATTCTGTAAGCAATCTTAATACAGGAAGGGAAACCGACCCTCAACACTTAACAGCAGTAGCAGAGTGCTTAAGCTCTTGGCCCCGTTAACTCCATCAACTGGCCACCAGATTACAGCACCTGCATAACCACACTCAGCCAATCAGAAACTGATTACGTCGACCGACCAATCATATCGTTAGTTGCTGATTCTTTACTGCCATAAGCGCCAGGATCTCATTATCCTGAGGATGACCGATGAACAGTTGAAACATGTCAATATTAAAGAAGAAGAGAGAAGAATTGGAGATGTTTTGTACAGAATCAACCAAGATGCAAGAAATGTATTCTGCTCCCTTGAGAAGTGCACAAAGAAACTTATCAATAGAATATATATATATATATATATATATCATATAGAATATATACAATAAAATAAAAAACGAAGGAAACACACAGAAAGACACAGACATAACTCACATCGATATTTCGACAATCGTCGTCATCAGGAGGTGCGAAGAGCGAAGAGTCCCGCAGGAAGACAGGGCGGTACTTCCCTGTACCGGTTCCTACAGGGAGTACCGCCCTGTCTTCCTGCGGGACTCTTCGCTCTTCGCACCTCCTGATGACGACGATTGTCGAAATATCGATGTGAGTTATGTCTGTGTCTTTCTGTGTGTTTCCTTCGTTTTTTATTTTATTGTAAAAAAGTCCGCTGGACCGTTTCTTTTAATTGTGATATAGAATATATATATATATATATATATCATTAAGCTAGTGACCACTGATGACCGTAGTTTGACATTAAGAGCGTCTGAGGAGGCCCACATATGGTTATTGGGGGCCCGATCAGATCCCGGTTTAAATCAGAAGCGTTAACTTTTATTTGTTTTTCCTTTTATTTTTAACTTATATATTCATATTCATATATATATTTTTTTCCCCTTTTTTTATTATATATATATTTTTTATTTTTATTTATTTTTTTTTATTTTATTTTTTTTATTATTTCCTTTTTTATAATTTTTAATTTATAATTTTTAATTTTATAATTTTATCTATTGTTTTTGCTTTCTCCGTTCTCCGACGTTTAGTGCCTAGCTCCTTTTTTACGCTAGTGCTGCTCTCTTCGGTTGACTCTTTATTTCTTCATTCGCGGTCCGTTCTTCGACGTGGGGGGATCTCTCTCACTTCGTCCTCTCTTCTAGTCTACTCTCCTGATGACGAACAACAGTTCGAAATATTGAATTCTGTAAGTTTTCTTTGTATTCTCTTTTCTGTGTCATGCTTTGTGTAATTTAAAGTTATATATATATACAGTCTTTTGTTTTATCGTACCACTTCCTTTCCTGAGGACGTTTAATAAAAGAAATATTGAACATAAGTCTACTGTCTAGTTTCCATTAATGAAGGCATATTTCTACGAAGAATGATTTCGGAGTCGCGAATGGACATTTTGTTGTCTTTTTTACATTTTTTTTATCACAACTAAATCGTGTCATAATTAGAACCTTTTGTAAGAGAAAATAAAATTGCAAAATGAAATAATGAGACACATCTCCTTAACTCTTGATATAAAAGGTGGCATGCTGTTGTTTTATTACGTGTTGTTTAAATGTTATGTAATTACATTTTCTTCACCTAGAGATGCTATGGATGTTTAAAATGTACCTACAATTAAATTAGTTGTTTGAAGAAACACCTCAGAGTAACGTCTTGCTCTTAATATTTACAATTGGAGTGCTACTAAAACAATGTAAAATTATGTTTTATATTAAACATTTTCAAATATTGACTCATTCATATTAACTAGAGAATATTTCACTTTACATTTTATCTCCTTTTGGGTGTTCTTTGTATAATGCCGCTCCAGATAATTAGGAGCAGTACCAGCTTACAAAGTGCACATGCGCATTAGGTTGTTTACTTGAGCTGTAATAGTCTTTAAATATGTCTTTAATTATGAAACTCGTGGGGAAAATGTTTATAATTGTGAATTAAGGGACATTGAAAATAATATTAACTTTGACAATGGAATAAGATGACTTAAGCCGATATTGCCAAGTTATTCTTCGTATAACGTTTACATTATTGTGTACTGGAAATGTTTTAAATCATGTAGCTTTATTGATTTCCATGATATGTTAAACTCTGTCTCTTTTGAAAATGTCGCAAGACATTAGCTATATGTAGAGGATTGCGTGGGCAATTGCTTGTCAATACTATGACCCTAGGCATGAGCAACTTTTTCTGAACTAAAAGTCGCTACTATGCAGTTGGGTTTTTGACTCTGACGAAGACCACTTATTGTAATTGAAAGGTCTTAGTCTTTTTTTTTTCATTGCATATTGTGGTTTGGTCATTTATTTTGTTATTTCACGTGTTTATGTGATATCTTGTTATATATATATATATTTGTAGTAGCTCTCTGGCGAGATAGTTTAGAAGGCCTCAGAGCTTATTTTTCTTCATTTTGATTTTTCCCCTACGGCATTTTGTCTCATATACATACGAGTATCTTAGGTGTTGTTGGTCTGAATACTGGGCGGTGACTGGCTGTTGGCTTGGCGAGTAACTGGTGGTTGGTCACCTAGTTTCACGCACACTGCAGCTACTAGGTGACCAACCACCAGCTACTCGCCAAGCCAACAGCCAGTCACCGCCCAGTATTCAGACCAGCAACACCAAAGATATGTATGTGAGACAAAATACCGTAGGGGAAAAAACAAAATTATGAAAAATAAGCTCTGAGGCCTTCTAAACTATATATATGGTATATGTGTAAAGAATTCACATAAGCACGTGAATAACAATCAATGTGGTTTGATCATTGTTTGATATATTATATATATATATATATATATATATATCGAGTTGGCTTTCGTCTTCTAGCCACTCTACTTTCTTTCCTAAGGACGACCGTTAAAAGGGTCGAAATATTGAATGTGAGTTCTAGTTTCTGTTTCTCAAAGTTTTTAAAGAATATATATATATATAGTTCAATAGAGAAAAAGAAATATAGAAAAATTGAAAGCACACACTTACAGTCTCTAATTTTCGGTTTGAACCGTCTTCAAGAGAGATAAAAAAGGAAAACCAGGCGCACTGGTTCAGAGACGGTTGGATACGGTTGAGTCTCCAACTCAAGTTAGACTATATCAAAAGCAACACAAAGATAGATGCAGACATAACGAACTCCTATATGAGCACTACTCACAGCAATCTTCGTCAACTGGAACTGATTTTGGCTACTCAACATTGTTAGTTTGTTTAAATAATGTAAATTTAATTTTCTTATCCAGAAAATTCATACTTCTGTCCATGATTAAGGTTTTAAATAAAACCGAAACGTCGGCATTGAGAGTTGGATTTTTTTGAACCTAGAAAATTAACCGAATCTCGATTACATAACACACCTATTCTATCAGTCAGTTGATATATTATTGAATTTGTTTTATATATACAATTAAGCATACAAGAAAACATAGAACAACTATTTTAGAAACTCCCTGCAATATTTTGACATCTGCTCTCATCTGGAATAGATGATTATATTTTGAGAGACAAAAGAAGTCTGTCAAGCCAAGAACATATCTTTCTGATATTCATTTTGAATATGGAAGTAAGTGTTTGTCTGTGTCTTGCTGCGCTTTTCTTGTGCTTAATTGATTAATTGTCCGTATGGACATAATCATTTTTGTTGAATATTCTGATGTGGCATGACATCTGCTACTTGGATTTTGTATATAATTAGTTGAACTGTTCGAAAAATTTGCGCAGAGTTGAAAAAATCTTTCTGACTTTTTGATTTTAATATTTGATCCCAGACAGACATATAGAGTGTAGCGCTCGGTTGACATGGACTTTTATTTATGAAGTAAACTGATAGAGAATGAGTGTCGAATGGAAGGATATTTAATATTTGAATTTAATCAACGTTATATATATATATATATATGTCGTAATAACTGGACTCCCAAATATACGAGGTCCTTTGCTTTTATCTCGATGCCACTTTGTCTAACCAAGGCCACTTTACCTAACCAAGTAATACAATTATATCCACTTTACCCAGCCTAAAGTAAATTATTGCATTAAAATAATTTACTTTGTTAAGGAAAGTGGAAAGTAGCGGTGAAAGGAAAGGCTACCCTACCACGATTCCTTATAACTCTCAGCAAGTCTACAGCCCATACACACCAGAAAATCTCAGCGTTCTCTCTCTGCGGATTTAAAGTCTCTGCTCTTGTATAGATTGAAACCAGTAGTTTATTGGTTGTAGTTTTACACTGTATGTATACATATGAGAGTAAGTGAAAAAGTTCCAGGAAAAAGTAAATATCCTCAAGAAATTCCATCATCAATTTTCTACATATCTTCCATTTAACACTATACACTTTTCAAGGTGAAATTATTGGGACTCCCTTGGAATCCCAAAACACTGTTGCCATAATCTTCTGGGTAGATCTCGCCACTTTGAACTTCACTGGCGCAGTTGAACCTCTTGGTAACCATTGCTTTGGTTTTTTTTTACTTTCTGGGTCATATTGATGGATCCAAGTTTCATTTCGAGTAACAATCCAGTCAAAAAACTCTGATTTATTTGATTCAATCTTTGTATATATATGTATAAAAAGATTTCACATAAACACGTGAAATAACAATCAATGATCAAACCACAATAAGAAATGGGAAAACTAAGATCTTTCAACCGTAACAAGTGATCTTCGATTTGGGTTTTTGACTCTTGACGAAGACCGCTTGTTACGGTTGAAAGATCTTAGTCTTGTTTTCCCATTTCTTATTGTGGTTTGATCATTGATATATATATATACAATTAAATTTCTTGCTATACAATTAAAAAAATCTCTAGGCATGATTTTTCGATTTAGCTTCTCAAGTTTTCTGATCTCACACTTCCATTCATTTAGTACTAAGTGTAATAAATCACGAAAAGATTTCCTTGTAAATTCCATGTAATATTTAGTTATCATACATTTAAAAATTTAAATCCAACGTTTCAGTCATCACTGACCATCATCAGAGTGTAACGAAAGATAAAGTAATTGAACAAAAGTACTAAAAAAAAATAAAAATTATATCCTACTTACTACAAAACAGCTTCAAATTACCAGTACAAAAGGTGAAACTACATAGTAAACATAAATTTGCAGGTTGCACTGGGTTTTACACCGTCAATGTTGTGCTTTCATTGTAATGTTCCTAGGGTATCGCTCTGCAACTCAAACTGCTGTTTCTGCTGTGCCTAGAAAATATATATATATAAACTTACAAATAGAAAAGAACACAGAAAGTCACTATATAAGTGAGATAACTCACTTCGATATTTCGACATCCGTCGCATCGGGAAGAAGTGCGAAGTACCGTGTTGAGAAGCAAACTGTTACTGTATGTATATTATATAGTATATAGGATAGTATATTATATAGTATATACTTATATATGTTTATGTTTTAATATGACTAATAACGTATGCTATTTTGCCGCAATTTTATTTAGCTATAGTGTATATATGAGATGTAGGTGATAAAAGTATATAGGTAGTATGCCTGCTCAAATTAAGTTGAACTAGAAACTGAATGAAGTAACTTAATAAGTGTCACTCTTGCTATTGGATTAGTTAGCAATTAAAATATTGTTATTATATTATTTCATAAAATTTTAAATTATTTAATATAAATCTTTTGAAAAATATTTTTTGTTTAAAATAAGGTAACCATATATTAAAATGGAGGTTTTAGAATTCATTGTTAAACAATTTGTTCATCCGTGCTAATTACTGCGGCAATTTTAATTACCTAAGAAGATTTAAACAATCTGGTATCATATTGCGGGAGGCAAATTAAATTTTAAATAATTAAGGCGGCTGATTTTGAAAGAATGTTGAAGGATGAAGTTAATTAGTATGTTGGAAAGCTGTGGAAATGAAATAGGTATAAAAGGTGAAGTGTCATTGAAGAAGGGAGCCCCCAGACGTAGAGGTCATTTAGGGCCCACTCCAAAGAGCTAGGCATTTTCTTCCCTTCTCCTATTTACACCCCTCTTACACTTGTAATAATGCCCTTTAGCCAATAGTCCTTATTTCACGCCTACTATGAGGGTTTGCCCTTGAAAACAAGTGGAAAGACGAAATGCCTTAGGCGTCTACTTTTTTTTTTAATGATTTTGTTTTAATACTGCTTTAGTTTCATTTATACTTGTAAACTTAAATAATGTTAAAGCTAAAAAATATTTTTATCTTAAACTTCAAATCTAATTAACAAAGTTTATTATTCTAATAGTGATATATGACATTGCCTACTTAACCTTTACCAAACTTCACTCCTCATTACTTTCCTTCACGCATGATTATAACAGTTGTGATCTTCAGGTAACGTGGCTACAGTTGGCATACTTCACGATTAAATTCTACGTGATGCTGTTTCTTCCATTAATATTTATCACCTCAGTATAGTCCAGGTGTTGCCTTGTCATAGCTGCTTAAATTTTTTCCTGATTTGGGGTAACCTACAAAGCAGGGAGTTTTTTTATCGCCTGTTCCCTTACATAGATTAAAGGTGTTCATTTGCGAATAATAATAATATGAACAATTCCGATGCAATATAGTATTTATACTAGTAATTATTCTGATAGCAAATAATTAAATTTAGAGACATACAATACAAAAAGTATAACATTTGATACTTAAAATTATAAATTATGATAATTATATTATTGAATAATATCATTATAATTACTATTTTAGCTGCTTACTATAAGATATGATAAGGTATCTGACGATGTTATACTATGCGGTGTGCCGATCTTCAATCATGATTTATCATTTCAATATAGACCAGGTGAGATGTGGTTGTAACTCCTTACAGCTATAAGATGTTGTTTGATTGTTTTCCGCAGCTCACTTATAAGGCTTTCACCTTTTTAGTGCTGTTCTAGGGGCGTAAATTGTGGATATTTATTATTTGACACCCATTTTAGTAATGGGCGAGCTACATTATCTACATTGGGAGTCCTAAATTTTGCCTAACTTAATTTAGAGTAGGGATCTTTAAACGAGTACCTGACATCGTACAGGCTCGGGAACGACGGTTTAACGTCCTCTCTGAGGGACGAAGCGCTCAGATTTATTCACCTCTCGTGTGAATAAATCGAGGGCCAGATGGGGATCGAACCCCAGACCTACCAGTTCGGAGGTTAGTACGTTAACCAGAGCTAACCTGGCCCTGACAGTTATAAGATATTATAACTGCTATATGATTATGTTATATATTATATGATGAATCTTTCTTTCATTCTATTGTACACTTTTCATTTCAGTACTATGCTAGTTGTTGTGTGTATACTTGAGCTTTATCAAATCTATAATATGAACAGAAGGTCTTTTAACCAAATATCATCTACCAAAGTTGTACAATCATCTATATGTGAAATGCGTTTCTTCCATTAATATTGATCATTATATTGTCCGTCTGTCTGTCCGCTATGGAAATAAAACTTGAGACATATAGATGCAAAGAAACGTATGGATCTTTTATAACTTTTTTTGAGGGAACTATCTGAGGTATTTTGATATTGATCAGGGTCCTTTTTTGGGAATACCGCCCATAACCAAAGCGCCTGAGGATAATCTACCGCCCGGGCAACCCGGGTGGATCAGATGGTATGCTATGATTGATCTTTCTTCCATCATACAGTATACTTCATTTCAGTACTACACCAGTAGTAGTACTAATAGTGCACCTATGGTATCCCTGATTAGTCAACTACCAGTTCTAAGTGTTATCACCACATGGTTGTTAAATTATAATGGTAAAAAAAATCTGATTTGATGCTAAGTAATTCAGTTATGCATTTACTGGTTGTGTTAACCCTTCTGACCACTAAAAAAGTTGGCTTATTAATGACGTTTTTTTGGCTGATTGAGTATAACATTTTTTTAATAACTGCGAAGAGTAGTAGTAGGAGGGAATACTGTAGGTTGCAGTGGCAGTCCCACAAGGGAACACACATAGGCTGAACATTGGTCCTTTGTGATGCCACACTTCATTGTCTTTTATTTCGCTTCAAGTAGTACATCCTACTGTGTTGGTTTGTTTCAACAATGCTAGTTAGGGCTCTTCAGTCTTTTATTTCGCTTCAAGTAGTAGAGCCTACTGTATTGGTTTGTTTCAACAATGTTAGTTAGGGCTCTTCTGTCTTTTATTTCGCTTCAAGTAGTAGAGCCTACTGTGTTGGGTTGTTTTAACAATGTTAGTTAGGGCTCTTCAGTCTTTTATTTCGCTTCAAGTAGTAGAGCCTACTGTGTTGGTTTGTTTCAACAATGTTAGTTAGGGCTCTTAAGTCTTTTCTTTCGCTTCAAGTAGGAGAGCCTACTGTGTTGGTTTGTTTCAACAATGTTAGTTAGGGCTCTTCAGTCTTTTATTTCGCTTCAAGTAGTAGAGCCTACTGTGTTGGGTTGTTTTAACAATGTTAGTTAGGGCTCTTCAGTCTTTTATTTCGCTTCAAGTAGTAGAGCCTACTGTGTTGGTTTGTTTCAACAATGTTAGTTAGGGCTCTTCATTCTTTTCTTTCGCTTCAAGTAGTAGAGCCTACTGTGTTGGTTTGTTTCAACAATGTTAGTTAGGGCTCTTCAGTCTTTTATTTCGCTTCAAGTAGTAGAGCCTACTGTGTTGGTTTTAAGACTTACATCTAAGTGATATCTGGTTTGTTTGCTTCTAGATTTAATCTGAAGAATAGCTCTACAATTTCGAAACGCGCTAATAAAAAAAATTGCATATATAGTCTTGAACTATTTTCGCAATAAGTTAAAATACCATTCGGTTATTTACTGAATAACTTTTAAATGGAAATTTACTTTGACAAGGAATATTTAAAAAAAAATAGACCTAAAAATTAATTGAAGATGTTGTTTAAGGAGTGGAATGTGTATGACGAAGGGGAATGCTCGTTCTACTGGATGTAGACGATTTGATATAGATTACGGGGATAAGTTGATAAATCAAGCTAGGAGCCCCTGCAGGATGGGCTAAGGAGCTCTGTCATCTACCTATTGATCTGACTAGTCCCCTCTCCATCCACTAACTAATTAACTTCCTCCACATTTCTCTCACCAACTTAACCCAATTTTTAAGCAACTCCATTAACAACAATCAAGCCATCTAACCGAACCAGTAATAACCCTTCGAGGTAGAATTAATAAATTATATTTATTAATACTGATAAGGGGTTTGGGAAACATTCATGAAGATATATCAGCTTCGTTAGATCTTAATTATAAAAAATGTTTTAAACTGTTATTAATTCCTAATATCAAGAATATATATTTATCTCATAGATGTTTAGTATCTTATTAGTCAATTCGTCAATGTTTTACCAATATGAAACCAGGAAGGTTTTTTTTTTATAAGACTATTTTCGTACTTTTCTTGAGACCTTGATTTGCTGAGTTTCTCAGTTTGACGTCCTTTTTGGTTCCTGTCATTAGAAGGTCTGTCAGTCATTGGCAAAAGCTATAGCGTCAGAGTGCGCTCGGTGGAAGAACAAGGATCAGCAAAAAGTTGAACATGTCTGCTCAGTACTTAAGAGTATAACAGTTACCACTTTTGGGGATTTGAGTAGATTTTGCTTTATAGTTTTGGGATATTTTTAATGTTCTTTTTGAAAAATAAGTTTTATAAAGGTTTATAAGTTCTTAAGTCTCACCAGTATTCTTGGCTACCA
Source organism: Hermatobates lingyangjiaoensis (assembly GCA_026182355.1). Taxonomy (NCBI): domain Eukaryota; kingdom Metazoa; phylum Arthropoda; class Insecta; order Hemiptera; family Hermatobatidae; genus Hermatobates; species Hermatobates lingyangjiaoensis. The sequence goes on from JAPFBL010000093.1 coordinate 54,979, forward strand.
AATGAAGCCAAAGGTTCACAACCAATAAAATAAGTAGCAGCTCCCTATTGATGCTAAGGTTTTCCTTGACAAATGTTGATACATGATTTAACTGTGCTTTTCTGAGCTCGAAAACCAAATTGTTTTTCAGATAATAGATTGTCAGCTGTAAAGTGGTACATTATTCTCTGAGCCATTAGAGCTTCCAAAACCTTTCCTTCTACAGTAGAAGGCTAATTCATCGGTATTTTGAGCCGTTTTCACAACTCTATTTGTCAGGTTTTAAAGTAAAATTATTTTTACAATTTTCAAATTGATTAAATATCCCTCTGTAAAAAATTTTTATATGAATGTATATACAAAAATGACTACTTTTCCATCCAATCCAGGTGCCTCCTGGTGTTCAAAATGTTTTATAATATTTTCTATTTCTTGGTTTGGAACATTTAGATTCCATGGGTCCCCGCCGCCCGTAGTACCGACTTTTAAGCGTCTTGAATCAAACTCCGGGCCAATGTCCTACTGAACCTGCTCAGCTGCAGATAAGGTCATTTAAATGCATATAAGTGGCCTTTCTAGCCCCTGGTTCAATGAACCTCGTGGAAAAATAAACCCGATGCAGCCTGTGGTAGGACTGTATGGCCTCACTAGGGGTATTTTAAAGACGTAATTAGAGGACTTAATGAAGAGAAGATCTGGAAGTTAAATTATCAAAGGAATAGATATCGGTTAATGGGAAACTCCAGGCTCTCCACAAAACATGAAGGGGTCAGGGTGAGGAGTGATAAATACTTACGACCATTTGGACTTTTTATAAATTCTGTTGATACTTAGCTGCATATATAGTTGTCATTATCAGTTGTGTATTGAGCTTAGTAGAATCGTTGACTTAAAATTACTTACATTTGTCAGCAGAACAGGGTAAAAGAAGTATTTATTATAGTCAATTCATTATTAACTGAGAAGAGAAAGGAACATAATAATAGACGGCTACTTTTACGACCAAGGCGAGCTGTGCACCCCACAGCTTGATGCTACCATCCTTACTGAGTCTCATCAAACACATCCAAATAAATGATAGTACCAACAATTTCAATTATATTTCACTATCTATGTTCCCTTTATTTTTTTACCTAAACTTTAGGTTTTTTATTCTCTTTATTATTATGTCTAATAAAACAGACTATTTCGGTATTTTATATTTTTTAATGTTTGTAGTGCGAGAGTAATTTAATGTTAACATCCTTGGGTCTAAATAAATCTAAAGCAGTCAATCTCAGCCGGTTCTACGTGGACCTATGTTGACCTTATTGCGAGTCTGGGACGTCCGGGATAATGTAATATAGTAATAATAGTAGATAATGTAAACTAGATTAAGCCATATCGCTTTAAATCAAGTCAGGTTGCTTTTGTACGATTTGCCTTTAGCCGTCCCCTGACCACATGGTGACGCCCAAGTGGACCACTCGGAGGCGGGCAATTCGATGCCATTACGCGCAACAGTATTTTAACACGCGCATCTTGTTACACTAGGGGTGAAATATAACACGGTACAGCAAAGTGAAGACCCATATAACATTCCTTTATCTACATCTTACTCTCTCATTTTTTTTTATACCTGCATTAGATTTCTTGTTTTGACTATTGAGTAAATGAAGTTTGTGAAATCTGTGAAAAACTGTTTTTCTAATGATTTTGCGTACATATTTCTTATTGTACTTCCTAGGATAAACTCAATTTTGTATCTAGATCTTGTGTACCTCGGATATGACTCTAAAATATTCTACATAGACCTGTTTTGATCGCTGTGCTCCCTAGCTTTCCGGCCATAACACCTAAAGATCAAATCAGGCCGATGATTTCACGTGTTGCCCTTTTGTCACCTCCAAGTTTAGCCACCCAAACTTGGGTTGTCCGAGGTGGACCTCGCGGAGGCGGGCACCACGATTATTCTACATGGACTGCTGCAGTAATAGTTCAGGTGACATTGGCTAAGATAACACGATCAAGAAGTTAGTAGTCCAACCTCTTAACGGCTTAACATTCTCTCTGAGGGACAAAGTACTCAGAATTTTTTGAATTCCTCGTAATTCTCAGTCCAGAGACTAGGAAGCAATCAACTAGACTACCCTGGTCCCTGATGTAACAATCATGTGAACTACTACCAGTGGTAGGTTTTAAAATTTCATTTTAATTTAGTTCTATACCGCAGAATAATAACTGTTACTCCTATGAAAACTGTAAGATTAATAAAAAAAAAACTTTAGTGCTGATATTGAATACAGTTTAAGATTTTGCTGCTTGTTTAAGTAAAAATACTGAGTTTTTAAGTTCTACAGTTATAACTTTGTCCAGTTGTATATAAAACTCTGAAAAGGCTATTTTATTTTTAAACGTTTTTCCTTTCAAGCGTAAAATCGTTAAATGACTCTATCTAAAAAGCCTTATTTGCGTATGATGACTTAGCAAGTCCCTTGGGACATTCATTGATCGTCTTTTGCACTAGAGTCTGTCTGATGAATGTCGCTCTACCATTGCTAGATAAATATCAGTCTAACTGTGATGGTTTTCTGATGAGGCTAAAATCTTTGTAAAAACTACTGTCTTATAAATATGTTCCATTCTGACAATATACATGAAATTCTGTCGACTTCAGAAGAAAAAGCTCTAATTATTCTTTTCTTTCTACATGGAAAAAATTAACAAGTTTTTGAATCATTCAAGTCTTTATTAATTATTTTTTTAAAAAATAGTCTGTTTTAAATCTATTACTTCCTATTACTATTTATATATGTAAAAAACATTAGAGAATTGAGGTTAAATGACGTAGAATCTGCTATAAAAAGTGAAAGCAGAATCTGCTGTAAATCTTAACGAAATATGCTTAAAAGTAGATTTCCTGATATATATATATATAAGTCTAGAATTGAGGAAAAGAGTGTTAATACGCAGAGTAAAGAAATACACTTAGTAACCAAATTTTTTGGAATATCTGGTTCTTTTTTTATTGTTTTTCCTTCGCAGCAGGACTGTTTTAGCCCTCACCCAGTGAGTTCTTTAATTGACTGTCGTCCTTCTTCTCCTGAGGTTGACCGCTATAGCGGTCAAAATATTGAAAAGTGAGTCTTTACGTTTATTTTTATGTACCACAGTTTATTTTAAGTATATATATATATATATATATATATTAAAACCAAATGCCTATTTCTAGACTCTAGATTAATATTCAAGCAGCACCTCCATAAGAAATCCAAGCTTGGAATTTACTTGATGTGTAATCTATATTCTCTTTTCAAATCAAGGAATTCTCCTGATTCGGTCAAGGACCTTGTCTACGATCGTATAAGGGGGTTCTTCGTTCAGCGATGACTTATGGATGCTCCGTCTGGTTTAGAGGTGCACCAACGAACAAGGCGTGTGTCCAGATTGTTCAAAATAAGTGTGCCCGCCTTATAGCCAGGGCTCCTTGGTACGCCCGTAATGTTGATATTCGCCATGATTTGAAAATAGAATCCATAGATATCTACATCACTCGACTTACTACCAATGAAGACAACAAACTATCTACTCATCCAAACCTCCTTGTACAAACTCTAAATCCTGTCGCCAACCTTCCTCAACCTCACTGAATAATTACTTCATCCAGTGACTATCTGACTACCTTTCCAGTTCATGACTAAAAGCATTGAAAACTATGACTAACAAGACCACATGACCGCGAATACGACATCATTACTGTACAGACTAACTTAATATCCGACATGAATTACTGACACTCCATGTTATAGTAGCACAGTAATCAAGCAGTAGAAGGCCTCTGGTCTGGAACTGCTAGTTACGACGTGCACTATAGTGCGCGGTTATATTCGTTGGTCGTTGGTCGTTGGCCTATTTCTAGTTCTATACCTTCTTTGATTAATTTTTCCAATCTTCTCACTTATGACTTCCATAAGTTCGGGACCAGATACATAAGTTTACCGAACGCCTATTTAGTGAAAAAATTATTTCGTTTTTGTTTGTTTTTTTGTTTAGTTTTAATTATTAGTTTACAAATTATTTTAGTTTCACCAAACATTTATTTAGTGAAAAAAATATTTAGTTTTTGGTGAACTTATGTATCTGGTTTCGAACTTATGGAAGTCATTTGTGAGAAGATTAGAAAAATAATCAAGAAAATGTATAAAACTAGAAATAGGCATCTTGTGATGACTTGCCGTTGCGTCTACAACGTGCTTGGTCTCCCTTTCTCTTTTCTTCTGAAGACGGATTACCAGAAAATTTGAGTTTGTAAGTGTGTTTCCTTACTCTGTGTGTTACTCTTCTTGAATTTTGAACTCGTGTGTATATATATATATATCAATGATCAAACCACAATAAGAAATGGGAAAACAAGACTAAGATCTTTCAACCGTAACAAGCGGTCTTCGTCAGAGTCAAACACCCAACTTCATTTCTTATTGTGGTTTGATCATTGATTGTTGTTTCACGTGTTTATGTGAAATCTTTTTATATATATATATATTAGTTCTATTGAAACCTATGTCTATTTCTAGTCTAACACTTTCGGATTAATTTTTCCAATCTTCTCACCTCTGATTTCCATAAGTCCCTTATTATGCTTATGTTTTATTGACTTTGTGTGTAGTGTATTGTTTAGATTTGTATTAGTTTTATGTAATTTATGAAACTACATTTATAAAAATATCCTTGAGAATGGTCGATGATGACTGAAACATGTTGGAGTATAGAAATAGAAATTTTGGATAGCTGATATATCTTGTCCCGAACTTTTGGAAGTCAGAGGTGAGAAGATTGGAAAAATTAATCAGAAAATGTATAAAACTAGAAATAAGCATTGGTTTTAATAAAACTTGTATAAATGAAGGCCTGCTCCCCAAATATACGAATATAAATATATTTTTACTATAAAATCGAAAAGACGATCGAAACTGGACACAATACGAGTTCAACGTCGAAGAAGAGTAACAGACAGAGTAAAGAAACACAAAAAATCAAATTTTCGGGCAATCCGTCTAGAGGTGAAAAGAGGAGAGGAAAACCAAGCACTCTGTATTACAACGCACTCATTTAGCAATCAATCAATAATTCAGATATCGGTTTATAGTTTTACTGTCATCATATGAGAAAACCACTAAAAGCTAATATCAAACTTCATTGTATGTATACGGCATGTGGCTTATGGAAATAAAATACCAAGTCAAATAGTGTTAGATGACTTTATCTCGAAAAAAAAACCAAGAAACTTTCAAATGATGACTCACCTTCCTCATTACAAAACAGAGGACTTCTTTATTTGAGCTCCTTTTTTGATTTTGAAAAATGTTAACAATAAGTTTTATAAAAAACAGTATTTTTATTACTGTTACTGTTTTATAAAAAACATTTAACAGTAACAGCAAAAATAGCACATTTTTTTATTTTTTGTTCTGTTTCACTTATCCCCTTTGCTTGCATGTTATGATGAAGTCGTTTGGCGATGTTTTGTTTTGAGCTGTAATATACTCTAATGTCTCTCCGCTTTAAGTGCGGTTCCCTGTATTTGATGACCAGTCTGCATATGTCATACGCCTTTGAACTTTACATTCCATTCTTTTTATTATTCAAATATATTACATGTTGAAGATTAGTTATGACTGTCCATGTTTTGAAGAGCCTCTCTTAAGGCCATGCTAATGATAGAACATAGTTAAGATTATAATCAATGATTGCTGACATGGGCTGAGTTGATAACAGATTGATTAGTTACTGAATAGTGGCGCTTCCTTATCGGGTTTCATGGTTTAATCAGGACTAGTGATGGGATAGCCTCGCTCTGTGTGCAGAGAGATTAATTTGCATCCTGTGATCAGTCACATTCCATAGGGATGTAATTCAGTATGACCAATGCACAGGCTTTCTGTATTCACCACTCTAGAGACTGCGTTGTTAAAAAAAAAACCTCATTTCAATTATTTATTCAAATAAAGAACCTTCTTTTTGGAATTATTTTAGTAAAATTAAAAAAATCTGTTGTTATCTCGAACACATATTTACAGATATATATAGAACATATATATATATTCAATGATCAAACCACAATAAGAAATGGGAAAACAAGACTAAGATCTTTCAACCGTAACAAGCGGTTTTCGTCAGAGTCAAAAACCCAACTCAAATAACCTGATTGTTATTTCACGTGTTTATGTGAAATCTTTATATATATATATATTATATATGTTTTAAGATTTCTTTGAGGGTTTTTGTTCTAGGTATTAAAAAAACTTCTTTGCTAACGTTTCGACATATATTTATGTACATATATATGTATTCGACATAAATATATGTCGAAAGGTTGGTAAAGAAGTTTTTTTAATATCTAGACCAAAAACATTAAAACATATGAATAGATTGGACAAGAAAAGAACAACATGATTTATATATATCAATGATCAAACCAGTTTCATTAGATCATTGTTATTTCACTTATTTATGTGAAATCTTTATATATATATATATAAAATATATAAATATTGATAAAAGTATTGACCGTGGAATAGAAACAAAACTAGAGTTTATCAGGTCTCAGTCAGTTCTTCAGATTAAAATTACTCTCTCATTGCCAACGTTTCGGTTTTTAATTAAAACCTTTTTAATAGGCAGAAGTATACATTTTGAAACAGAAAAACTAAGCATTACATTACAAATTATTTTGATATGTAATACTTAGTATATATAGTACATATATACAGAACTGTATTGTTTTTTTATTGAAGTTTGGTCTAGTGTCAAACATTAAATCACCTTTAAGCTAATGTCGTCCATATTTGTAGATATCTTCAGGGTTACATCAATACAGAAACTAATTAAAGAACATGAAAAAAATATATGTTACATTATCTATACAAATATACATTATTACCTTATTATATTTCTATATTGTAAAATAAATAACATTATTTTATGAATATTCATTATTTTATTGCCTTGGTTGTTTTCCATTAAAAAAAATAATTTCTGTATTTTTCCATGTTATTGTAATTATTTTCTGTATTGATGTAGCCCTGAAGATGTCTACAAATTTAGACAAACCGTTGACTTAAAGGTGTTTTAATGTTGAAGCTGATTAATGTTGAATACATCGATAAAAAAGGAAAGAAAAATAATCATAAAATTAAAATATAGATTGTATTTATATTTTTCAAACCAGTTAAATTCAATGTAAACTATGATAACAACTCTTGTCAGAGTTACCGACAATGAAATGGTGTGAGAGAGCAATACGTTTTATTATAGGGAAACAAAAATCGATAGAAAGGATCAAGTTTCCAAAAGTTTGTGGGCACGCTACAGCCCAAATGTTCGATGCATAGTAGTAATTCATATTCTACTACAAAATACATAGTGTAGATATATCCTATTCATTTTGGGTGATATTTCATAATGGGAAAGTAACATTTTTGACCAAATTGTGTGTTTAGACATTTTTTTAATCTATGTTGTGTTTTAAACTTCTATACACATCAATTATCTGGAAAACTTGTGTTACTTAATCTAGAGTGAGGAAACTTTAGAATTATCATTACAAAGGCAAACGCAATATATAAAAAAAAAATCTCAAATTTTTGGAGCAAAACGGAAAGGTATTTTGCATTAAAATGTAAAAATGTTGACTTATGATTGATTTGACAGTTACTCCGTTTGACAGAACATAATGAGCTGAATACTTTTTTCGGGAAATATCGTGGACGGAAAATGGCATTATGTCACATTTTTTATACGTACCATATTAACCATTTTATTTCATCCGTTATTTTAAAAAAATGTCTAAGTCAATGTAAACAAATCCGATACGTAAAGCAAGTAATCATTATCCCAAACTGAATTTTTAGTTTTAATGAATCTTTAAGATAATAGGAATGACTACCAATTTTTAGTTTCATTTTTTACCAAAATTTGTATCCATTAATTAAATATGCTTTACAATTTGGCATTTAAAGTTACAAAATAAATTTTCCACAACTATAAAAGTACCAGAACACCCTTTTTGGTTCATAAATATTTGAAAACCCCTTGAGCTAGTCCTGACATAAGGTTTGTTCTATGTCAAGTTAGAATTGATATTTGATTCATAAAATTGCATAACTTTTATCCCCCTACACACCCATAAACAACTCAAGAAGTTATGAAATTTGAAAAATATTGTTTTATTCTATTTGAACAAAATGAGATAAAAAAACAAATTGACAAGGAAATTATAAGGGAAAAAATAAATGAAAATAATTTATATTTTTAACTAGATGGGATGTCATATTCAAAATTTGAATCATAGAATGTATGAACTTTGCAAGTGATCTTAGTTGACCCTAGGGGTCTTGTAGTCTAACGGTCAAGAAAATAATAACTAAATATTTTGAGATATCCTAAATGTATCTTACTTTATCAAAACAATAGTTATAGCACTTATTAATTTTTTAACTCTGTATTATTCGTGTAGATAACCTCTATATGCATATACTAACAAAAAATGATAATACCTAGTTAAAAAATGAAACTGAAATAATATTTTCAGTTAAAATTAGATAAATCCTAAACATAAATGTCATGGACATTATAAATATAAACAAATGTATTACATGCAGATAACAGTAAATAACATATATATATCGAATGTAAATAACTTAAATATGTACTTGCACAATTAATATATATTATGAATACTTTTATACATGCCATTTCCTCAGTCATACAGGTAGATTATATTAAATAATACAACTTATGACAATTTGGTTTATCAAATGATGAACATATTAATTGAAGTAATTACATGATTTGAATATGGTTGAAATAGATACCTAAATCGTTTTTTAATTAACTGAAAATATATAATTTTTAAACAAGAGGCGGAAAAATTTGAATAAGATGTCTGTCCAAGAGTGTAAAATACGAAAATGTCAATTAAGTATATATTATAAATAAATTCGTAGTAAATCTAAGCAGTTATTAATTACGTTTAATATTATTAAATCAGTTAAATTTTGGTTATAAATAAATATTTATAACCGTTTATTTTCCCTTTATGAGAAATTAAATATTAAAGTTTTATAAAAAAAATATTCCAAATAAACATTTTATAAAGTCAATTATCTACTGAAGAATGCACGTTTGAAATCTGTTGTTGTTTTAATCATTTTTGTATTAATAACTATTACGTATTTTTGTAAGAAAAGTAGCCGGCTCATTGAATTTTTTTGAGTAATTTTAATTTTTTTTCCTTTCATGTAGTGACCACATTCAATGGGTTTAAAACTTTTGTATTTTACAATTGGTATAGGTTTGACTGTGAATAATATAAATTTTATTGTTATGTAGATATTGTTTTCAAAACAATCAGTACTATTGGTAAAAAAACTTTTTTAGCTGTGCTATTGGTAAAAACTTGTAAGATAAAAAAAAACATGTGTGGTTCTATTTAACATAAAATTTTGCAAAAAAAGAAATTAGAGGTGATCTATTAAATTGTACTGTAAGTAAAAATTAATAAAAATATTGAAATAGTAATAGTATTAACTATTTTCAACTTCATTCATTTATATTCTAATGTGGGGACTATATTTTACCACTTATGGCAATAATATAATTGGAGTAATTTTAAGAACAATTCATGAACGCTTACAATATAGTATACTTCTGAATTAAGAAAAGATATAAGAACAGCTAATATTATCATGAATTTAAATCTTTGCGAACTGCATGAATCCTTTGGGTCCACGTTAAATATATTTTACATTATTCTATTTATCTTGTTTTATAAATGATCAAACCACAATAAGAAATGGGAAAACAAGACTAATATCTTTCAACCGTAACAAGCGGTCTTCGTCAGAGTCAAACCCCCCCCCCCCCCCCCCCCCCAAAAAAAAGGTTGAAAGACCTTAGTCTTGTTTTCCCATTTTCTTATTGTGGTTTGATCATTGATTTTATTTCACGTGTTTATGTGAAATCTTTTCATCTTGTATTATAAATGTGGAATTTGTAAGTTAATTTATTTATGTAGCTTATTACCTTTAATTATTTTAAAATTGATTAAATTGTGATGTATTAAAAATATTTTTTATATTTTCAAGCTGGAGTTACTATATGAAAAACGGACGTTAATATATTTTACATTATTCTATTTATCTGGTATTACAAATGTCCAATTTGTAAGTTAATTTATCTATGTTAATTGTTTTTAATTACTTTTAATTAAAATTACTTTTAATTGTTTTAAAGTTGGTTAAACTGTGATGTGTTAAGAATATTTTATATATTTCCAAGATGGAATTACATTACAAAAATTTTATCTTTAAATTATTTTTTGAATCATTGTTTTAAAAAAAAATTATAAAAACAGAAAAGAAAAATTCAAATGTGCTTAATGCAGTCCAAATATTTCTGTATAAAGTATAATGCTTGTGGGTCAGAAGGGGGCTTAGGTCATAGTTTTTTTATAACATTTTTTACTTCGAAGGTAATATATGATGTTCTACGAGTTTACTCCATTTTTTTTTTTGTTAAATCCGTTTGTCAATAATAACTGTTATTAAATGACTTTCAGCTGGAATATACACACGTTAGACTACCTAATGAGTTAAAGATTGGATATAAACTTTCTTTCAATATCAGGTTTTTTTCCAAGTTTGAATAATATTTCTTCCCCGATGTCCTACACTGTGTGCAAATGGAACATCTGTAAAATGAAGTATCTAGAAAAAAAAGTAGGCTCTTTTTTTTAGGGTATTTATGTATCTAGTTTGGTAAAACTGTGTGAAATCTAGAATAAATTCAATTATGTTTGTATCTTTTCAAGATGAATAACCACATAGTGAAATGTCTATTTTTAATTTTTAGATTGTAAAACTATTTCACAACATTACTATGCCATATGATATGAATGTGTTGGTTATGTTTAGTTCAGATGAGAGAAGTATTTCTATTTGAAATAAAGCTCTTACAGTGTATGCCGTCAAAGTTGAATAACTTTGTAATTATTGTTTTGTTTGTCCATTAGAAATGGGGTTGCCTAACTTAAACCATCACTTCGTTGTCAAAAGTTCGAAATAATGTTTAATTGACTTTGTTTCAGAAGAAGAGAGGATACAAGGATGGAACGGAAGAGGAATTAGCTGGTAGCGAGATATCAAAACAAGACATCGTGACTAGTTTTCATACGCCAGAGAAAATGATCCCAGAGTTTCTCTCCATTGGAGACAACGCAAAAACTAGTTCGGTCTGTTGTTTCAACTTACCCTAAGTAGGTAGTGTTGTATATGTACTGTGTGCGTGTGTGTGCCTTTAGAAATGACTTGGCGCCTCGCAAGCCCTTTTCCCTTTTCTCAACACCTTAATTAGACCAAGCACACCCCTTCCAACTTCACTTCCCTCTCATTAAACCCTTTACAGTTTAATCCCTTCACAATCCCCCAAATATAGTACACCTAATTTAATTTTTTCATGAGATGTTTGAATAAATTCAAACTTCTTTTTTAATCAATTACTTTTGTTTCAACCTAACATAATAAAAAAAATACAAATAAAGGAAAATTCTCAATTCTCAATTTCAATGATAGGAATTAACATTACATGGTCAGTTTAGTAAAATAGTACCAACACATAATTAGTACCGTTGTGGAACCTGATTAATTTCACATCATATATTTTGTTTTCAGCTCGACCGCTTGAGGGCAATTTTCATTTTATCAGCATATTCATAGAAACAAGGTTTTCAACAAAATTTTCCTAAAAAATGGAGCACTTTTGTACGGTAGAAATGTGGTTATTCAGAGAGTACTATTGAGTGTTATGTCCCTTGACTTTCAGCCAATGAAAAGGTACATCTACCAATCCATTTGTATCTCCCTGTTCAGTTAAAGTTAACTTTTCCGAATCCCCCTTATCTCCCCTCCTTGAATGGCAATAATACATGACATCTGATCCAAAAAAGGCTGGACTATTTTATGATTTATATCTAAAACTATAGTAATGTCATTATGGTAAAGTATTAGGCAGGCAGGGTAATAGGAAAGTATTTTACCAGGATGGGTTTGGAAGCTAGGGACATCTTCAGAGCATGTCAAAATGAGAAAGAGGAGGAATCTGTTCCTCAATTTCTTTGTCAATGCTCTGGAAAGCTTCATTAGGAAAGTTACTTCTTTGACAATCTTGAGAACTTAGCATCCACTGGTATCAGGGATCTAATCGAGTTTATTGTTCTCTCGGGATGGTTCAAGTAGACTAGTGAGTGCAAGCATTAGCTCCCACATGGCCTAAAATCGTGAATGGAAGTATTTATTGGTGGCCAAAGTTGAAAGACAAACTAATGTCTGTATATTGGATGAAAAATCGTTGAGTAAAAAAAAGATGTACAAGGGAATTATGATTCAGGTTATCCAGATGAATTCCTGCACCCTTAAAAAAATTACTCTGACACACAGTTAATACATAATTCAAGTCAGTCTCAAAAAATTTAATATATGTTCATCTTTCAGGACATAAAATGAATTGCCTTGGTCTACCATATATAGGAATTCTCGAAGAAATCCTGACTGCTCCAAAACTGAAAATGGTCTAGGTTTTTTATAAATTTAGTTATATTATGTAAATAAATATAGCTACAACAATATTTTTTTTAGTTATAAACACAATACCATGGCTTGGTGGATACCCATATGACCCAATAAGTCAGTTTTTGTCTCTTTTAATATTCTAATTAGTATTAAATCTAGGAAGTCTTATATTTCCTAGTTACATTTAGTTTAAAATATGTAACATTTTCAGTCAGATATTTGTTATTCTCATATTTTGAATTTTCCCTTTGTTATTGTTTCAGACTCTCAAAATAATTTGCGATCCAAGTTCACGTATAACAGCCCTATGATCATACAGTCATGAAGCACCCTGTCTATTTTCATGGCCCTTGGATCTTTTGTCAGCTTGTCATAAATTCAAAATCTTATCTTTCAATTATTTTTTTAATCATTGTTTTAAAAATAAAAATTGTAAAAACAGAAAAGAAAAATGCAAATGTGCTTAATGCAGTCCAAATATTTCTGTATAAATTATAAATGCTTGTAGGTCAGGAAGAGGGGCTTAGGTCATAGTTTTTTTATAACATTTTTCACTTCGAAGGTAATATATGATGTTCTACGAGTTTACTCCATCTGTTTTTTTTTTGAAATCCGTTTGTCAATAATAACTGTTATTAAATGAATGACTTTCAGCTGGAATATACACACTAATTGTCATTAGAATATTAGATATGTCATTGACTATCTAATGAGTTAAACGTTGGATAAAAACTTTCTTTCAAAATCAGGTTTTTTTTTCCGTTTCAATAATATTTTTTCCCCGTTGTCCTACACTTACAGTGATTGCTCCTATATCGCGGAGGTTACATTTGAAACCTGCAAAATGGGAATTTCCGCGAAATAGAAACTAGATTTTTTTTTTTAAGTATGAGGCATAATTTTTAACACTTCAGAACACTTCAACTAGTTTCTAAACTTTCACAATTACTATAGATGTAAATACATTAAAAAGATTTCACATAAACACGTAAAATAACAATCAATGATCAAATCACAATATGAAATGGGAAAACAAAACTTAAGATCTTTCAACTGTAACAAGCGGCCTTCGTCAGAGTCAAAAAAACAGAGTCAGTTGGGTTTTTGACTCTGACGAAGACCTCTTGTTATGGTTGAAAGATCTTAGTCTTGTTTTCCCATTTCATATTGTGATTTGATCATTGATGTAAGTACATGTACAAGTACAAATCCTTGTATATGCGGCATACATGTAAGTACAGTGTATACACAATACTGTAATGTAATTTCGGTATTTTTGTACATTTTCAAAATTTTTTTAACACAAAACAATCTGTTGAAGAACTTAATGTATCAATAGAAAATAAAATAGTGCATAGCAAAGAACTGCGATAAAAATCATTCATTTATTTTTTAAAAACCCGTGATACAGCGAAGTCGAAATAGTTGGAGCCGGGAAATAGGAGGGGGAATTAGAAATTAGCTTTCCGACTTTAATTGTTTACTTACACACTAGAGGTGAAAGTGTGTCTTAACAGCTAGCAACTATGTGTGAGCCGCATTGCTCAGATATGTGGTGTCACCCATCCAAGTAGTAACCACGCCCATTGTTGCATAACTTTGGCAATCTAATAGGAACTGGTTTATTTAACATGACTATGCATGACATCAGGTCATGCATTAATTAATTAATTAATATGTATTAATTAATTAATTGAACAGTCAGTTAAATTTCTCCAATATCATTTTCAATTTTTTTTTATTTACTCCATTAGAAAACCTATTAAATCCAACACAGATCTTTCTTCAATCCATAAAATAAAGCACTTATAATGGCAATATGTGTAATTTAAATCATAGAATTCCTTACTTTTTTCACATATACACTTACATAATTTAAAATAAGATTTAGTTCATTGAATTTGTCCAAGAAAATTACAATTTCTTAGGATAATTAAAATGTAAATAAATAAGGAGGTTGTCTGGAAATAAATAACAAGAGGAATAACTCTTTTCTATTCACTTTTCTTCATAAAATACCTTTTCAAAGGTGAAAAAAAAATTCTTAATTATATAACCTAACTAAATTGATAATTTTAAAGGTAATATAGATTTGTTGTTTAATGGGTTTATTTTATTATTTGATATGTTATAGGTTGAGTTTTAATCTTTCTGCATTATGATTTAGTGCCTGAAAAATAATTTATGTTTATTATAAAGTGTGTCTTACAATGCCTTAAAAATTGAATTAATGAAAATATTTAATTTCTGAAAAATGTGAACCAAACTGTTTGAAGACTGAAAATTGTGATTTTATGGAAAATTTGTGTGATTAAAAATTAATAATGTTGAATTTTATCAAGCTGAAGTTTTTTTTGTGTTGCTTGAAATAAAAAAGATATTTATTAGTCAAAATCAAAGGTTTCGTTATTAAACTTCCTAAAATAACTTATAATGCAATCTAGCTTACCTTATATCTTGTATAAAGGAAAAATTTGTGAAATGAATCAAATATTGAAAAAAAAAATATCTCTTATAAAGAAAGGTACTGTGCGTAATGAACAAAATATTTTAAAATGAAATAGCATCTCAACTGAGCTATGCTGAAATGTTGGGATTTTGATGTAACACGTTAATAAATATTGCAGGAATAAATAATAAATAGTGGTAGTAGTAGTAGTAATAATAAATACCAATAATCGTAGTAACCATGTTCAGGTTCCCACTAGACCTTTCAGTTTTAGGACTACCATTGTTCCATAGGGGCTCGGTCGTCCCTCTATGAGGAAGGAGCTACACATTCCCCTGAAATCAGGTTCAATCGGGATAACAACCTCATAGGCCGACCAGTGCCATGGGATGGACTTAACCCAATGATATCATACATTTTTTGATGGAGAGTACGAATGTAGACGGTGGCATCTAAATCGTACCCGATCACACCAGGCCAGTACCAGTTTTTAAGTCCAATCAGCTGATTTCAAGGACGTTTCTCAATGGTAAGGGTCGAGAATCTAGCGCCCGTATTGGATGCTATGCAGGTACCTACCTTGAGAAGTTACTGGTACTCACGCAGTGACCATAAGGGTCTACCCAACGTGGATGAGAATCCTCAAATCGATGGGATATGGAGAGAAAATTTCACTCCATAGGCCTCCCCGCCGCCTGCAGTACCGTACTATTTTAAGATTTTTGTATCAAACTTTGACTAAGTAGTCGTTATAATAAATACTAACCAGAAGAAGGAAATGGAGTTAGGGATACGAAACTCTCAGATAAGCACGCGACCAAGCGAACTTACCATCTCAGGCGACGTGCCCAAGAACTCAGGAACCCCCAGAAGCAGCTAAAAACGCTGTTGCTTCACCAAAGTGAGAAAGAAGTCCTGAAAAAGAGTTGAAAGATCGAACAGACGTTTCACCAAGGACTCGACCCACCCCACGGTGCCCCTCAAGAGTAAGTCTTGAGAAAGACAAGCGCTAGCCACCTAGGACTTATAAGGACGGACTGGCCCCCAAGCCAGCATAAAATCGAGCGGACTTTCCACCCTGACCCAGTATCATAACCCACCCCACGGCGCCCCTCAAGAGTAAGTCTTGAGAAAGACAAGCGCTAGCCACCTAGGACTCATAAGGACGGACTGGACCCCAAGCCAGCATACAATCGAGCGGACTTTCCACCCTGACCCAGTAACACAACCCACCCCACGGCACCCTTCAAGAGTAAGTCTTGAGAAAGAGTTAGCGCTAGCCACCTAGGACTTATAACGACGGACTGGCCCCCAAGCCAGCATACAATCGAGCGGACTTTCCACCCTGACCCAGTAACACAACCCACCCCACGGCGCCCCTCAAGAGTAAGTCTTGAGAAAGACAAGCGCTAGCCACCTAGGACTTATAAGGACGGACTGGCCCCCAAGCCAGCATACAATCGAGCGGACTTTCCACCCTGACCCAGTAACACAACCCACCCCACGGCACCCTTCAAGAGTAAGTCTTGAGAAAGACAAGCGCTACCTAGGACTTATAACGACGGACTGGCCCCCAAGCCAGCATACAATCGAGCGGAATTTCCACCCTGACCCAGTAACACAACCCACCCCACGGCACCCTTCAAGAGTAAGTCTTGAGAAAGACAAGCGCTAGCCACCTAGGACTTATAACGACGGACTGGCCCCCAAGCCAGCATACAATCGAGCGGACTTTCCACCCTGACCCAGGCTAACCATCCGGACAGTTGCACCATTCTTAGTTCACGCCATGAGGAGGCAACATCACAGGTATGTTAAGTCTCCCTACCACGAGAAGGTGAACGCACACGGTTAAGGGGACTATTTTTCAAGCCACAACCGACCGCTTTATTTTGATACTGTCAAAAACTATACATCTTCCTTTCTATTTAGAATTGATACAATAAATATTATGTTAGCCATGGTTTGTAACGGGCTTATGAAAATGTGCCTACACATTATTGTCCATTTAGGCAAAAAAAAAAAAAAATCATTTCAATAATATCGATAAGGATCTGAGCACTCCAGATATGAAAATCCCTCAAAAAGCTGATTTTTGTTTTCATTATTGTAGTTAACTTCTCGTAAATTAAAAAAAAATCGGAAAATGGAATATGAGTATTTATTAACCTTACATGATCTTCTATCAACGTCCCCTGGACATAAAATGCCTTACTTCATCTTTAAGAACTGCCATGCCACAAGATGCCCCATATCCTTCATGAAAATTATCTGGTCATGACCAAGAGTCGAACCTGTAATGTTCTGTACTGCCGCAAATGTGCTACAACCAGGGGTGGCTCAGCTGATTTATGAATATCACCGTTTACTAATTGACATTCTTTTTATTTAAATTGCCATTCAAATTGTATATAATTTTTTTTAAAAAATTTAAAAAATTTTTTAAAAACCCCGGTTTTTTGGTTTTTTAAAAAACCCCTTTTAAAAATTTTTCAAAAAAAAAATTTTAAAAAATTTAATTTTAAAAAAAATTTAATTTTTTTTTTTACACAAAATTTCAATTATACTTATGATTTTGCTACACATATTTTAAAATTTTTCCCAATTAAATTTGGTACATTTTTTTTTTAAATATATTCCAAAAAACCTTTCCCTTTTGGGGGAAAAAAATTTTAAAAAAATTTTAAAAAAATTTTTTTTTTTTAAAAATTTAGGGTTAAAAAAAAATTACCAATTTAAATTTTTTTTTAAAAATTTTTTATTCTTTTTTTGGGGGAAAAAAAAAAAAAATTTTTTTTTGGAAATGGTTTTTTTGGGGGCCCAAAAAAAAAATTAATTTAAAGGGAATTTTTTCTTAAAAAAAAATTTAAAAAAATTTTTTTTAAAATTTTTTTTTCCCCCCCAAAGGTTTTGGGAACTTAAATTTTTCCCTTTATTTTTTATTTAAAAATTAAAAAAAATTTTTGTTTAAAATTTTAAAAAACCCCCCAAAAAAAATTTCCCCCAATTTTTTTTTTTCCAAAAAAAAAATTTTAAATTAAAAAAAAAAAATTTTTTCAATTTAAATTTAAAAAAAAAAAAACCCTTTTTTTTTTTCCGGTTTAAAAAAGGTTTTAAATTTAAAACAAAATTTTTATTAAAATAACCAAAACCCCCTTTTAAAAAAAAAATTTATTTTTTTTTTTAAATTTAAGGCCCCCTTTTTTTTTTAAAGGAAAAAAAAACCCTTTTTTTAAAAAATTTTCTTTTAAAAAGGGGGAAAAAATTTTTTTTTTTCCCCTTTAAATTTTTTTTAAATTTTAAAAAAAATTTTTCCTAAAAATTTTTTTTTTAATTTAAATTGGTTTTAATTAAAATTTGCAAAAACTTTAAACCTTTAATTAAAAAAAAAGGGGGGTTTGGAAAAAAGGGGTTTTTTTTTACCAAAAATTTTGGTTTTCCCTTTTTAAAAAAAAAATTTTTTAACCTTTTTTGGGAAAATTTTGTATAATCTGTATTGTTCAAGCCCTGAAGATGTCTACAAATATAGAAGAAACGTTAGGCGTTTTTTGAGAACTGTTTTACGCTGGACCAAGCCTTGATAAAGAAAACTATTAATCAAATCGATATTTTTTCTAAAAATAAAAATAAAATTAAAAAATGTTCCTTTTTTACTAAAGGAGTTTCGTTTAACTAAGTGCTTGCTACTTCAATCGGTTCTTGGTAACTGAAAATAAGTGTCAAGCATTATGTTTTGTTATCGATCTAATTTCTAAATCAGCGAGTATTAATTTAAAGTAATAGAGAATGCTTAATCAGTTGAACCGAAGTAAAATTATTAGTTCAATTTCAATAGAGAACGATGTTTAATCTTTTATTCCGTAAAAAAGAAAGCGTTAATATTTATGTACAAAAGGAAAAAAAAATTTGCAAGTAAATGAAAACAATCGGATCTGCTGTGGGCACTTTGATTATTCAAATACAATAAATAGAAACTTGGGAGGGAACTTCGGTGTCTCTGGTCAACAAAATGGTTCTCGTATTTTTAATCTACCCCGTGTCTGAGTACCAACTAACTCATCGCATCCAATAAATATTCATGAGGATAAAACTGATTCCACCTTGCGTTCCGGAAATTTATCCCCTTCCAGGCCTTCTCTGTTGCAATATTGCTTCATGGAAAACAGGAAATAACCTTATTGTTCTCTAGCCAATTTCTCAGAATAAACCATCTAAGGTCCTTTCTAAATAATTTTTTAATTTATAATT
Organism: Hermatobates lingyangjiaoensis; assembly: GCA_026182355.1. Taxonomy (NCBI): domain Eukaryota; kingdom Metazoa; phylum Arthropoda; class Insecta; order Hemiptera; family Hermatobatidae; genus Hermatobates; species Hermatobates lingyangjiaoensis. The sequence continues at coordinate 74,260 of JAPFBL010000093.1, forward strand.
TCTGTTCATTTCTTTGATATATATTAATATATTGTTAAAATACGACTAAACGTATATATATTATGGTTTTTTTTTAATTATAAGTGATATTACATAATAATATATAATTATTTCGTTATCATGCTGATGATTAAAAATCAATTTTGAGATTTCGACGGATTTGATAGTCCCTGAAGGGATTATTGATATTTTTAAGGGTGGTATCAGGAAGTATCATATATATTTTGGATTAATGTAACAGATAATTATAAAAAAAGAGTAATTTATGAAATTCAACTCGTTTTCACTGGTAAAATAATGTAAAACTTATTATAATCCATGTAAGAATCAATACAAGTAAACAACGTATCAATATAAGTAATTTTTAGTAAGTTATATATCAATATAAGTAATTTTTAATAAATTACATGTAATTATATGTTATTACATAATTACATATAATGTAAAATGGATGTTCAGTTAAATATTAGGGACGGATTTGTAGTGTGAGGAAATTATTGATATGTTTAGGGCGGTATCTGAAAGTATTTTGCTAGTAGGGTGGATTTATATAAAAACATTGTAAGCAGTAATCCAACGCATTGAGAAATGTTATTGGCGTCAAAATCTGTTTAATTTTTTTAGTGTGGTCTCACACTTAAATCTTATTATAGTAATTTTATACATATACAGATTTTTCAAAACAAAAACGTATAATTCAAATCATAAAAAAAATGGTTAAAATAAATTAACTGGCTACACAAATAATATAATAAATTTTATTTCAATCCCATTAAAAAAAAACAGTTTTGAAAAATTTTAAATAAATTTATTTTTAATTTGCAAATATTACAATTCAAAATCCGTATATCCTCAAATAAAACATAAAAACAATTACGATTTCAAAAACTCATTTTGGTATAAAATTTCAGATATTTTGTTAGATTTTTATAATTTAAATTTGTTCATATTTTCTATTTTTACTCGCCCCTGGCACGTGCGCACTGCTATATCACTGAGTTTTGCCCATATAAGAGTATGGAATAAATTTTGGATTAATATAACAGATAATTATAACAAAAAAAGAGTAATCTATAAAATTCCACCCTTATTCACATATAAGGGTGGAATTTTAGTCACCTTTTAATTTTTCGCCAAGTGTATAATTTTTTAATTTTTAAAAAAAGTCATACACTTTTTCGCCAACGGTATTCAAAAACGTTGGGTTTTTGACTCTGACGAAGACCGCTTGTTACGGTTGAAAGATCTTAGTTTTGTTTTCGATTTCCATATTGTGGTTTTATCATAGATATTAGAAATATAAAAATCTAAGAGGTTTCAATTTTATTTTCATGTTTACAGATTTTTTTGACTCAGCATCTATAATTTATCAAGGAAAACTAGAAATTTTACTGAAATGGTGTCAGAGGTCACTATCGTCGTACTGCAGGGCCCTCATATGCGCGGAACCCAGGAGCGATTACCCCTGTTCCCTAGCTCAGAGATAGGCCTGCCAGCTAGAGACAGAAGTCAGAGAGGTAAAAGCCCCAGAAAGGCAGTGTCATAGTAGGACCGCTGCGATAAAATAAAGTATAGCTTAGGAGTAGTTGTTATGACTGCATCAACTATACTCTCCTATATAGTTAACACTTGAAAAACTACATCGACAGTTAACACCAGGGAATTGAGAATTACTGAAAAGCCTTGAGACTAAAATACAGTTCACGGCAACTTTAATCCATAGTGCATGGTTCAATGTATTTCCTAACTCAGTGCTAATTAAAAATCAACCGCTTGCTTGAGTTGGCCTTTTTGACACCCCTATTGCGGGATATCAATTACAAACAAAAGTCTACGCAGTTCCTTCATCTGCATTTAGTTTAATGATTAAATTAAATTGAATTATTTAAACTTATTTTGTTTAAATTGACTTTAAACCACAAAAGTTTACAACCCATCTGAATATATTAAGTGAAAGGAGAGAAATTTAAAGGACTATATTCAAGAGGGTTTGAAGCATGTAAATATGGTACACTATTTCAGAGAAGATATATTAGTAGTTCATGATTTCTAGTTGCTGTTGATTTAAATCGTAAGAATGCCGGCAACCCATTTCATAGTACTTGTCACAATGTAGAGTATTTATGAAGTCTAAGGCAGTAAATAGTGAAATTCAGCCAAAGTTTTCTCAAAAAAAAAAAAATAACCTATAAAAGGTCTTAAACACATACTATTTGACAAATGTGATTTTTTGCAAAAACTTCCCCCCAAAAAAAAAAAAAAAGAAAAAAATGTATTTTATGAGAGATGTATATAAAAGAAGTAAGAGGTTTTGCGCTATGGTTGATAGTGGGAAAATCTTTTGTAATAAGAGAAGTAACGACTAAGGGTAGGTAAACAAGGCAGTTTAAGGATGGCGCTAGGGGGTTTGGAAGGAGGTTTGGATGAAAGCCAGGTTTTTATAACAGCAGAGAAGGGAGTAGTAGGTAATATTGGATAAGGGCTGTCTGTGCCACGTAGAGCCCTCTAATGACACAGTCGTTACGTAACCTGCCTTTCATTCCAACACAACTGTCATCTAAACTCCCTTGGGAGCGTTTCAATTCCTTTAAAAAAAAAAAAAAGAAGAAGAAAAATCCTGTCTGTTTCAAGTGCTGAATTAGATTCAATTTGCAATTAGCGGTAATCTTTTATTGCAAAATAAATGTACAAATGTTATTAGATACTCATTGTGTGCATATTCCTGTTATTATAGTGGAAATCAGTCTCACCTTTTACGATCTTATAATTGAGCAAACCATCTTTCTAACAGCATTTCTATAATGCAATGCAACAAAAATATAAATATTAAAAAACTTATTATCCAATGAATAATAACTGTAAAGAAAAATAAAGATGGAACAATAGTGATACATAAAATAGATATATCATGTATGATATCCAGGATATATATACAAACTGCTTAAAAGGTAAAAGAATAAACGTTAACTGAGTATATAGTGAAGAAATAGGCTAATCAAATAAAGATATTAATGGACCCAAAAAAGGTATAACGTTAAGATAGACAATGAATTAATAAAAATATGGTAAAAAAATGAGGAGAGTAATAAAGTGTTTCTGATATAAATAAATAAGAAATAATGTAAATAATTAATGAGAAAACAAATTAATTAATATATTTAAATATTAATATTAATTAATAATATTATTTAATTAATACTTTTAATTATTAATAATTCCTTAAATATGTATAAAGTTAACACGAGTAAGTAGATTAAATAAATACGCAAAACAAAGTAAAATAGTATAAGTTATTCGTGTCTGAACTTTCGACCATTTAGATCATCAACCGTCGTCAATTATTAGCTTGGAGATCAGTTGAAGACTGTTGAAGAGCGGGGAGAGGGAAGGGATTTTTAACTGATCTATTTGTTTATTAATAGTTCTGATCGTATAGCCACGGGGTCACTCCTTGAAGTTATGTTTGCTAACTTCTATATGTGTACACTTGAAAACCAAGTTATGTTTGATAGCACTGACAAACGTCAACTAGTCTAGGCCAGATATATAGATGACTGTTTTTTTGGTACTTGAAAATAAAGATCTTATTAAAAAATAAATTTACACAACATTTTATTCTAAAAAAATTCAAGGAAAGAAATAGGAATAGATAAGAAAATTAATTTCTTTGATGTTAAAATTAATATTGAAAATATAAGACTGACTACTTCAGTTTACAAGAAACCTACAAGTAATGACTATTTCTTCAATTCCTTGAGTGAGGGTCTCCAATGATACCGCAACCCAAAACAAGTCATACATTGGAATGACTACGACCTCCTTTTGAAGAGGACTCACTATGCACTTAGCTGTTCGACTACTAAAGGGCCACGCAAAAGAGAAACTCACAATTAACAGGGAATATACTGGTAACGACCAACGACCAACGATTCTTTCCGCGCACTGTTGTGCACGTTGTATTAGCAGTTCCAGGTCACAGACCTACTACTGCTGAATTATTGTCCTGCTGTGGTCGTGGGGTCAGTAAGTAAATGTCTGTACTTTTTTTTTTCTTTTTTTTTAAATTATTAATTATGTGGTACGTCCGTTTACGTCATTTCGTAAATAGTTTACTGGTAAATAGTACTAAAGTCATACGTAAAAAAGAAAGAGTATGCAAACAGGTAAAGGACTAGAAACATGTATTAAACAGTATAAATATACAATTAACAGAAGAAAAATATCTTGGAATGTTAATACTCAAAATTGATAAACAAATATAAATAAACTTTCACTTTATTATTCTATTATAACAGATTGCATTTTAGGTGCATGAAAGGAGAATATTGCACTATGTATTGCAAGAAACAAAGGTAAATTTTGCAGGGTTCGCTGAAGTCGAAAAGGCGGAAAGATCTTTGTGATAATATTATGGAAAATGAACATAATGTCGCAAAATGGTATTGATGTAGTCGCAAAGATATGCAACTACATGATCAGTGTTGAAGGCGGTTGTCGAACGTTGGTTTGCGTACCACATACAGGCAATCCACATTTATTATGCAGCTCATAGAATGTCATGGAATATAGTTTGATATCATTGTTAAAATATTAAAATTTTAAAGGTAAACTTGTAATACGTGGCAACCTGCTTTCCTCTGAACTGGTAGGTCCTGGGGTCCAATACCCACTCTGGATCCCGATTTATTCACGAAGGAGGTGAATAAATCTGAGCAAGTTGTCCATCGGAAAGGTCTTTAATCCCGTTTTGATCTTCGCGTTCCTCGGCATTTTGTGCCATAACCGCTTAGTCAAGCCAGGCCGCCTTGTTGACAAGTTACCCTTTAGCCACCTCCATTGAACATGGAAGTGCCCGAGGGCACTTCAAGCAATGCAATGCTAAGCACGAATTCTGACAGTTACTCCGCAAAACGGTACCTAGGCCAAGAGTAATAGACAAACTAAAGCCCAGGTAACATGCGGAGATAAAAGGTCTTTAAGCCGTCGGTCTTGAGCCTGTACCATGTCAGGTACTCGTTAAACATCCTTACTCTAAATATACTTAAGTTAGGCAAAATTTAGGTAGAATGTTCGTTGTATGGTATCACAAAGGACCAATGTTGGGCCTATGGGTGTTCCCTTGTAGAAGGGAACAACCTAACCTAATCCAACATCCCAGTTTATTCCTAATGACTTCTGAATAAATGTACACACAAAATACTTACTCGTATTTATAGAGATTTTGATTTTATATTTTCTCTTATTTTTGAAACCAATTTTTTACATCGGATAGTATATTCATTGGATTATTCTTTCGAATCGGTCTTTTTCCCCAGTATAGAAAAGTTTATAATAACTCGGTTATCAACGGCTCTGTTATTGTTGCGATCGTTTTAAAGAAAGGTAGATTGACGAAAAAATGTATAAGGGTTATGTGATGGGAGAACAATTTAGAATTTGTAATGTTCGGAATTGACATAAAAATTGATTTTTCAAAGAAGGGTAAAGAAATTGCTGTAGCAATTTGATTGACAGGTTATGAAATGTCATATTGAAAGATTCAAAATGCAAATTGATTCAGTTTTTGAAGAGGCATTTTAGGCAAATGATAGGGGGGAATGAGCGGGGTATAACAAGATGTCGGCCAGGGATAAGGGATGGTAGGAGAGAGGGGAGAAAAGACTTGAAGATGGATTGTGGAAGGAGGCTTCACATCAATGTCGTGAGTAAGAAAGACAGGAAAAAGGGAGTAAGAAGTCTGTACCAACTGATAAGTCAATTGAACGGCCCAACAAACTACCCTCCTTGTAAACATACCCCGGATGAAACATCCCTCACCTGTCCTCCCTATTACTATATTGCCAGTAAATAACATCTCACACCATTTTTCAAAAATCCAGTTACATTACAAAGTTTTATCAATATACAAAATCATAACATTTTGAGTAATTGAATACTACATTATCCGACAAATAAAATAATTTAATTTATTAGTACATGCCTCTTTTGTCAGCCCTTAGGTTATTTCATATTTTAGATTGAAAAATCTTGTCTCTGATTCCATACAACTTAAAGGAGTTCGTTTTGCTCTTTAGAGTGGTCAATGTTGTTTGTTAAAATCCTTGATTTTAATATATTCCTCTAAAGAAAAATTCTCAAATCCTGATATAGAATGGGAAGTAATCATTTTAGAACATGAAATTTAAAATCTTTAATTATAGTCGTAATAGTTAGGGGAATCCTGACATTTAGTGTAGTCTGCAGTTTTGATTGTGCAAACTACCTATGTTATATCGGCCCTCAAATTGTGAGATAAAAGAATATTTTAACGGGTGTATAAACATAGTATATCCAAGCAAATGTATAAAGTTACATGTCACCAAACAACTTATCTTAAATAATTACAAATTTGTCTCAGATTTGTATTTTGAAATTTTAAACAATGATTTTAATTCTTGACATATCAATCCTTGGGACTTACAAGATCCGTACAAATCCATGACACTAAATTTGACTTTTTTGTTTTTATTATTATATCCGAACCGGCGAGGAGAAGAAAAGTAAAGGTAAATTGAATTAAGAATAAAGAGATGAGAGTCTAAAGAAATATAAAGAGACGAAGGAAGAAAAATAAATATGGAACTACCCCCAACCACAAAACCGTGTGGAAGCCACCTTCGTGTGACAACTCTACTCAGGCTTTGTGTATCTAAAAAATTATATACCCATCAACAGATTCGCAATCATATCAGGATCTCTTCCAACTATTGTGCAGGCAATTGGAAGCCAGTGATGTTATAACATTTTTTCACTGCTCATAAACATTTTCTAATACGTTTTCTTTATTTGTTACAGGAAGTTCTAAGTGAGTGAAATAATTTTTCTATTTGCTATTTTAAATTTATGATACATGAATAAATTATATTATTTAATAATAAACTTATTGTATTGTATTTTTAAAAGAAGGAATGAAACTGCTTAAACTGTTCATTTAAAATACCATCTGAATAGCATGAATATGCATGAATAGCACTGAATTGTCTAGTCAGGGTAAATAATCAAATTCTAATGTAGTGCAATCAGTTATTATGTGGTATTTACTGATTGTAGGGTAAAAATCTAATGAAATGGTCTCTACATATAAAAATTTTAAGTTAAATTAAAAATTAAAAAAATTTAAAAATTTTTAGTTTATGCCTGAGGAAGAACACTACGTGCTCGAAACGCGTTGTTTATATCATTAAATAATCAAAGTTGACAAAGAACAAACACATTTCAAATAGTGTTATACGAGTACATTGCATTAGTCACTTTTTCTGGAGTCAATCTCAGATGTATGACATTGAGAGAAAGAAATTCACGTAATGAAAAAAAAAAAACAAATATGTTGCAATTTATTGAGTAGTATGGTTGAAAGCGTGTGATATATGTTTTTAAATCAAAACAAGATATTGAAGCTATCCTAACTATGCCAGGGAATGTTTTACTTTTTGAGTCAGGCTTTATAGTTATATTCTTATTTCCAACAAGAATGATGTATGAATCTAAAGAGGTTATGCCTGGAACGCCACGTTTTTCCCTCTGGTATAAAACATGTTATTTCTGTATGCTAAAGCTAATTTTACTCTGTGCATGTTTTGCATAAACAGTAGGGATTTATAATCCCCTGGCTTGGAATACCCTACCGGCACGGTTTCCTTAATTACCTCTACTCTAAAAGCTAATTTTCTACATTCGTTTTAAATCATTTTTCCCTTGTTCAAGTAAATCTAGATTTTTTTAAGATATATCCCATTAAGGTATACTTACTTTTATGATTTAATAAATTTATTTATTATTAGTATGCATTATGCATTAGTTTTCACAACAAGGTACAAACCTTTACATATGATTAATCACCCTCCATCTGCATCTGTTCGTCTAATTTAGTTAAAATAATGGACTTAACATGATTAAAAAACATTATAATTAGATATTTTCAATATTACATTGCTAATTTAGTATTCTATTAACATTTTCATGTTAACTTTATACCAAACATTTCATTCAAAGGATGTAAATCTTATATTAATTCATTACATCTTTTCTGAATTTCAAATTCATATATATTTCATATTACTTTTACGATTAAATTGAAAAATATAATATTTTCAGTGTCCATAGCGTATCCATCTACATATATTAATAATATTATTGCATTATTATTATTATTATTATTATTAAGATCAACATATTGTATTCACTTATGTGGAAATTTATTATTTTGAAGCAAGGTGGCTGTGCAAGATAGCTATTCCAAGCAGAAGATAATGAAAATGACGGAGTTTGCTGGAATGGTCCCAATGGCTACTAAGAACGTATTCTTAATGTAAAGCAATGCAGTCTAGTGCATGTTATAAACGGAGCAGAGATCCTGGGGAAGTACCCAGCCGGTTGTAAACTTCCAGAAGGTCACATGAAAAAGATTGTTTGTAGTATCATACAGGAGAGCACTTTATGATTTAATAAAAGAGTGTCTCTGCTTATTCGTACGTTATCATTAGTTCAGCAAGTACAATTGTACGATAGCTGAAAAGTCATTCCAGTCTGACCTACTGGCAAGAGATAAATGAACCATTTACATGATAGAAAGAAAAATCGGTAGAACAAATCATCTTGCTTAGAAAGAGGATTTGACGTTACTTTTCGACAGATGGCATTAGTATGGTGTAAGATATTGACTCATAGAGGCTGCTGGACTCTTCAAACTATATTAGAGTATGTCTTTTCGATCATAGAGATTGAAAGAGGTATGGATTTCAGTGTGAGATATTATCCATCACGCAATTATCTGAGTGGTACATAGTTTACTTCCGTCGCTACCTAGTTGCAAAAGATAGGAAGCACCAAACATCCGAGTGCCTATATTGTCCAGCGTTAGATGATGTGGAACACACATTCTTTTCTTGTCCCAAATAGAACAGCCAGAGGAGATACTTGAGTACACAGAATAGGCATATTCTTCCAGAAACGATAATTCGAAAAAATGACCGGAGTTCTGAGGCATGAATATGTAGATGGCCTAGTTAGAAACGATTTTACTACGAAAAAAGCGATACGTTGAAATCTAGAAGAATAATAAAGTGAAGCAATGCCTCACCTAAGATAAGCTATGACCAAGCCTGAAGTAATGTGGAAAACAGTTCCAGGCTAGGTCCTAGGTAAAAAGGGGGTGTTTTAGTTGGTAGTCTGGTTTATCTGGGAGCCCAGCACTATGTGCGTAAATCCATTTCACCTCCTTACCCAAAAAAAAAAAAAATATTATTGTTAATATTATTATTTTAAAGGTGATCCATATTTTAAAACTGATAGCTAAAAAAGGGATTTCTGAATTTCAAAAAGATATTATAATAACTTTTTTTAATGATGCCAAAAAACTAAACAAATCATCTTTCTGTAAACAGAAATTTTTGTGTTTGGTTCTATCATGTTTTTTTAGTATTCCAGTCAGTCACTAAGTGATATTTACTCATAGAAAATGATAGATGTCTACATATTAACTAGTCGTTTTTTTAGAAAACAAGGTTGGTTATTCTTCAGTTTTATTTATGATCAAAATTACAACATGGTAACAGTATATTTATAAAGATCTGTTCAAAGCGTTGCTAAATAAATATAGAGAATACAAACAAATATATTTATAGATAGATCTCGCGCAGAGGGCTGTGTGATAAATGTAGACATCGATGTATCACACAGGTGGTTAGAGGTGGTTAGAGCACTGGCCTTTGACAAGAAATACTCCTAAGTTGAAGTCCTAAGTGAAGTTATACATTCCTAAAGGAAATAAACCTATACAGAGAAAATGAGGAAGAAAAAATACAAAAAACCAGATAGTGCTAATGCCTTAGTAGGCGAAGCACTTATTAAATGTAAATAAAAAAAACACGGTTGAAAAAAAAACTAGTTAAATAACCAAATCATTAACTGAAATATGGAGGGTTAAGGAGACATATCTGGTTATGGTTAGAAAGCAGGAACTGAAGTTTAGGCAGTTTTAAGAATGAAGGTGGGAGGACATAAATAACTTTACAGAACGACGCCGTCAAAATAGTTTTGGATTCCTTTTACGCTCCGTTAAAAATAGTAACCAGTGATTCGATCTAAACTTACAAGTTGTTAAATTTGTATTCAAGTCTGTTCTTTATTGTTATTGAGAAATTAAAAAGTTAAAGTTAATTAACTCATTACTATAAGTTTTATACTAATTACGAAATTTTGCTACTCTAGAGTTGGTATTTCAAAAGAAAGAAAAAGGGAACTAAAGTTGTAGTAATGAGTAATAGAAAGCCCATTATGCTCAATAACTATATTGCGTCTCTCCACTATCTATATTTGGGTTCAATATCAATTTGATTCATCCAACGGTGTTACTTGTAGCATGCTTCCCCAACCTACGAGCACGCGCACGCACACCCGCACACATACACATGCATACAAAGACGCGTTCGCACATAGAACCACATTTATACAGACAGACAGAAACACACACTCACATGAGCATAGAAATCATGAAAAAAAAAAACATCAAACATGATCTCAGAGGACAACAAAACGTGAAATATTTTCCATTTTTCACATCCACGCTTTGCAACATTCACTATAAGTGCTGCAAACAGGGGAGGTTCAGTGGGTTTCATTTGTTAATTGTTACTCATTTTAGTTATAAAAAATCCACGTTAATTCTACAGAGGAAGTACTAAATTCTGTATTACTCAAATCTATAATAGTAAAATTTTTAACTGGTATTGACATTTTGCCAAACAGAAGCTCTACCTCCTATCCTAGTGATGCCATAAACAACATCTCCCACATCTACCATCAAGCAGTATAAAAGACATATGAATTTGAATTTATATTTTAAAACTGATTGCCTAAAAAAACACTGCAAGTTTATGGTGACCACGAATGCATATGTGGATGCATGGTTCCTAGCTGCATACACAACTCCCATAACTTGTGATTTGAAATAAGTAATACTTGCCTAAACAGAATATGAGGATAAACAGAACGTATATCCGTAAACATTATAAAAATTATTATTATAAAAATTGTAATGTCTTTGAGATAACACTAGTGCACTGGTCACCATGTAGTGGCTGTTTATTTGAAACAAAAAAGCTTTTTAGAAGGAGAATTCTAAAAGAAATCACGTTTCAACTCCAAAATAGATATTTCTAGGTTTGAATCTAGAAGCTCATTCCATGAAGGAGACATCGTTCATTCACTATTCAGCCCTTCATATTAATATCAACTAATTTTCTTCATACAGCATTAAACTTATTAAGTCCAAGTACATTCTGTTTATTATATCCAGCTGACCATTACAATATTCAAAAACATAATAATTAAAACATATGTTTTTTTAGTCAGTTTCTAGTCATTCTAGTCAATTTCTCATTCATATTCAGGAGGACTGAGGCACCGGCATGAAGTAATGTGCAAACGGTTTCCGTGTCGGGTATTGCCAGGAAATAGGATGTGGTTTTTTAGTGGGTCAGGACCCCCAACCCCACATACCCTAAGCAAGACGTCTTGCTAAGGGATCTGATGAACAGATTTTTCCACATCCTACGACGAAAAAAAAAAGTCAATTTCTTATAATGTTCCAATGTTTTAAAATGTTCTATTACAATTTTTCTTATGTTATATTAAAAAATGATTCATTTACAAGTTATTTCAGCATTCTTTATAAATGTTAATAAAGAAATTTTTTTTTAAGTTTTAAATAGATTTGTATATTTTGACATGACGTTGTAAATATAATAAAATTATTTCATAATTACACTTTTTTTTAACCTAAAAAGAAATATTTTTTTGTAATTTTCAATAATTTTGTTTTTTATTTAGGTTGTGGAGGGAGGGGAGAGAGAAGGGGTTTACCACCATGGTAAAATAGCTCTCAGGGGGTCCAACGTAACGTTGTAAATGTAATTAAATTATTTAATAATTACACTTTTTTTACCTGAAAAGAAAAAATTTATTTGAAAATTTGCATACTTTTGTTTTTTATTCAGGTTGTTGAGGGAGGGGAGAGTAGGGGTCTACCACCATCGTAAAATAGCTCTCAAGGGGTCCAGAAGCAAAGGTTTGACCTCGAAGAAACTATCCTATGGCCCTTTTCACTGTATTTTTGGCGGTGCTTAGTAGCAGTTGCACTACAGCATGGTAGTAGTAATAGTATTACTAATAATAGTGATAGTAGTAATAGTATGAAACGACTAATAAAAAAAAAGAATTGGTAGTAAGCCCTTTTTTATTTATGACTCTTTCAATTTGAAATTAGATTTCATTAATTTCCTAATTAATCTTTTTTAGATTAGACACGATTATCATTGTAGGGTAAAAATCTAATGAAATAGTCTTCACATATAGAAATGTACTCAAACTGAAGGATGTACTCTCTTCCTTATTTTATTTTGTACCATTTACTTTATGCTATAGATAACTCTTTGATGACATTGCATGTTTTAGTTAATGCCTGAAGAAGAACACTACGTGTTGGAAACGCTTTGTTTATACTGTTAAATTTCCATATGTGGAGACTGTTTCATTAGCTTTTTTTTCCCTACTAATTGTATAAGTTTCTTGTTATGCCTAATTTTCTTTAACATCATAATTACTGCCTTTACTTTTTTCTTTTCTTTTTAAAAAAGTAAAATTTTTGACTAAAGTTTAAATAACTTGATTGCAATAATAGTGGACAGGAAATTTTAACAGACGATCGAAGTATGTCAGAAGGCTCTGTAAAGGTTAAGCATAGCGTTCTATTCTCATCAGGTTTAATGCATTTAAAATACTCTCTTATCGCGAAAACAGGAAAATTACCTTCCTAATATGTTCTAACGACTTTCCTCAGCATTTAGGGTCTCTTGTAACGATTCTCCGCTAACTGAGCCAACCAGCTTATACCTAGTTCTTTAGAGTTTTTTTATTCTATAAAAAGAATATTCAAGGCTCTATTTTTAAGCTGTTTTTTTTTTTAAAAAAAAGGCTAATTACTGCAAATTTATATTTATACTCTAAGCACTTAGAAAATTAAAATGACTACTAACCTGTATCATTTAGTAAAATTTTCTGTTTTGACAACAATACTGTTTTATTCGTTAGTGTATTACCAGATTTTTTAATTCAGTGTGAATTCAATTTTAATTGAATCAATGCATTGCCCTCATTTAGCAAATTTAAAATTAAACCAAAATTTGTAACACTTATAAATACTTAAAAATTCTGTGTTGAGTGATAATACATTAAAAGATAATTAAGAATGGCTTCAGATGTTATACAGTTGAACACTGTCTAGTTCTTCTGAGAGAAGACATGGATTTTAATTTAAAACTTTAATTAATCTAGTGAGAATGCAGTAAAAAGCGACTTATGTTAAAAGCCGTTTTATGCGGATGATGCTGCAGTAGCCTTTAAGTCTGCATACCTTGGTCACGCTGTTGTGAAGCAGTAAAGTTACATAGATAGGCTGACTGGGTGGTATTCCGACTGGCGGCTGCAGGTCAATCCAAAAAAAAAATTGTACCGATAATCAGATTTAGCAACGTTTCAAACTGTCATCCTCCCTCTGTATTCATTGGTGGAATTAGAATCCCATGTACAAGGAAAGTGCGCGATCTGGGAGTTATTCTGGATAACAGACTAACATTCAAATCCCATTTAGCAGTGAAGCACAAAAAGGGTACAGCGTTGCTGCGTCATTTGTACTCCATCCTTAAATCAAGGGATAATCCTCATGCGGTGAAGGAAGTTGTCTACAAGGCGGTTATAAGAACTACTATGGCCTATGAATGTTCTGTCTGGTACAACTCTGCGATAACTAACAAAAACCGACTCCAGATTGTCCAGAACAAGTGTGCTCGCCTTATAGCCAATGCTCCTTTTTATGCGAGAACTGTTGATATCCAGCGTGATGGATGGAATCAATACAAGATTATATTAGGCGTCTGACTATCAATGAAGATAGAAAACTTCCCGTACACTCAAACCTGCTAGTAAGAACACTTTACCTCAAATTCCCTGAAACCAATCCTCCTCCGACTAATCAGATCACCAAATTCACGATAGCTGACGATTTTAGACTCACCATAGACAGGACAGAAACCAACACACCGACTTATCCGACAGACCTGAACAATTAGAGCAGAAGAAACTGACAAGCTGGTGAAATCCTCTGGCTTGGAACTACCTGACTCCAACGTGCAGTATTGTACGGAAAATTTCGTTGGTCTTTTTAAAGTTACTTGAAATCTAGTTGAAATATAGATGATTTCTATGCTTCACCTATAGTAAACTAAAATAGGTTCCGATAATGCTTAGCACACTCATACCTCGGTTTCACAGGCTAAAAGGGAGGGATACCTGTTCGAAATTCCCTATTGTTCGAAGCTTCCGATCTTCTATATTACGAAAACTATCATGATTAAAAAAGTTAAATATTTGACAAATTACACAAAAAACAATACCAAAAAGTTAAAAAAAAAAGTAAGGACCAAACAGCTACACGTGTTCCGGCACAGCCGTAAGTAAAACTACCACAGGTCAACTGGTTGTCAATTACGGAAACATCGGACCACGTCTGGCCTATCTGGACAAGTCTGAAGCTCTAGATTTTGTTCATTTCATCGGAAATCCGTTAATCCGTTAATGGGAGATCTTAGAACAGAAAAATGAGTGTGTTAAAAAATATTTTCGTACTATTTGAGTCAACATGAGAACACTAAATCACATAAACAAGAAAAGAGAAACCGCTTTTGTTTATTTCTAATTATGTAGTTCGTATATCAACAGAGGATAAAGCACTCAGATGTATTATTATATATGTTGTGATCGTTGAGGGAGAATTATTGGACACGAAAAACAGCTACAATAAAAAATAATCCGTGCCATCTAGTCGTAACAGTAAAGATTCTCAATTTTGATACCGCTAATAAAAAAGAAACGTAGTCTCTATCTTATGATTAGTTTCATGATAGGGGTAAGAGAGATGCAGAGGGTATTCAGCATATAATAGAAGGTCATTGAGAATGAATGGCAAATCACTGTGGGCTGTTTATTGACTAACATAGCAAATTTGTATCAGTTATCTGACGTAGACAATAACTGGCTCGGTCTATTCTGAGTAGACAACAGGGGCGAGTTCTGACACTCAACGAGATAACAAGGTTCGAACTATAATTATTGGAAAGACAGAAACAGTAATAACAGATCTCAATCGCTAACTAGATTAGAAACCCTTGAAGGCCTTCTATTTTTTCTTTTAAATTTAATTTTTTTTGTTTTGAAATAATATAAATAAGACAAAGTGCAGTATTTTATTTGATACATATTAACTTAAAATTTTTATAAATTATATGTTCATTTTAAAAACTGAAACCTTTTTTCGGGATATTACCTCAATGAGAGAACATTTAAAGAGTGAATAATAGTGTAAAAAAATATAAAACATATATTATATGTTATGAGAAATTTAATAGTATGAACAACGCGTTTCGAATACGTAAGAAGACGCGAAACGCGTTATTCATACTGTTAAATTTTTATACGTAGAGACCATTTCATTAGATTTTTACCCTACAATAACTCATCGAATTTTGTCTCTTAATTTAGATTGTTCCACTATTAGTGCAGTGACCTACCTGAAATCTCGGGGACTTAAAGCAATAAAGTCTACACCAATGCAGATATTCTGCTCAGTATACTAAAATATAAGCTTAGAGACAATTCCGTTATCAAACTGTAGATTAAACAGATTTAAGTTTTTATTTGTTTTCAAGGATATTTCTTTAGACAAGAATATGAATTGAAAATATAAATTACTGTATATTTCAATAGCGCTATTATGCGATTCACTACTTTGCTTTATATTTCAGCGTAATATTGATCTTTCAAAAAAAAAAAAAGTTCCCTAATTTTATTATATCTATTCAAAGAACATAAGCGTCAGATAAAGCTTATTCATGCCAGTGTTGAAGTTTTTATTCTTTATTCAATATATTTCAATACAAAATATGTCAATATTTCACCAGGATATTTGAAAAAAAGAAGTAAAATATTCCCCAAACACCACAAAGAATCCTTTCAGTTGTGAGAGTGTATTAGATAGAATCTAGAGATAGAGAATTTGGGGTCGGAGCCGTGGGCTTTTTCGCTCAAAGGATCGCTTGCCAACTGTTATTTGTGTCGCGTTAAACAGCTTTAATTCAGCTAAACATGAAACCTTATGCATTGAAAAAAAAAATCATTTACTAGATTTTGGTAATATTCTTTAAAGAAAAAAAACTTTATATCATAAAAAAAGTATATACCTATTAAGTGCTTTATTTATTATAAATTATAAAAAGATTTCACAGAAACACGTGAAATAACAATCAATGATCAAACCACAATAAGAAATAGGAAAACAAGACATGGTATTCATCGATAAAAAAAGATTTCACATAAACACGTGAAATAAAAATCAATGACCAAACCACAATAAGAAATGGGAAAATAAGACATGGTATTCATCGATAAAAAAAGATTTCACATAAACACGTGAAATAACAATCAATGATCAAACCACAATAAGAAATGGGAAAATAAGACATGGTATTCATCGATAAAAAAAGATTTCACATAAACACGTAAAATAACAATCAATGATCAAACCACAATAAGAAATGGGAAAATAAGACATGGTATTCATCGATAAAAAAAGATTTCACATAAACACGTAAAATAACAATCAATGATCAAACCACAATAAGAAATGGGAAAACAAGACATGGTATTCATCGATAAAAAAGATTTCACATAAACACGTGGAATAACAATCCATGATTAAACCACAATAAGAAATGGGAAAACAAGACATGGTATTCATCGATAAAAAAGATTTCACATAAACACGTGGAATAACAATCCATGATCAAACCACAATAAGAAATGGGAAAACAAGACATGGTATTCATCGATAAAAAAGATTTCACATAAACACGTGAAATAACAGTCAATGATCAAACCGCAATAAGAAATGGGAAAACAAGACATGGTATTCATCGATAAAAAAAGATTTCACATAAACACGTAAAATAACAATCCATGATTAAACCACAATAAGAAATGGGAAAACAAGACATGGTATTCATCGATAAAAAAGATTTCACATAAACACGTGGAATAACAATCCATGATCAAACCACAATAAGAAATGGGAAAACAAGACATGGTATTCATCGATAAAAAAGATTTCACATAAACACGTGGAATAACAATCCATGATCAAACCACAATAAGAAATGGGAAAACAAGACATGGTATTCATCGATAAAAAAGATTTCACATAAACACGTGAAATAACAGTCAATGATCAAACCGCAATAAGAAATGGGAAAACAAGACATGGTATTCATCGATAAAAAAGATTTCACATAAACACGTGGAATAACAATCCATGATTAAACCACAATAAGAAATGGGAAAACAAGACATGGTATTCATCGATAAAAAAAGATTTCACATAAACACGTGGAATAACAATCCATGATCAAACCACAATAAGAAATGGGAAAACAAGACATGGTATTCATCGATAAAAAAGATTTCACATAAACACGTGAAATAACAGTCAATGATCAAACCGCAATAAGAAATGGGAAATTTATTATAAATCATGTATATACACATTTTTATGCATAACTTTATTCCAATCTAAGGCATTGCTGTACCTGTGGGGAGGACAGGGCTCTCGTACAGCATTTCTTATATATCTTTTACAAATAAATATTATGATTTATATCGTAATATTTATATAATTATAAAAAATAATTATAATTATAAATAAATATCATTTAAATAATTAGAAATGATCTGTGTGCTATCTACCTTTTAATTCGATGTTATTTATAATTATAAATATTAAGCGTACCTATGAGGGGGATGGGGTTTCTTAGTTCATTCAGAATTTCTTAGGTATTTTTATAATATAAATATTATGATTTATAAAGATTTATATTTTATATCTTAATATTTATATGATTATAAATATTAAGATATAAATTACAAATTTAATGTTTTTTTAATAAAAGAAATACTTTCATTGGTATGTATTTCATATTTATAAGATGAAATTGTATTTGATTATTATATTCAGTCATTAATAATAATATCTTGTAGAATTACAAGAACTAGAAAGTTAAATGAAATTTTTTGCCAAAGAGATAAGTTCAATGAATGTCTCCAGTGAAAATAGAAGGTTCAGTACAGTAAAATCAACTTCAGTTTATAGTAAATTTACTATTATTTTCAAAAAAGAACATATTAGAAGAGTATACAATGGAAAAATATATAATATTATTCTGAAAATTTTGAATAAAAACAAATCATTTCCTATACTAGTCTATAGAATAATAGAAAAATACATATTATTATTATTATTATTATTATTATTATTATTATTATTATTATGACAACTTTGAATAAAATCAATCATTTGTTAGTTGATTGGAGAGGAAGATTTGGTTGAAAGGAAAGGATTGATTTAAATTACAATATCATAAAAACGGAAAAATTTAGAGAAAACCTAAAATTATCAAGTCAATAAAAAAATTGATTTCGTAAAGCTAAACTTTTAATTGAAAACTTTTTCCTCTTTAACGTCATCTAAGTAATTCCTAAAATTTAGAAAAACGAAATTTAAAAGTGTAAAACTTGCGTTGTCCGTTTGTTTACAGTTGGACGTTTACTTGTCACTGATGTACATGATCTTACTAAGGTTTATTCATTTTGAATTCTTTCATAATCTCTATTACAGGACAAAGTTTCATTTTTTTTTTTGTAAAATTCTACTGTAGTGCAATCAGTTATTATGTGGTATTTACTCATTGTAGGGTAAAAATCTAATGAAATGGTCTCCACATATAAAAATTTAATGATATAAACAACGCGTTTCGAACACGTAGTGTTCTTCCTTAGGCATTAACTTAGTTCCTCAGGCACTCATCCTTAGTTAATGCCTGAGGAAGATCACTACGTGTTCGAAACGCGTTGTTTATATCATTAAATTTTTATATGTGGAGACCATTTCATTAGATTATTACCCTACAATTTTGTAAAATTAGCTATTTTATGTTAAATATAGTAGGTTAGGTTAGGTTACAGTGGCACTTCTACAAGAGAATACACATAGGACGAATATTGGTCCTTTGTGATACTACACAAGAAATGTGATTCTACATTGGGAGTAATAAATTTTGCGTTATTCAAGTGTATTTAAAGTAAGAATTTTTAAAGAGTATCTGACATTGGATAAACTGTTATCCAAAGTGGTAATTAAACCCAGGGTTTACCAGGGTAGAGGTGACGACTTTGTCACTGGACTACCCTAAATAATAGTAACTACAAAAAAAAAGTTGTTCATTGATGTTTTATAATCTATCTGTTTATAGTTCACCCAACTATAAGAAGTCATTTTTGTGTTGAATTCAACTATGAACCATTAAACTGTGTGTCCATTATTTGTTCAGAATATTTCAAGTTCGATGTTAAACTTTATGCAAAAAACTGTATTTGTTATAGTCAAATGTAAAGCTAATATCAGTTATACCAATTAAAAATATGCAAATACCTAAAGCCCTGATAAAAAAAATCGGCTACAAATTCACATAATGGAGGCATGAAGTAACTTTTTCATAATGTAATGCAGACAAAAAAACTGAACAGCATATCTCACCAAAATTACTATTTTTGGTGTAATGTGCTATATTTTATACATCAAAATGTCAATTTGATATATGAAATGGTGTGAACTGTGGCGTACTAACAATTTTTTTGAAACACAACGTATTTAATGAAAAGTGGGCTCAGGTGAATGAATTCACATGTAAATCTGTTTAAATGTTTCAATTATTACTATAATTTATTTACTTTAAATTTAAAACACAATATGGGACAGACAAGGGTCATTTATAGGAAAAGGGTTTATTGCTATTCAATGGAAAGGAAGTATAGAAGATTGGGAGTAGTCGATAGGAGTAGCCGTAAGCTAGGCGCTTTGAAGTACGAGGTAAGTCTGCAGCGATGTGCTAATTTGAGTTAAAGTCAATTAACCGGCAAAGGAATCACCGGAGTGAGATAGGTTTTGGAAGGAAACCATGGTAGGCATTCCACCATGCCTTTGCCAATTCCACTACACTGTGTCTTCGATTCCGGGCCTGCGCACACACGATAGTACAACAGCAGAGGAATACTCAACCACAAAACAAAAACCCCACCATTCTCTCTATACATGGTAGAAAAATCAATCTTAATTATTAATTAACATTTCCAAAACATATATATCTACCAAAATATAAAGTTACTCCCCTTAACCTTTCTAAAACAGTAAAGTTTATATGAACGTACATGATTTAACGTCTAAACTGCACTAAGATATCAGAAAAGTTCCTAAAATATTTCAACCAAACCAACTAGTCTTTGTCAGAGTCCAACTGATTATTTTAAATCTTGTTATACATTTATTTACTGACACTTTGGAAAAATGGAATAGTTCTAAGGTAGTGCAATCAATAATTATGTGGTATTTACTCATTGTAGGGTAAAAAACTAATGAAATAGTCTCCACATATAAAAATTTAATGGTATAAAGAACGCGTTTCGAACACGAAGTGAGTTCACAGTTGTACCACAGACACTTACCCTTAGTTAATGCCTGAGGAAGAACACTACGTGTTCGAAACGCGTTGTTTATACCATTAAATTTTTATATGTGGAGACCATTTCATTAGCTTTTTACCCTACAAAATGGAATAGTTTGAAATTCACATTCCAGTTTGTCTTGCAACTATTATCTGTCATATACAAATAAATTTATTCTTATTTGTTAAATTCATAATATAAAAGATAGCAATAGATTTTGTGAACAACAAAACACAATGAACTTATATTTATTAAATTATTCATTTATTATCAACAAAAAAAACGATGAAGAAAGAACAAGATATGATTCAGAGTAAACTATAGGCACACAGTGAATAGAAAAACACACTTACAGGCTCTAACTTTTGGTTAAATCGTTATCAGGAGAGATGAGATAGGGACCCACCACAAATGCGCTTGGCCTCTATACCTCTTCTCTCCTGAAGTCCAGTAAACAGAAAATTAGAGACTCTTAAATGTTTATTTATTTAAACATGGATCAAAATCCTTGAATGAGTTTTTTTTTTTTATTTAGGATAGCATTAAGGATAGTAAAACTTTAGGATTATGATTATGTTATTCAGATAACCACCGTTTAAACGCTTCTCTTTACAAACGTCAGTGCAGGACTTCGTGATTTGGTTTATGAAACTAAGTTCCTATCCAAAGTTACTTAGTGAGGGTTAATCATCTACTAATCTCTATATAGTTGAAAATGCCTAAATTCTTTCTTTGTGATTGTCTATTTATTATTTTGATTGATTTTGTCAGACCATTATTTTTCAAAAATATTTTTCAAAAACACTTAAAAAAATTAAATTATTTAATTAATTAACTTTTTTTTTATTAATTAGTAAAAATTTAAGTGAGAAATGATTCTTACTGAAATGAACAAAAAAAAATCGAAATATTAAGTAAGGCTTTATAAATAAATCTTTGCATCATTATTTGTATATCATTAGAATAATTTCTCTGCAATATTAAATAAAATCTTAACCAGTCAGCGAATTTGTTTTATCTTTAACAAAAATGGAGGAAATTAAATAAAATAGTTTTCGAGGTTAGGTTATTGAAACAATAATACACGTTAATGTGGAATGGGCTCCAATTTAACGCCATTACGGGAAATACATTACACTCTAATCTTTTCTATTGGACACAATAACAGTGAACTGAAATCAATTTATCCTCATTTATGATATCTTACCATGAAATCAACGAAATAACGGAAATTTAAGACAAAATTGCTATCCTGATATCTGGCAGAAGAAGGAAAATATTTCTATCAAGCATTTCTTTAGCTATTCTTATATTTTATGATCAGACCGAACTTTTCCTATCAAATGATAAGAAACTACTTTAGATTGGTTTATGAATAACTTGATTAGACAAAAAATAATAATGAGTATTTATTTTTTCGCATTTAATTTTTTGAGTTATTTCTTATTTCATTTTTATTGTTCACATTTTGAATATCATCTAATCAAATAAACAGGAGACTTTGAAAGAAGAATATTATATATAAAGTATCATATAATGTTTTCTGATCTCGATCATATATATCCAATACTATTTTTTTCTTTATCGAGGTTTGGTCCGGCGTCGAACAGTAAACCACCTTTAAGCTAACGTTTTGTCTACTTTTGCAGATATCTTCATCGTAAAATCTTCTAATTCGTTAAGGGTAATGCTTAAACAATAAGATAATATGAACAAATTCTGAAAAATAGACTAATAAAATATTAACCTATGAAAATTTAACAATTTAATATTCATAATTATAATAAAAATATGAAAAGAGATATTTCAGTTGAACTTAAAGTTTATTGTAAACCTGAATCTCTCTTGGTTTTTGTAATATAGTCACTTTAAACCGGCAATAAAGCAATAGGAAGGTGGATCACCTTCACTTTCTTTGAACCCCAGGAGAGATGAGAATTTTTGTAAACAATGGTGCATTGTTAAATCTATTTGACAATGATAACAACGTAATCTAGCCATTTAAGCGAGGGTACGGCTTTGAGGGAGCCTGGTGTGGCCCTTTAGGGGATTTTGTGCGAGTCCAGCATCTCAGCATCGTCTCGAAGGGCCTGTAGCAACAACTGCTTTTCCTCTTACAACGTTTTCCTGACATATCTTTGTGGCACAGCTCTCCGTTTTTGTATTATTCATATTAATGTTACTAGAATAGCTATAAACCAAGTTACAAAGGATGCAATGGGATGAGGGTCTTGATTATGCATACTTTGCATCATCAATTATGCAAAAGATCAATCAATTTGAATTAAAACGCCAGTATTTTGATGAGTTATTCATATTATTATTACTAGAATAGCTTTAAATCATGATACAAAAGACGCAATAGGATGAGGGTTTTAATTATGCATACTTTGCATCATCAATTATGCAAAAGATGCAATAGGATGAGGGTCTTGATTATGCATACTTTGCATCATCAATTATGCAAAAGATGCAATAGGATGAGGGTCTTGATTATGCATACTTTGCATCATCAATTATGCAAAATATCAATAATACTATAGAATAAAAACGCCAGTATTTTGATGAGTTATTCATATTATTACTAGAATATATATATACCAAGTTACAAAAATTTGAATACTATGGGGTCTTTATTACGTATCCATTATTTGCATCTTCAATTATGCAAACGATGCATAATCAATACCCTAAAATCAAAATGCCAGTATTATTCATATAATTGATGCTAGAATAGATATATATACGAATTTACAAAGTATGGGGGTCTTGATTATGCATTCTTTGCATCATCAATTATGCAAAAGATGCATAATCAAGGCCCAATAAACTTAAACACAGGTTTTTTGATGACCCATTCAGAACCATCAACACCAGTTTTACCATCAACCAACATTGAAACAACATCACATCTGGAACAATATCAATAACAATGTCGTCATTGTTTCCAACGCCAGCACAGAAAGGTAAAAGGAAATGCCTTTTACTTTTATGCAAAGTGGCCAAGAGACTTATTCTGTGAATTACTCTTAGGTTAGGTTGCAGTGGCAGTTCCACAAGCCAACACACTTAGGCCGAGCATTGGCCCTTTGTGATACCACACAATGAAGAGTGATTCCACAGCGGGAGTCCTAAATTTTGCCGAACTCAAGTGTATTTAGAGTAGGGATCTTTAACGAGTACCTGACATCGTTACAGGCTCGGGACCGACAGTTTAACGTCCTTCTCCGAGGGACGACGTGCTCAGATTTATTCACCTCAAGCATGAATAAATCGAGGGCCAGGTGGGGATTGAACCTCGGTCCTATCAGTTCAGAGGCGAGCACGTAACCACTGAGCTAGCCTGATCCCCGTGAATTACTCTAGTGATTTGTAAATTTAATCTAAGTTTTATAACTTATTTTTCACGCCAGGAAGTATAATTACTGGATTATTTTTTCCCTCCTGCCTCCATGTGTAATGTATATATTTCCTTCATCATTGTCACTGGTAATGTTACATTTACATTGTTGTGACTATGTAAAATAGAAATTAAAAAAAAAACTTTTATGTAAAGAAATGTGGCTCATGTATTACGTGGCACGCAGATTAGTTCTAGGTGAACTTCATTGATCACAACATGACAATATTAGTAGATGATAATAATCATAATAAATTTGAATCAACATTTTTGTTTACTATAGGAATATAGAATAGTATTCAACGACAAAAATATAAAGCTTCATTCTCTGAAAGACAAATTCAACAAGACAGTTTTGGAATGACAACATACAATGGACCAAGGGTCTCGGCCAAGGGGCACTGATCTTATCTGTCAATCTATCGATAAAGCAAAGGGTGTGGGCCCTTTCACAATGTTGACATTATGACACTAATGACTCTTTCAACGGGATTCACTATTCTTAAGCCACTTGACAATACTAACGACTGAATCCTCTGACACACCCAAACATTTTAGCGTCCACATCAGAGTAACAAGCTTTCAACTAAACTATAAAAACAGTTAATTAAAAGAACACAAAACAAAAAACTTATTGTAAACGATAATCCAAGTGTGATTGTTTCATTATATATTCATTCTCATTTTCAAATACATGCAAAAAATACTCTTCAATAAAATGAAAACCAAAATAGGGTTTAATTTTATAAATGTCTGCTCTGTTCATTTTATGTTGGTTCGGTCTTCAAACTGGAAGACTGAACCAACATCAAGAGATTAAAACAAATTTCAATGAAATATTTGACAACATTTTGAAAGAGGAATCCATACAGGAGATCAAACAGAGGAAGAAATATAAAAAGGTCTCCAACTTTAAAAATAGTACTGCAAAAATCAGTATTTAATTAAAATCAAAATCGATGAAAGAGTTTTTTGGCCAAAATTTGTATTATACATTTTTTTCCTCTAAACTGCTAACTACTAACTCTAGAGTTTTGAAACGTCGGAATCATCATTGAAATGAGAAAAAACAATAACGTAAGAAATCTTCAAATTTTTAAAACAACTGGAAATATTTTTTTTTTCAATGAAATTTAAAAATTTAAACTTATGACTGAATCTAAAAACTTGTGAGGAGAGATACAAGTCATACAGAAATAGTATGACCTGAACTTCAGAATACAAACTTCAGAATTGTACAGCTCATATAGTTATAAAGTGCATTGTACCGTTCAGAAATAGTATGACCTGAACTTCAGAATTGTACAGCTCATATAGTTATAAAGTGCATTGTACCGTTCAGAAATAGTATGACCTGAACTTCAGAATACGAACTTCAGAATTGTACAGCTCATATAGTTATAAAGTGCATTGTACCGTTCAGAAATAGTATGACCTGAACTTCAGAATTGCACAGCTCATTTAGTTATAAAGTGCATTGTACCGTTCAGAAATAGTATGACCTGAACTTCAGAATACGAACTTCAGAATTTTATAGCTCATTTAGTTATAAAGTGCATTGTACCGTTCAGAAATAGTATGACCTGAACTTCAGAATACGAACTTCAGAATTTTATAGCTCATTTAGTTATAAAGTGCATTGTACCGTTCAGAAATAGTATGACCTGAACTTTAGAATACGAAATTCAGAATTGTACTCCTCTAATTGTTATAAAGTACATTGACCGTTCAGAAATAGTATGACCTGAACTTTTGAATACGAACTTCAGAATTGTACAGCTCATATAGTTATAAAGTGCATTGTACCGTTCAGAAATAGTATGACCTGGGCAATAAAACAGTTTTGAAGGTAACGAAGAGAAAACAGTTATAAAATATTATTAAATAGTTGCTATAAAAAGAAAGTTAGCAAAGAATGACTTTTATATCATTATATCTAACATTGTTATGGTAATTTAAAATAAAACCGATTTACGACCAATTAACTTGGCAATTATTCCGCAATATTAATTGCGGTCGTAAGTTTAAGTCTGGACTTAATAGATAGGACTTAATTGTAGTCCGGTTAAGTCGTAGTAATAAAGCTTATATTTAAATTTAATTTTTTATTTTATAATAGTTAAGTCTAGAACCTGAGATTACTGGTACAATATAAGACACTGTTTTAAAAAAGGGGAAACGATTTGGATGGTTTTCATTCAATTTTTAATGTATAAATATTATAAAAAGGAATGAGCAAGAATTTAATTGATTGATGTTGTTAATGCTGTTTTAACATTTAGCCAATTACAAAGACCAATGAATGTTCAGAAAAGTTGATTAATGCTTAGAAGGTATGTTCCAATTGAACTGAGCTCACATAGCGTTCTGGAATGCATAAGGACTTTTTAAGGACTGGAATTAGCAAGTACTTTTTAAAATGAAGTACTTAGTTTTTTAAAAAATAACCTCATCATCGCCATCGTTATCATCACCATCGTTATCATCATTATCACCTACTCCTCCCCCTCCACCCCATCCATCCCCTCCAAATAAATTTTTCTCATTATCAATAACATTTAAAGAACACAAGATGTAAGAATAACAAGTAATATTGTAGGGTAAAAAGCTAATGAAATGGTCTCCACAAATAAAAATTTAATCGTATAAACAACACGTTTCGAACACGTAGTGCTCTTCCTCTGGCATTAACGAAAAAAAACAATGTTATCAGAGAGTTATCTATAGTACAAATTCAGCCTTTAGTGAATCCAAAGGCTGATAACTACTGGCTTGCGTTCAAAAAGAAGCACTCAAACTGTGTAGCCAACTTTCGGAGGAAGGGAAGGCAAGGAAGATAAAAAAAATAAAAACCAAATAAAGATTACATGAATGAAAATATTGAACTAAAAATATAATGAAAATCTATTAACAACTTCTAAAAACTGAAACTAAAAATAATAATAAATATAAAAATAAAAATGAAACTTAGTAAGTAAAGAAGATTAAAATAAATTAAAGGAATAATTAACAATTTATATATATATAAATATATATTTTTTATATGTATATATATATATATATATATATATACCATATTATTAATCCACAAAAAGAAAATGGGAAAGCAAGATTAAGATGTTTCAACCGTAACAAGCGGTCTTCGTCAGAGTCAAAAACCCTACTGAAACACTTGATGCTGGACACATCTGGTGAGCGGTTGAGAAGAGTGGTATTTTAAAAGGGTGAAAGGGCAGGAAAGGACTAATGTCCTTTTTTGTTGAAAGATCTTAGTCTTGCTTTCCCATTTTCTTTTTGTGGTTTGATCATTGGTTGTTATTTCACGTGTTTATGTGAAATCTTTTTATACCATATTATATTACTATATTACCATGATAAACGAAAAACGGTCTGGCAGGACAGATTACACTTAAAATAAACTGTGATACATAGACAGAAACATAACAAAGATTCACTTTTCAATATTTCGACCGTAATGGCGGTCAAAATATTGAAAAGTGAGTCTTTGTTATGTTTCTGTCTATGTGTCACAGTCTATTTTAAGTATATATATATATATATTTACACAATTAAAAGAAACGGTCCAGTGGACTTTTTTAAATCAAATAAATTCAAAAAGAAGGAAACACACAGGAAGACACAAACATAACTCCCATCGATATTTCGACCATCGTCGTCATCACGAGGTGTGAAGAGCGAAGAGTCCCGCAGGAAGGCAGGGCGGGGGAGTCACCGTGTGTCTTTCTGTGAGTTTCTTTCGTTTTGAATTTATTTTATATATATATATATATATATAATATATATATAAAGTTTTTAGCATAAAGATGGCCATACAGATAATTAAAATATATTAATAATCGAGTTAATTAGTTGAGGCATTACAGTATTATACTTTCGCTGTTACAATGTATACAGTTCTTGAAAGAAATAGTGATACTTTAAGAAAACTACTACAGTACAGTGTTTCGAATTGATATTTACAAAGAAAACATTAGATTTCATTTAACCCCGAAACGTGATGCAATCGACTTGGAAGTTTAATACAATTAAAAGATGTTTATGAAGAAACAACAAGAAGGAGGGGTGCTAACTTGTACTAGACGAGTGTTTGAGAGATCCTAGCTTATGATATATAGAGGAAATTCAAGTGGTATTTGATAGGGGCCATCATTAATAAGGATTAGAAGCTCCTTATTCCTCTTTGGTCACCAATCATTAATCATGCCCTTACTTCATCAATGAATAAAAAAAACCAACCTCAATTTGTTTGCTTAATGAGACGTTGTCTATCGGCACCATTATAATATTTCATAATAATTATTAGACTCATTATTTGTGCAATATATAATTATGTGGTATTTATTTACTTATGTTTTCCTGTTTGTCCAAATTTTCTCAAATTGTTTCTTTAAAAAGACTTAATGAATTCAACAAATAAGGACTTTCCTCTACAATAATATTTTCTGTCATGCTCTATAGCACTTCAATGTTTGTAAGCAGACCCAACTCTTTTGTCACCTTATCTCTTAACTATCCCTCCTCACCCTATCTCACATGACCTACATTTCTTTAGTCCCAGTTCATCGGTTGTCTGTCGTCCGCTGCTTCCATTAATTCATTTTTTCATTTTATTGTATGCAATGCTGGTTTATTTTTGTAACTTTTAATTTTGCATTTTATATTATAGAAGTTTACCTGATGGTGAACATGAAGTGTTTGAAACGAGTATTTTGAATAAAAATACTTCTTTTGTGTGAACTCTTTTATATAATTGTTTAGATTCACGTTTAATTAGTAAATCAAATGCCACAAAATTATTGATGTCAAATCTTGTGTTCTTGTTTATTATGTTTGTCCGGTCCAAATATAGAACTTGAATTATTTTAAATGTAAAAGTTCATATAACATCAAAGTGTTTTAGGTTCTAATTCTTTCAAAAAAAAAAAATATTCAGTAGGTTTGTATCAATCGAAGATGGACAACGTCCGAAAACGCTCCAACTCCATGATCATCTTACGAGGTATGACGGTTTTACCTATTTCTAATATAAATCATACTAACCTCAATGGTATTAACAATATGCATGTATTTATTATGTGGCATTTACTCATTGTAGGGTAAAAAGCTAGTGAAATGGTCTCCACATATAAAAAATTTTTATATGTGGAGACCATTTCATTAACTTTTGACCCTACAAGTAGTTTGTTATATTTAACAAAGTGGTTCTGAACCTTGTAGAAGTACCAAACTCTACCAGTTTTATAAGCGCATTCACAGAACTCTTCTTCAGTGAAAAAAAATTTTTTTTTATTTAAATTCAAGTCATAGGCCAACAAAATGAAGCGTGTATGAATATCACCTTGTTCAAAGAACAAGAAAAACTCAGTGTATGAACTCTCAACAAATTACATAGCTGCAAATCAGCGTGATTTCTGCTGTTCACCTCCGTGGCAGAGGCTCCGCCAGACTCCTGAGACCGACTCGCCAAACCTCTAGGGTTCAATCGAATACTGGTTAAGAACCACTGATTTAACAGAACTTGAACGGAACAATCTTAAGAAATTAAAAGAACAAGATTATTTGTAATGATGTTTGTAAATATAAAAAATCACTCATATGTCTGTGTGTATGACCAAAAGGATTTTATCTTTAACTAATGTACTAGTCATGTTTATTAACTACAAAAAATAAAGTTAGTCCAATCAATAAATAACTCAAATAATTAGTTCATAACTGGAAAAGTGATCACGTGTAAAAAGGCATGTTTTAGGTTACTTTTTTTTTGGAAACACTTTCGCTGATGGTTCTCCCTTTTTGGCTCAACAATAACTGAAATGCTGCCAAATATGAAACGAGCGTGAATAAATCGAGGGTCAGAATGTGTATTGAACCCTGGTTCTATCAGTTTGGAGGCAAGCATATAAGCCATTCGGCTACACCATAAGCCATTTTATTATTGTCAACCATTAACAAAAAAATGTTAGGATGAAATTTATATATAACATTTAAATGACCAAATTATTTTCACTTTCAGCTTGAATAAATCGAAAGCTAGACTGGGAATGGACCCCTGGATCTATCAATCCAGAGGCGAGCGCATAAGCCACTGGGCTACTATAGCCCCTTTTGTTACTCTCAGTTATTAATAACAAATTTTAGGATGATATTTATAAATAACATCTAAATGAACCGATAATGTGAGAAATGCATTTCGTTTAATTTTGCTCTTTTAATGAAAGCAGGATGAGTTGTATTAGTTGGTTAAGGCTAAAAGCAGCGATAACGAGACTAGAGCATAAAGATTAAGCCAAGTGTCAGGCATTGTTTGATCACGCTGGCTTGATGCTTAATGAAGGTGTTCCTTGTTAATAATTCAATGGGGCGTAAAAGAATCGATGACCGAGTGTCGTTCACCAGCCAATTTACCTAAGGGCGGCTTTAGAGCTGTCAATCCGAGTAGGATTACTTTTCTTTCCTCTTTTTTTTTTTAACCTATACTTCAATGTTTCTTTGAACTGAAACCAGTCAACCCTCAACAGCATTCCTTTTTCCTATTCTATTTCCTTTTGAAACTTTTCCAGTTTTCTTGGTTCTAACAAAAGATAATTGCTAAAGTTTGCCTGAAAATAATAGAAACCATTAGTTATTAAATGTCATGACCAGTACTTTTTTAATAAACGACATTTATTTTATTGTATTTTATGGTTGAGGTTTCATATGAGATTTTTACCTTCAGCAAAAAAGTTAACTTGAAAATTTGATGTTTCAAAGTTAGAAGATGGTGTTTCATATAAAGAAGATAAATCATTAGTTGTGCAATCCGTAATTGTGTGGTATTTACTCATTCTGAGGTAAAATGGATAAACAAACAAAAGTCTCCACACAAATGAAGTTTTATCCAACGGGTTTCGGACACTTTGTGTTCATCATCAGGAAGACACTATAATACAAATTATATCTAATCAGTTACAAAATTAGTGTGAAATAATAAAATTCAATTAAAAGAATTCAAGACGTACCCAAGGATGTGGTGCTGATGGGTTGGTCCAGTGAAAATAACTAGTAGGAAGTAGATCTACTTCAATCGTGAATGAAGGTGTTACAAAGACAAATGAGATGTAATCGTTTTTGATACTGTTAAAAGATTGACCATGTTTAGTTTTATTTTCTATAATATGTTTCATACGTAATGTTAAATTCATCAAGTCAGTAAATAAACCATAATTAGCCAAAAGACAAATGAATAATTTTCAGGATTTATTTTTTAGACTCATAGCTAGCAAATTAGCTATTTTGGCTAAAATTAGCCACATCTGGCAACCCTGGCCTAGTTGCCATTTGGTAAATAGCGTCATCTATAAAAATATTCCTAGGCAACGTATCGGAGTACAGGTTTTCAAACAGTAATCAGTGTTTTCCGTCTTTTCCCAACAGCTACCTATTTCCACGTTAGGTTAGGTTAGTTAGGTTGCAGTGGCAGTTCCACAAGGGAACACACTTAGACCGAGCATTGGCCCTTTGTGATACCACACAATGAAGATTGATTCTACAGTGGGAGTCCTAAATTTTGCCTAACTCAAATGTATTTAGAGTAGGGATCTTTAACGAGTACCTGACATCGTACATGCTCGAGACCGACAGTTTAACATCCTTCTCCGAGGGACAACGTGCTCAGATTTATTCACCGCATGAATAAATCGAGGGCCAGGGGGGATCGAACCCCGGTCCTATCAGATCAGAGGCGAGCACATAACCACTGAGCTAGCCTGACCCCCTTATTTCCACGTTAGTCCTGCAGTTGATTTTGTAAATGGTTCAACTCTGAACTGAAAAGTTGGTTCAATTCACAACTCTGAAATATCAAATTATTTTGCTCTTCTCAGTTTCAAATGTTTCACATTAGATTTATGCAAATAATGAATTTCAATATGCTACAATATAAACCCTTGTAGGTTTACTTATTTAAAGAAATTTAGCAGTGCATTTAACAAATTTTGTCAAATTTGCTAGGTGATAAACGTAGTAATTGACATTGTACTCTTGAGTTGGCTTTAAAATTAGTAATCTGAATACAATGTGGATATAAAAAATGTCCATACTATTAACGTGCACATATTATTGCCAAGCCTGTATAACGTTTGGCTCACATTATAGATTCCTATTAAAAAACAAGCAAAAAATGGATATCAAAGAGTTTCAACCTGTATAGATTTAAAAATAACTTAATAATAAACAATTTCTTACCTTACATGAAATGATTGCAACTTTACTAACAAAAAAAGGTGTAGTTTTTTCTACTTAAATGTAGGTAGAGGAAAAAAATAGTAGAAATTAATTATCAAAGAAGTCAGTAATGCAAAAATGTTTAACTAACAGCAAGAAAAAAATATTCAACCGCATAAACAAGGGGATGAAATTGGATTTTTTTTTTATCATTTTAATGGGTATGATTGAGAGGAGTAATTGAAACGATTTGAATTAAACTGAGGAAGGTTATGGAGACGGGGACAGCTATCTCTCTAATGTCATTACTGCACGCACAGGGTCTGTAAAACACCTCATTAGGGGTAAACGGCAGGGTCTCCGATAAAAACAACCTTTGTCAAATTATACTTTGAAAAACTCAAATCAAGGCATTTAGTTGATGCAAGTTTAGATTAGACATAATAAAAGTTATTTCTAAAATTATTTTATTTTCGTGTTTATGGGTATAACAACATTTATTGTAATTGATAGCTATTTTTAAGCAAACGTATAAAAGATTTAGGGATTCAAAACCAAATATTAAGATTTTAGTATTAATAAATTTTAATTTAATATTAAAAGCCACAAAAGCTAAAGGAACTATGGCCTCGTTAGACGTTGAATCACTGTTTACCAATATGCCAGTTCTGGAAACAATAGATATTATTTGTAATGTAGCCTACAACCACGCTACGCAACCCTCTCCACCATTTAAACGGAAAATCTTGAAAGATTTACTTTTAGCATGTACAACTAAAAATCCATTCTGCCACATAGACGGGAGAATGTATTACCAGACGGATGGCGTGGCCATGGGTTCCCCTCTTGGGGTCACATTTGCAAATTATTATATGTGCAACCTAGAGAATTTGATTATCGCTAGAAATCCAACCTGGAAGCCTAACTTCACAAGCCAATGTGGTTTGATCATTGATTGTTATTTCAAGTGTTTATGTGATATCTGTTTATATATATGTTCGAAGAAGTCTTTCTAGTAGAGATTCATTTATAAATTTCTCACCCATTTCCACGTTTATTAATTTCTTGGAAAAACTTTCCAGTTTTCTTTCTTTCCTCCCACAGACCTAAAAATAGATAAGTTCAATTTAGGTAGAACACCCTTCGAGCCAGGAGAAGCAGAGGGCAATGACCGAGTACCTGAACATCCCTCCACTACAGATGCTTCCAGCCACCCACCAAAAACCTTCGGTAAAATGTAGACTTTAAACGCGGTAATATGTCAACTCCCTTGTTAATGATAAACTACTTGCATTAATTATTATTTATTGGTGTAAACAAACCTGATCTAATTACTAGTTGCTCTTCCAGTCTTTAAAAAATGAGTTTAGCCTAACTTTAATAAATGGATCAATGTACTGTAAAATACAAATACATAATTGATTTACTTAACTTGCAATTTATCGAGTATATTACTATGTCCACTGTGTGTTATTTTCAAAACAAATTGAATTTTTATGACAGTATTTAAAATTGGAAGTCTCTGTCAACAAGCAAGTGTACCAATTTTCATCTATTAATAATTGATTTAAAATTTGTTAAATGAATTGCTAGAGCCTCCGATATTGTTTGGAAATAAAAAAAAATTGAATTTTTTTTGTTTTTCATTTGAAGTTTGAAATAACGGGATTTAAGTTTGCTTTGAATGTAATACAATTTGATCTGTCTAATGTTTCTTTTGTGAATAATGAATATATGATGTAATAACGAAACGCTATTTACTCAGAGTATTTAGAAACAAATTAAATTAAGAGAAAATTTTTTCGAATCTTTATCGTCAATGGTCAAACCATAGCTTGGATGGGTTAACATTCATTTATTATGAACAACGTACTTGGTGGTATCTTAAAGCAAGTCTGATGTGATTTACTTCAAAAGAAAAAAAAACTTTCTCATTTAAAAAAGTAATGTTTTTCTATCCATTGATTTAGCATGCTTCATATAATATATTACATGCTGTAACGAATATTTTTTGACATCTAAAATATACATTATAAAAATTTTTGAAAGTCGATAAAGTCTATAAATTTTTTTACAGTATTGAAATAGTTCACTGTTTTGCACTGAGGTATTATTAGCTGGAGTCCAGTCATATCCAGTTGTTATTGTGAATGACATAAATCTTTGTCGTTTTTGGTCTAGAATTGGGAAGCTAAACAAGGTCTCAAGTCTGAATGTTATCCAATCACAAGAACACCTGTCATTTTCAATAATATAGGACCTACTAAGGTAGGATTTGCTCCTATCATGGCTTCTAAGAGAAATAATGAACGTAATCTCTGAATAATTTAAAAGTAACGGCTCCTGCTCTGCGTCGACAATAACAACTGATCAACAGGCTTCAACTGAATGAGGTTCAGATTTAGTTTTCGGAGATTATTTACTTTTTTCTCATTTACTTATGGATACCACACTGCCGATGAATATAATACCACTAGACTACCCGAGACCCTTTGTGTCACTCAGATATTATAATAATAGATATTTAAATTAATTCACTGAACATGATTGACAGGGATAACTTTAATTGTTTTTTCTTGTTATTAAGGCACGGAAACAGATTCTTATATGGCCCAAGCACTTGATATAGTATTCTTAACATGATTCAAGGCATATACACAGTAAGTATATTTACAATACTTGTAAATTGAAGCATTCAATTTATTTACCTAACATAAAATAACATTAATGAAATGTATGTGTCTTTATAATATTACCTTAGAACATTCGTATTCTATCTGACAGTTGTGTTGAAGTTTGTTTGTGAAATTGTTCATTTTTAACCTCTAATGTAGTAGTTTTTTATATATTTGTTACATTTATTTATAATACATTTGCACTACTGTCATCAGGGAGCACTCAAGCCTCTGAGCTACTCTGGCTCCATGCCTTTATTTTATTACCAGTGTTTATATTTCGCAAATTTTAAATTAAATTTTTGTTGTTACATTTAAATTTTTATATAATACATTTTCGCAACTGTCATCAGCGAGCACGCAAGACAATTGCTACTCCTGGCTCCAATTTTGGGAATATAGTGATAATTTTCTTTTATTTAACATTATTCAGGCAATAAATGATATATATTTAATTTCAGGTCTCTATCTCTACGGACAATGGGTGAACAAAACAAACAAACTCACGGACTTTATATATAGAGATGAGCATATCCGATTCATATGTTCAGATCAAAATATTTTACAAATAAATGCACATGCGATAAAAAATTTTAATGTCTACAACTTTTAATCAAAACACTTCTAATCGTATGACCATCTATAAATTGAAAGCATGAAAAAAATTGTATAATCATTTATGTAAGTAGGACTTAAAGAAATAACTTATAACAGCGGTTTCCAAACACTATTCTACGGGACTCCACAGTTTTATAACTTAGGTTTCAATATAAATTTATTTGTTTGCCTCCCGTACAAAGCTGAGACAGTTTGATAGTTGTAAATAAGCTGAATAGTTGCTATTCAAAACAAGTGTTTGCTATAATTGCGCTGAAACTGAAAATGGACAGTCTTTGAATTTTGCACCAATGTTAATGCATACGTAAAAGTCTGGCCAATGCTTGACCATTCCATCCAAGGTGGAGATCATCCCCATTGTTCTGTTGAGCTTGTCAACAAATGGCTGAACAGATAAAGAAGGGTGTTGGGTAGAAGAAAAAAAATGTAATTTTTTTTTTGCAATTAGTTTTAATTTCATGATTACGTATTGTAAAATATATACTAAGGGGATGAAGGCTATTGTGAGTGAGTGGAAAGGTATTAGAAATATAAAATCTTTTGCTAATTTATAGATTGGAAGAAAGGATATTGAATGGAGAATCGGTTGAAGGTCAGTGTTGGAAAGCGTGTGTGTGTGTGTGTGTGTGTGTGTGTGTGTGTGTGTGTGTGTGTGTGTGTGTGTGTGTGTGTGTGACTTTGGGACGTGTCGACTGGAATATTGAACGTCTATCAGGGACCGACTGTCGACTTTGGTGGCATCTCCCGATAATGGACTGCCTCAGGCTGGCCCTTCGCCTAATGCAATAACAAAGTCTTCCTCCTTCTATTTCAAGCTCCACTAACTTTTAAACATCTCAATCTGCGACTTCAACTACCGGAATGAATCTAAAACTTGGATGGAAAATTAAAAAGAAAACACGCGCAAAAATAAAAATAAAACTTTTCTATAACTTCGTTTAACAAAAGAAAATAGTCGTTTATTTTGACAAACGGTATCTAATTATTAACTGAGCGTACTTGCTAAAAAAAATATTTAAATTGTAAATCACAAGGGTTAGAAAGTAAAAGAAAAATATTTAAAAATTTAATCATAAATGTTAAACTAAACGAAAATAAGATAATGCAAATGTTTATAGTAAAAATATGGTCACTTATAACCATCTTATTGCAACTATTATCATATTTCGCTGATTTGTTGCAGTTAAATTTCTCTATCATTAATATTTCTTTTTCTGGTATGTTTCTACCAGAATACTATGTGTTAAAGTTCAATTGTTTTACCTTGAGTATGGACGTTCAGTATGGAATATGATATTGGACTTTCTGCATATTGAATGGTAAATCTATATGCTAGCAGAATTATGGAGTGTAATAACTGAGTCAGGTTAATTTAGTGGCAACGTCGTCGCATCTGAACTGGTAGGTCTGGCGTTTCTATAAACTCTCACTCTAGTCCTTTGGATGTGAATAAATCTTAGTACGTCGTCTCTCGGAGATAATGTTAAACCGTTGGACCCGAGCTTGTATACGATGTCAGGTACTCTTTAAAGATCCCTAACCCTTAAAAAAAAAAACTTGAGTTAGGCCAAATTTAGGACTCTCAAATAGAATTGTCTTCTTTGCGTGGTATCACAAAGGGCCATGTGTGGTACGGTCTGTGTGTTCCCTTATGGAACTGGCACTACATCGTTGACTGCCCTAACGTAAATATATGGTTTGTTGTTTATATTCCCATGAGATTATGCGCCTGGTGGTACTAATCCAAAAGTGTTTGTAACTCCGGCTGCAAAATCAAAAAGCTAAAGGAGTAACCATGAAACAAAATTACTTCTAAATACAGTATCCAAAAAAAAAGGAAAAAGTTATTACCTTAATTATTTTATGAAATAAATACTACAATGATTTTTTTTAAATAATAACCATGCAACCATGAAAAAGCTAAACAATCCTATATTTCATGGTTTAAATGAGTTATGGGCAGATATTGAAATATGGTAGAGATAAATACTTGTGATACAAAGCGAATAATTTTTTTTTGTTTTATTGAAGTATTTAAACGGAATATTCCAGCACAATTAAAATATTAAAGCCAGCTAATTTAGAAAAAAAAAACTGAGCAGAAAAGGAAATAGAACCTAGCAGTTGGTGAATTTAGAAAAACATTTAGAACAAAAAAAAAAACAGGGTAGTAAAGCAATGGCTACGGTAAAGAGCTGAGTTCGGTAAAGTATATTGTGTTGAAAATTTGAACAACTGAAACAAGGTTTAATGCATACTTCAGTTTACTACCTCTGGAAGCAAGGCTAGAGTCTTTGTTTTAAGTTTTCTTGCAACAATGGAAAACTACAAGACGATAGATTCTGACCTTATATTCTCTCAATCACAGATTTGGATTGGAATAGTTACTATTAAATCTATGAGAGAAAATACTCAAGCTTACAATGCGAAATACATTGCAAAAAAATCTGTGTTAGCTATAATCTTTGAGACCCTTATTAGTACATTAGGCACAAAATTAACAGTTTTAGAGCCACGCTTTTTACCTTTCATTGATTTTTGTTTACCAGATGACCTCAAACAAGTGTGGCAGAGGTCCTAGTTCAATTTAACTGAAAGAATGCATGGCTCAAGATTAACGATTGCAAAAACTAATAGAGTTCATGAACCGAAGTTATAATAGGCATAAGAAGAGTATTATAATAAACGACGAATGAAGATTGAAGACAAAATTTGACAAAAAAGTTAGTAGAGTTGAATAGTTGATTTACTGTATATGTTAAGAAATATATCACTCAAAATATTTTGAAATTATGAAATGAAAACATCAGTTTGGTAATATAATTTTACTTTTTAATGGTACTAAACAAGACTAACTGGGTTGCACCAGGGTGAATGTGATTGAGTTCTGAGCTTATCTTAATGGTTTATTTATCGTTTAATGTCATTCATCGCAATAAGACTCTTAGTTCTTTTAGATAATTTTTCTTTGCAGGTTCTCATTTAAAACACTTGTTGAGTGTGTTTGTTTAATTTGATAGTTGGATTATTGATAACTCAAGATGAGTGACTGCGGAGCTGTGAAACCGACTTCTATGACAGCGGTTGACATATCATGCGTCAACCAGACAAGTTGGTGGATTCATAACCCCTGTCCAGGTCATTCAACAGGATCAGCTGGATTTGTGTTCAGGCAACTTATTAACACCATTTTGGCTTCTCAATGCGCTTTAGCTAATCCTTGTACGTATCCTGATGACTATGGTCCTCCTTTTTCCCGAGCCGATTGCAACTGTAGTATAACCTTCGATTTTGTTATTATTGGTGGAGGCACTGCTGGGTCTGTTATAGCGAATCGTCTCTCTGAGGTAAGTACATGGAAAATTCTTGTTTTAGAAGCAGGAGGAGATCCACCAATAACTGTTGATGTACCTAAACTTCATCTTTCTCTACAGCAGTCTTGTGTTGATTGGATGTACAAAACCCAACCTGGGCTCGGTATATACCATGGTATGAATGACGCAAGGAATAATCTTCCTACAGGAAAAGTTCTAGGTGGTTCTAGCTCTATCGGACGAATGATATACAATAGAGGAAATAAAATTGATTATGACTGTTGGGCCAAACGGGGAAACGTTGGCTGGGCTTATAAAGATGTACTTCATTTCTTTAAAAAATCAGAAAACATGCTGGATAAAACAATCATGATGTGCAACGGTTTGGCTCAGTATCATGGTATAGGAGGATATTTAAATGTAGACTTGTTTAAAAGTAAATTTCCTTTAGTTGAAGATTTGATGATGGTGGGAAAAGAAATGGGGTACAATGACATCAAAGATCCAGACGGTGTAGTGCAAACAGGTTATCACAAAGCTCATGGGACGATTAGAGATGGTGAGCGGCTCAACATGGCGAAGGCTTTCCTTAGCCCAATTAGAAACAGGCCTAATATATTTGTTATCAAACATGCTTTTGTTACTAAAATATTAATATGCCCAGAAACTAAAAGAACTTATGGAGTTGAATTTAGGTTGAGAGAAGAGTGTTGTCTTAGAATGGTACAAGTTAGAAGAGAAGTTATCCTTACTGCTGGGGTGTTTAATTCAGCTAAAATACTGATGCTGTCTGGCATTGGGAGGGCTAACGACCTAGCAAGTCTTGGCATTCCATGCCTTTCAGACATTAATGTAGGCTGCAATCTTCATGATCATGTAACATTTCCTGGTGCAGTTATGTCTCTAAACTACACAAAAACTCCTTATTCACCTCTTGTTTGGCTGGATGCTGTTTATGAGTATCTTACAAGACGCACTGGTACACTGGCAACAATCAAAGAGTCTGAAGTTATAGGCTTTATTGGTGTTGATAGTAACGATATACCAGATCTTCAGATGTACCATATCTTCATTCGTAGAAATGATATGAAAGAGTTATGTAGGTTTGCCAGCACTATACCCTTAACAGATGAAGTTAGAGAATTATATGAAAAAATTTTAAGAGAAAAAGATATGCTGATAACGATGCCCGTTTTACTGCGGCCAAGAAGTAGAGGAATGATGAAGTTGTCGTCTAGTGACCCCTTTATGTATCCAGTCATTAACCCTGCCCACTTGGTTGATCCAGTCGATGTAGAGAGAATGCTGGCTGGGATTAAATACATAATGATGATGGCAGAAGCAGCTCCTTTACGAAAACACGAAGCAGAGCTAAAAAGAATAGACTTTCCTGGCTGTTGTGACGAACAATTTGCTACTGACGAATATTGGGCTTGTGCTTTGAGTTTTGTTGGGACAACATACAACGAAGCTGTTGGCACTTGCAAAATGGGCCCCTGTGACGATGTGAACGCCGTTGTTAATCCACTGTTGATTGTGAGAGGGATCAAAGGCTTGCGAGTGGCTGACGCTTCAATCATGCCTAACATCCCTGGAGGTAATCTTTTGGCGCCAACTGTTATGATTGCGGAAAAAGCGAGCGACATGATTAAAAAAGCCTGGCTTACTTTGCAACAAATCAAATCGCTTACTAGAAAAGGCCCAAGCGCTACTCAAAAGAAAAATAAATAACTGTCAAATTATAACCAACATGTTACTTTTTAGAATGCAGCATATAAAGACAAAAGACACATTTATTTACTATTACACAAATTCGATAGTACTGTTCAAACATTAAGCTTAATATACTAAAACATAGTGTTAAAATTATTCGTTGTAACCTCTCTGATCAATAATGTGGCACCAATAAACTCAGACTAGTACAAAAACATCTCCAACCCATACCTTGTTTGATTTATTGGCATGTACTCGGACTTTCGACCACACCACGCAATAAAGCAGACCAGGCCGATGTTTTTTTACGTGGAGCCCTTTAGCCACGCTGAGCAGAGATAACTGATCCCAAGGGAACAGAGGCCTCATCCCAGCGCGCCCAAGGTGGACCTCGCGGAGGCGGGCTACCACGACAGACATCACGCTAAGGACTAATAAACGTCATATAAGACTGAAACATGAACTTAAACCTAGAGTTCCTAGAGAAATAAAAATAGATATATAAATGGATAACAATAACTACAGACTAAGATTCCTGGGGGTACATGGATATTCCCCCCAGGACAGACTTAAGGCTAATTTAAGAAATAGGTAACAGTGACTTAAGCTAAAATCCCTAGGGGTAGTTGGGCATACCCCCTAGGGCAGGTTTAAAACTGATTTCATAAATATATAAATAGAAAACTAGACTAGCATTTCTAGGTGTAGTGGGTAATCCCCCTAGGACAAGTTATAGCTGATTAATAAATAAATAAATAACAAATAAATAAAAAAAAATAACTTAGACTACAATTCCTAGGGGTACATGGATATTCCCCCTAGGACTGGCTTAAAACTAATTTAATAAGTAAATAAATAAATAACAAATAAATAGCTAGTAAGTTAGACTTTCTCCAACCCATACCACGATCCCAACACTTTTAAATCCCTTCAAAGCAAAGTAATACCTCCCAAACTCTCAGCACGACTCCCTTGATCCACAGTTTACCTCCCTGACATCTCTTACAAGCAATGCGACTCTTCCGACCCTCATTACGACTACTTTATATGCCATAAAAAGAGTGAAAAGGCCTCCACAAATGCAAAGTAAATTTTATCATATTGAATTTAAAAAATAATATTTGTTAATTTTTATAATTAAATGTTTCTATATATTTATAAAGTATATAAATATAAAATTTTATTTTGAAAAAATAAAAAAAAATATTTTAACTTTTTACTACACATAAGTCAGATCACATTATCAAAAAATTCTAAGAATATCTTCTTCTCTTATACATTTAACGTTTAACTGTAAGATTTTTAGGTATTTGACAAGAAGAGATTTAAACATTTATGTATACAAAGTAAATATATATACTTTATATTAGTGATGTGGAACCTTTTGAGTTCGGCGTGTCAACATATTCAAAAATTGAAACATATTTTCCAATGGTATGTAACAATTCACAAAAGTGATAGTGAATAAAATAATGTCGATTGATTTCTACCAAAAAGTAAAACAATCCTAAAAAAAAAATAAGCAGAATTAGTGCCGAGGGTATGTTGAGTTTAAAGATTAATATTACCTTAAATATGAATTCTGGTCATTACAACATATTTCAGTATTTTTTAGGGATCGTGCTCTCTTTTTCTTCCTTACTCTCTCACTCTTTCTCTGATTTTTTTTAAAAAAAAATAAGAATATTTATAATTTTTGTAATTTAATTATTTCTTCAATACCATTTAAAATACAAAATACCAAAATTCTAAACCCAGCGATTTACATTTAGAGACTTGTTTTACATTTTTCATTCACAC
Source organism: Hermatobates lingyangjiaoensis (assembly GCA_026182355.1). NCBI lineage: Eukaryota > Metazoa > Arthropoda > Insecta > Hemiptera > Hermatobatidae > Hermatobates > Hermatobates lingyangjiaoensis. Next base: position 116,703 of record JAPFBL010000093.1, read on the forward strand.
TTAACATAGAAAATCATATAAAATATATATACACATATATATATATATATATATCCACTTAAAATTTGAAAAAACTATCCAAACTGGACGCAAATCAGTTCACAAATAAAGAAAAGCAAAACACAGAGAAAGAGACACACTTACAAACTCAAATTTTTAGATGAAACTGGACCATCGTTCAGAAGAGAAAAGAGAATGGAAACTGCAACCAATTTTAGACTGACGCTCGGAAAACACAACGGCGACCTGTTTCACTGACAAAGCGTGTTCCTTGTGTTTCCGGCGTGCTTGGTCGCCCATTCTCTTTTCTCCTGAAGATGGATCATCCGAAAATTTGAGTTTGTAAGTGTGTCTCTTTCTCTGTGTGTTGCTTTTTTCTTCATTTGTGAACTGATATATATATATATATATATATTGATTGAAATAAACGGCAGCTTCTGCATTCACGACTTTAATTCTCATCCTTTCCAGTCTCCTGACTATTTCTATATGTTTAAATGAAAATTGCTGCCAATTTATACTAATATATAGAAATAATATATAAATATATAGATATAATATATAATATATAAATATATAAATATTATTTCTATATACATAAATATTATTTCTATATACATAAATATTATTTATATATATATAAAATATATATTTTATATATTTTAATATATAAAAAATGGAAAAATGTAAAAACCACAATGGAAAATGAAAAACAATAGAAATAATTGCTTTGAGGCCTCTCAATTTATGTCATCAGAGAGTAAACAAAGTAAAAACTAAACTATGTTAATTTATTGTGATTTTTCTGTATATATATATATATATATATATATATATATATATATATATTCAGGTAACTCACCACAAATTAAAGAAGATAGTCGCTCTAAGGCCTTTCGCTTTCACGTCGTCAGAGAGCAAGTGAATACAAGTTGTAAGCAGGTTATGAATTTTGATTTAAAGAAGGAGTAAGATTGGCATCATTGACAGTATTTTTCCCTATAACTGTTGAAATAGTCTTTATTTGTTTGATAATTCCTTCAATTAGAAATTCATCTAATTTAAAAAGGCCTGGACTAGTGTTGACCAAGTTCTTAGAAAAGTCTTTTATGAGGGCGCTTTCAACAATGTTTCTTCTTCTTGCACATGACATAAAAAGCGACTATCTTCTTTAATTTGTGGTGAGTTACCTGAATATTTATATCACGTGTTATTGTGACAATTTTCTATATATATATATATATATATATATATATATATATATATATATATATATAATATATGTGAAGGTTGGTAGCACTCCTTCTTGCAAACATGTTCTTAAAAAATTTATGCCAATTTCATGTTTACTTACCTTTTTAGAGAGTTTCTCTAATGTCCTGCAGGCTCTTCTGAATTGCTCGGGGAATAAAAAAATCAACTGGCTCAAACTTTTTCTTCCATATATACACATTCTGACACTATTTATATCTAAAATTATTTTATAACTAACTAAATATTATTTCAACAAAGCAACGACATGTTTGGGTCTCATAGACCATCATGAGGCTAAGCTTACGAGTAAAGTATAGAGTATATTACAATGTAATGTCACATCGTGTGAGGGTAATGCACAAAATTGAACTATTCCTAGTTGTGGGTTGAGACATCTGTTGGATGGTTGATGGGAGGGGGTGGGGTCATTTCAGGTATGTAGTGGGTCATTCCCTGCAGTGCCTCGCACTGAATATTGGCGTTGGCGAATAACCTTAGACTGCTAAACTTTAATCTTTGATTACTTATACCTGGGGCTTTCTCTAGGTTTTACAATGCTTATACGAGTATTATTCGTAATCTTCTTTCATTGTTTTCTTTTGCTATTATTTTTGTTTTTTGTACAAGGGTTTCACGGTTTATTTTGAATTTATGTATTTGCTGCATGAGGGCATTAGAGAAACTCTCTAAAAAGGTAACCAAGCATGAACTTGGCATATATATATATATATATACTCGTATATATATATATATTCACTGATAAAACGAAATACGATCCAAACTGGACACAATACGAGTTCAAGATTAACAAAGAGCAACACACAAAGTAGGGAAACACACTTACAGGCTCAAATTTTCGGGTAATCCGTCTTCAGGAGAAAAGAGAATGGGAGACCAAGCACGTTGTAGACGCAACGGCAAGTAACCCTTGCTTGGGGTTACTCAAGTATCAAGTAACGGGTTACTTGCCGTTGCGTCTACAACGTGCTTGGTCTCCCATTCTCTTTTCTCCTGAAGACGGATAACCCGAAAATTTGAGTCTGTAAGTGTGTTTCCCTACTTTGTGTGTTGTTCTTTGTTAATCTCGAACTCGTGTATATATATATATATATATATATATAATTAAAGTTACAGCTAAAGAACACAAGAAAGAGGACTAACACTCACGAATCTCGATCATTTCGGCGTCTTGCCGTCTTCAGGAGAGAAGAAGAAAATAAAAAGGAGAAGGAATGAAGGAACGAAGACGTAAATGCGTCCACTGTCCGATACAAAAAACATATATATATATATATATATATATATATAGGTGTGTTCTCTAATCGGGGTTCGGTCAATTTTCCAGGATAAAAAATCAAACTCTCGTTGCCAACGTTTCGGTTTTATTTAATAAAATTTAATAAAAAAGTAAACAAAAAAAAACGAAACGTTGGCAACGAGAGTTTGATTTTTTATCCTGGAAAATTGACCGAACCCCGATTAGAGAACACACCTATTCTATCAAACGGTCGATATATTATTGAATCTGTTATATATATATATATATATATATATATATATATAATTAAAGTTACAGCTAAGATACAAAGAAAGAGACTAACACTCACGAATCTCGATCATTTCGGCGTCTTGCCGTCTTCAGGAGAGAAGAAGAAAATAAAAAGGAGAAGGAACGAAGACGTAAATGCGTCCACTGTCCGATACAAAAAACATATATATATATATATATATATATATATAGGTGTGTTCTCTAATCGGGGTTCGGTCAATTTTCCAGGATAAAAAATCAAACTCTCGTTGCCAACGTTTCGGTTTTATTTAATAAAATTTAATAAAAAAAAACAAAAAAAAAAACGAAACGTTGGCAACGAGAGTTTGATTTTTTATCCTGGAAAATTGACCGAACCCCGATTAGAGAACACACCTATTCTATCAAACGGTCGATATATTATTGAATCTGTTATATATATATATATATATATATATATAATAATATTATATATATATATATATATATATATATGAGCCGCTTATTTTGAAAGTGGCCTAATTCCATTTATGTTTAAGGGGTATGTTTATGAGATATTTAAGGGTTTGCGTTTTACAAAATTTAAAAATATTGTCATTTTATTTATCAACTAATTTTTGTTATAAAAATTCTTAGTAATTTTAAATAAATTTTGTACAATTTGCTGCAAAAGGTAAAGATAACGTAAAAATGTAATTATTTAAATAGCTAGCTAATTTTTTTTGGAAAATGGAATTAGGCCACTTTCAAAATAAACGGCTCATATATGTTTCATTAAAGTATACAGCAGCCTCTGCGTTAACTACTTTTAAGCTGGTCTGCTCCAATTTACGAACAACTTTGTGGTGGGCTGGTATTAAAAAGCCATATCAATTGCCCAAGAGACATCTTAAAGAGGCTGCTGTGTACTTTAATGAAACATGTTTACGTGAGGATTTGCTAATATCATATCCATATATATAATTTACTTGATAAATTCTTATATTAATATAGATATCAAAACAATATATTTAAATGTTTTTAATACTATATTTTTGATGCAATATTATTAAACTTGTACATGCACGTCTGGTTTGAGAATTAAATTATTACTTATTATTTATGTAAGTAATAATAACCAACAAACTCTGACCTTTATGAGGTAAAAATATTTGAATTTTTGAAATTTTTGATCCTTTAAAGATATGTGTTACCAAAAAAGAGCTTTTATCTCAAAATTTCACCATCACTGCCTTAATATGTTCATATAGATAAAACAATGTTGATATATAATTATTTAAAATAAAATCTATTTTTGGTTGTATTTGATATTAATTTAATAATATTTTATATTTCCTTCAATAGATCAATAAAATAGACACGGGGATGAGTGATTTTTGTTTACAGAAAGTTGATAGTGTCATATAATAAAAGGATGTGTCACTATACTAAAGAGTAGAGGTTATCAGAATCATAAATTACAAATAAATTAAAACTAGAGGTAGAAAACTAAATATAATTTGATGAACTGCTTTAACACGATTTGTTAAAATTAATTACATTAAATCAAGGCATTCAGTGTTCTTAAATTAAACTTTTATGCTTGTAAAGAATCAATTTTTTTTCTTTTTAGTCATTCGAATTAACAATCAGGTTTCTATTAGATTAAAATCTTCTATTTTACTGCAACTGTTTACTTCACTCTAAGTCAAACAATTATAATAACAAATAAGTTGGGGTTTTCAATTTTGAAGTATCTAGAACCTATTTCTAGTACTCTAGGCTATGTTAGGTGATGTTGCAATGTCGTCCCACGAGAGAACACTATGGATTAAAGGATGCCCTCTTGGGATACCACAGAATAAATATCGTACATTGGATGACCAAGATGCCTAATTTAAGTTTATTTTGATTAGAGACCTTTTACAAGTATCTTACATCGTACAATTTTGGGACTGACGGTTTAACGTTCTCTCGATGGAGAGCCAGTGTAATTGTCAAAACCCGAATCATCCACTCCTGTGACAAGCACGAACGACACTTAAAAATATTAAATAAAGATAAACATTAAAAATAAGGGAATCAATGAGATGTGAAAGTGCCATTAATACCATATTTAAAAAAAAAATAATGCAAAAAGAGAAGGAATAACAGTTAGTTATCCTCACATATGAAAGCTGTGATAAACTTGTTGTCCCAACTGCTTAAAAAGTAATATCACAAGGGATTTTAGAAGTTATATTGTAAACCCAGAAATCTGTATTTTAATTATTTTGTTGGCTGCGACAACTGTTGAAATTGAACAGCCCAATTAAAAAGCTCATATAAAACTAAATTGTATGAAAGGACTTAGAATAAATGATGCGATTAAAAACAAACCTTTGATTCTTTAATTGATCATAAAACTCCTCTTAAAACTTAAGTCCATTAGTAGTTCAGTCTCACTATATTTTTAATTTATCTCATAATTTTTACTGCTTCATAAGTAAAGTATAGTAATGGCGAAAACATTTTATGAGGAAATTTAATTTAAAGTCTCCCAAGCTTGCACTTGTGTGATCTTCTGTGAGTTTGGGTGGAAATATATCTAAAAGTTTGTAGCCAGGTTAAAGACCACACTATTTGATAGGTCAAATTCATATTTTAACAAAAATATTGTCTGTATAATATACGTTACTTCTCTTATGTTGTTTTTTGGGCAATGTTACACCAAAATAAACTCTGTTCTTAAATAACTTACTTTTCCCTTAAATGAATAATAATACACCAGAGTTTAAATTTTGAGTTTATATTAAAACTGAAAGTAGCATTTATTAAAAAAATATTAAATTCTTTTAGTAAGCAAAAACAACATTTTTGTAACTGAAGTAAACAATTTTGACTTACAATTGATTCTGAAAGCTTGTACAGATGATGCAGCTCACATCGTATGAAAGGTCATAATAGAATTATCCCAAAAATATCTCCTTATCAGGAGATGAATTGTAGACTTTATTTGTCGATTTTAGATTTTAAATATGTATTATGATATAGCTTGTGTATTCAAAAAAAAAAAAACAAAAAATCTAAACGGATAACTATAAAAAATTTAAGTTATGGTAAGAAAAAACCTACTTGAAATTAGTATAAGTGTAAAGAAAATTTAAGAAATTTTTATGACAGCAAAAGGTAATGCGGTGAAAAAACTGAAAATTCAACTTGGAACAACAAATATCTTGTATATTCATTGACTTTCTTTATATTGACTTAGAAATTTGAAGGTATTTAATCAGTTGAAATGATATTGAAGAAGCTTAATTAAAAAAAAAACGAACTTAAATTAACCACATATTTCAAGATGTCTATGGTGTAGAAGTTTACCTGATGATGAATACGAAGTGTTCGAAACGCTTAGAATAAAAAAAGCTTCTTTTTTATGTTTGGAGACTTTGATTTATCTATTTACCCCAGTATGGCTATTCTTAAGTTCTATCTGTAGTAATACGAGAAGATTTAGATAAGTAAACATCTTCATAAATGACAACTTATACATCAGAAGGGAAAATTAGCAGAACAACGTTTAATAATTTTAGTTAACTAAGCATAAATTTTTTTAAGTCTTATAAGTATCATTTTTGGTAACTTCTTAGTTATTGAAACAGTTTTCATAAAGTTGCTACGAATCTATTAAATCAGAACTAACAGGATAAGATTGGAGAGGTTAGCTCAGTGGATTACGTACTCGCCTTAGGGCTAACCTGTAATTCGGGGTTCGATACCCACCTGGCCCTCGATTTTTTCATGCGGGAGGTAAATAAATCTGAGTACGTCGTCCCTCGGAGAGGACGTTAAGCCTGTGTTGACCTTTATGCGTGTCTGAGCCGTTAAGCCATAGCGCTTTTATATCAAGTCAGGTTGTCAATTGGACGATTTGCCCTTTAGCCATCCCATGCTCTACAATCAAGGTGACGGAGGACAATTAGCCGTCGGTCCCGAGCCTGTACGTTGTCAGATACTCTTTAAAGATCCCTACTTGAAATGCTCTTGAGTTAGGCAAAATTTCGGACTCCCAATGTAGAATCTGTAGAATTCACCGATTTAACAAAAATTCGGTAAAGCTGAAGTTATCACCCTCTAAGGGATCAGTTTAAACAATAACAGAATTTGATGATAACATGGATAAGCAGTGGTTCAACAGAAATAGATATCCTATAAACGTAATAACTAACCTAAGGAAATATTTGCTTTAAACATCGCGGAAACACCTACATTTTGTGTACCAATAGATTTGTTGAAAGCTAATACATAAAGCCCATACAATACATTTTATAGATACAATAGTTCTGGGAAAATCATTCACAAAAGGCTTGCTTATAAATGTTCTATACTACGAGCGGAGAACAATACTGAATGGGGAAGATTAATTGAACTCTCACAATTTGACTCTGCCAATCATATAAAGAAGACCTACAAAGAAGTCAATAATAATAGTAAATTTAGTTGAAACAATTAATACAAAAAGTTCATTAAAATTACAGCAGACCATTTTCCCACGAATTTGCTTTTTATCTTAAAATCTAAAAATCAATGGATTTTTAATTTAGAAGCTTGGCGCAATTAATTATTTTTATGGCTAAAAATAATACAAAAGAAGTGACATATGTGGACCGATACTATGAGATAAGACCAAAAAAAGTGACATGTAACGTGTAAAATAGGAAGTTTTAAACTAAATTTATGAAGTAAACTGTGGGAACAAACGTAAAGTAGTGAACTGCTTTCATAGAAGAAACTTCATACCTTTTGAAAATGTTAACGTTAGGGTATTTTAAATCAAACTTAACAGCCATTTATTTTATATTACTCTATTACTTTTGATTATGATTTGTCTGATATTTTCTTATGATAATACATACATACATATCAATGATCAAACCACAATATGAAATGGGAAAACAAGACTAACTGGTTTTTTGAAACTGAGTTGGTTTTTTGACTCTGACGAAGACCGCTTGTTACGGTTGAAAGATCTTAGTCTTGTTTTCCCATTTCATATTGTGGGTTTCATCATTGATTGTTATTTCATGTGTTTATGAGAAATCTTTTTATACATACATATATACAAAGATTTCACATCAACACGTAAAATAATAATCAAAGTCCAAACCACAATAAGAACAGAGGAAAAAGACTCAAGATCTTTCAATCGTAACTTTGTGGTCTTTGTCAGAGTTAAAACTCACTTGAGTTTGGACGTTGATACATACATGCATAGATTGGAACTGGCTTTACCAAACAGATTGAGACCTGAGGAAGGGAATGTTATATGCAATAGAAAAATTTGAGATTTTAAATCCCGAGTGTTGATTTATTCACATGTATAATAGACTGATAATGTTCACAGAAACGAGAAATTATATTACAATTGCAATAAAGCTGTAAAAATCTTCGAAATAGATTTCTCATTTTTAGGTCAGAGTTTGTCTGTCATATTTTCTCATTATTATGTGATTTATTATAATAATAATAAATCACATAATATATGTGTATATATATTACATGAATTATGTTATTATTATATTAATAAATTATATTATTCCATAAAATTTTAAAAAAATAAATTTTTCATAATAAAAAGAAAAAAGTAGTACATATTTAAATTGGTTCTACGAGTGCATAAATCTGATGTTTAGATCACATTTTGTGTGCTATATTTTTTCATTATTTTGTGATTTATTTAAAAAGTCTCATTTTCAGGAACTCTATTTCAATAAAACATTTTTAAGGAGGTTATAACAATGCTTTTTAAGTGACAAATATTATGACTTAGAACATTCTATATATTCTGATAATTTTAATGATTCTATTTATCCAAATAATACATTTTTTTATGAAATTATTTGCTAATTTTTTGTGTCTAATTAGTAAATAAACCACACTTTATTTTACTTTACAAATGGTTATTATCTTTTCAAAAGAGAATTATTAATTAGTTGGTTGAATACTTTTGGTCGTTATTGCCAGTAAAGGTGATTTTGTCAATGTGAAATGCCCAGCACAAGTTAATTTCGTAATGGTCATTTGAAATCGATTTTATGCAGAAAGCTAATGTTGTGGTTTAATGTACTGTAAGGACATTACAGTGTGCCCTTTGGGTTATATGTTAACGCCTTCTGGTATTATATGGCTGGAGAGATCATAACCGCAGTTAGAATCAACAATGAATCACGTATATTGGAGACTACCATCAAAGTACAGTATGCTGCTCCCTTGGTAAACTAGCAAAAAGTAATTTCCCCCACAGTCAGTTAATTTCAGTTCTCATAGCTTGCTGAATTTAGCTAATTACATCCTAGAATCCATATTTTTAATTATGGTCATCCGCAACAAACATATATCAAATTATGGTTTTAATATACTTTCAGGATAAGATTATAATTTATCTGTTTCCAAACAAAATGTTACATTTTGTAACTAAATAATCATAAAGGCATGTATTATAAAGAATCTTTTTCTCATCAGACCATGAAATAAACCATCAAAATAGAGTAAAACCTGCTTAAAATGGAATGCTATAGCTCATGTTTTTTACTTTACTGTAAGTAAAGTATAATGATCGTGAAAACATTCGATCCCGAGATTTTGACGGAATCACATGTTTTGAGGTTCCAGAAGTCTTTTTAAGAATTTTTTTTGGATGGTGTATGCATATGTGTGTAGGTGGGTGGGTTGGTATCCAAAGTTTGAAGCTAGACAAATTTGATGGAATAAGTTGATATTTAACAGAAAAATAGGCTTCATAGTGTAGATGAGCCCTATTGTTTGGGAGCAATTATGCATTATGGGAAAGTCATTTTTTTTTTTCAAAAACCTGTTTTTAGGCTACATTTCTTTTTTTCTTCTATATTACTAATTCTAGAGTTTTGAAATCTTGGCATTATCTTTGAGGCTACAAAAGGAACAAACGAAAAAGATATTCAGATTTTTAAAACAATGAGAAATATTTTTTTTTAAAATAAAATGTAAAAAATTTGGCTTATAATTCAATCTGAAAGCTTGTGAGACCAATACAAGCCATACCGTTTAACGGATCAAAATGAAACCGTAGCTAAAAATAGAACATCCTAAGTGGAGTGATACCTGTAGTTCTCAAGTTGCCCGTGAAAAGTGAAAGTTGCTCTGAATTTGTTTTTTCTTTGATGTGTTTAACGGAATTGCAATAGTAATACCTTTAGTGATCTTACCAATGAATTACTTGGATGTAGATAGATTTATACCATCAGAGTATTTAGTATTAGTTATGCAACTCTAACCATTCGTTTCACTCTCAAAAATTGTGGTTTGTCTAATATTCCTTCAATGGCATGAATTTACCTTTCAAGAAGTTTTATCTTTAGAAGCAATAGTTCTGAATTAATGTTCCTGAACTACATTAATAACTACATTAATTACAATTCTGTAATTAATTCTCTTATTACTTTACTATAAGTAAAATAAAGTGATCGTGAAACAAATCCATGTTGAGATTTTGACGAAATTACATGTTTTGAGGCCCCCAACGTTGTTTTATAACGTTTCTTGATAATGTCTATATAAGTCTGTGTTGGTGGGTGGGTCAGTGTATGTGTATCTGTGTAGACGCTAAGGTCCAGAATCTTTGATGGATTAAATTGATATTTTACAAAAAAAAAAAAAAGGCCCTCATAGTATAGATCAGTGTTTCCTAAAGTGGGCGGTACCGCCCCCCTGGGGGCGGTGATTTGATATCGGGGGCGGTAATGGAAAAAAGAACGGGGATTCTATTTCCATAAATTGAAATTGTTCATGCAATATAATTTCTAAATTTAAGTGAAAACACGACATACATGAAAACTTCTAGGAAACAGTTTCTTAAAATTGTTTGTTTTGATAATTCATTTTTATGTTAAAAGTATATTCTCACCTAAGTTTCTTTTATTGTGTATTAATTCTTTTGCATAAATATGCTATAAAACAATACATCTATTGGATACTAAATAAATATTCGATTAGTAATTATTTTAATTTAATTATTAAAATGTCACTCATTTGGTTATTTAGTCTAGGAATCTGATTATTATTCAAGTGTGTTGAGTTATAGGTTTATGGACCCTAGGGGGCGGTCACTCGAAAAAGTTTGGGAAACACTGGTATAGATGAACTCTATTTTTTGGTAGCAATTATGCACAATAGGAAAATCACTATTTTACCAAAATATCTTTTTTGAACAATTTTTTTTTTAATGTTAGTGTAATAATTTTGTATTGTTCTAGCCCTGATGAGGTCTACGAATAGAGACGAAACACTGATATAAAAATGTTTAGCACTATATCAAACCTCGTTAATGAAAAATACTGTATAAGTTAATAAAAAGTAATTTTCAAAAATCACTAATAGGAAATAATTTATTGTTTACTAATTTTCAAAATATCTTTATTGCTGAAGACGATTCAGATAAAATAAAACCTAATTAATATGGGCGTCATTTATATTTTCAAACCTTTCCTGATTCATTCAACTACCCTTAAGACATTTTTCTCGATTTAGATTTCTGTAAAATCGTTTACTTTCTTAGATTAAACTTTGTTCAAATCATATTCCAATTCAGTTGTTAACTAAGTTTCCTCGTCAAGAAGTGAATAACTCAAAAGATTTCATCTCCATTTTCTAGAACTGGCCTTAATTAAGATTATTTCCTTAAAATTCATCTAAAACATATAATTGTTGTATAAACGGTTTTAGATTTTTGCAATTTTTTTTTGTATCTCTATAAAATGATTAATTTCACGGTGAGTAAAATTAAATTTGATAATTATTTACGAGATAATTTAATAAGTTGTTTCTTGGAAAAACTTTTTGCAAGAAAAAAGCAATGCGCTTGCCACTAGACTGGTAGGTCTGGGGTTCAAACCCTGGCCCTCGATTATACAAGTTGGAGAAGAATAAAAAATCTAAGCACATCATCCAGGGGAGAGGGCGTTAAACTATCGGTACCGAGCCTATACTATGTCAGGTACTCGTTAAAGATCTCCACTCTAAATACAATTAAGTTAGACAAAATTTAGGACTCCCAATATAGAATCAACAGGTCAAGTAACTCGTCCATTACTAAAATAAGTGCCAAAAGAATTGAGTCATAATTTCCACACCTAGAATAGCGCTAAAATATTTTCACCTTATCAATGTAGGCGTTGGAAAACAAAGAAATACTCCAACGAACCATTTTGCTTGGTCTGAAGACATTATGTCGATATTAACATGCACTTGTAATGGGCACATTTCAAAACCAGTCGAACATATAAAAAAGGAAAAAAAAATTATACACTAAATGTAAAAAGGATGAGTCTATATTCTGTCTAATTATGCCCCGCTTCAGTTACATAGATAAGTTTGATAGCTTGCAATGCTAAATCAATAATTATGTTATGTTAGTGAAATGATAATCGAAGAAAAGTAAAAAGTAAACAATTTCAAAATGAAAAACAAAATAATTGAATTGAAAGTTTTTTTCTAGATATTCAAGATAACATCTAAAACATTCAAATGATCTAAACATTAATCTAGAAGCTGAAAACAAGAACTATTTCAAATTTCCGTATTATTGAGGGATTATTGTAAACAATTAAAAAGTTTCTAATAAAATGCATAAATGCATTTTTCAAAAAAATTATGCAAAATACATAATTTATTCAATTGTACAACGTTTAGTTCTACAATTGATTAAATGTCTCTATAAGGGTTTTAAGTGGATTTCTTAGTTGTTTGTGTTCAACTCGAATAGAACTCTGCCGCAGTTTTGTGTAGTTTTTATTTTCTTATCAGACAGCTCTAAAATGAGAAGGTTTTCAAACTCTTTTACTATCTTCAGACCGTCAATTGCTAGTTTTATTTTTCTGTCCTCACAAAAAACTTTAAATTTCTTCTTTTTTTTTTTGTCTATTGGATTTAGAAGTGTATTTTCCAATAGCTATTTTTTTTATTGTTGTTGAGGTGCATATTATCTTTTAATTTAATAAAATTATGTTTGACAATTTGGAAGATAAATCAAGGCAATACAAAAATATGTGCTATTAAAACAATAAGCATCACAATTCTTTCTGTTGTGGTATACAAAATTGTTCCATTCACATATCAGTGATTCAAACAATTTCCATTTACTGATAAGTAAGTACCAAAAATGTAAACAAACAGAAGATAGGTATTAAATCTTATAGCAATCTAACCTCATTTATCTACAGTAAAATGTTCCCAACGCAACCAGAAATAACATGTAGAATTTTACAAAGATTAATACGTATAAAGTACTAAATTGGTTCTCGAATATTAGTTCCAAAATAATAACATTAAAAAAATTGTTTATCAATACCATGGCTAAAAACACTATTACGAATTAGTAAATTTACAACGAACCCTGTAAGTACTTCAATGGAATATTAACAGTAGAAAAAAAATTACAATGTGCAAATTAAAAACAAAACTAAAAAACTGAACAATATTATTGCCTTATAGAAGGAAGTATTCATAACATTATATTTATTAATTATGTTAATAATAATGATAATTAACATCGTTATGAATTATAATTAATAATATTAATTATAATATGTATGATTATTAACATCTTTAGTACTAATGATGTATACAAAGTTACTTCTAAAAAGCAATAACATTTTACATTTTCTTTGTTTTATGTTTATATTTAAATAATAAAATATTTATAATATTAATGTTATAAATATTCCTTTCTACAAGACAATCATGTTGTATGTTTTAGTTGGTTTGTTTTTTCTTCTGTTTATATTATAATTGCGTTTTCTGGTCTTGATAATCTGTGGAGGTACTTTTCCAGTGTTATTTATGGTATGACCAATTCTTAATTTTTTTTTTTGTAGCCCTAATAAGGATGTTGAATATTCGGTGAAACGTTGGTTGTTAATTTATTGTTATTATTTAAAACCTAATCCTTGAAAACTAATTTAGCCTTTGGACTTTCAGTAATCAATTTTAATAGATTTAGTTTTTAGACAAATATGAACACAGAAAAATACTTTACGGTATTTCAGATCATACAGAAACTATGCTGTTCTTTAATCATATACTCTTTTAATTGATGGTTCAAATTTTTTATTTTGTTTCCCGAATAATATAATGTATTAATGTATAAGATTATATGCTATTTCAAGATAAATGTCAGTTTTGTCTCCATTTTATTTAAATACAAAATAATTCACTTGTCACATTTGTTATGCTTTTCTGTGCTAAAAATAGTAAAACAAAATATTGGTGAATAAATATCTACTTTGAAATAATTAATCTAAATTCATGCATTTCGTCATTACCACAGAGGTTACTATTATTAATATTAAACATATAATATACCGTCTTACCTTGTAATATATATTATATGTAATATTACCTTGTAATATAATATAGATCAGTTCTTGTTGAAGATGGGTGACACCCGAAACCGGTCCGTGAGCTACAGCAGCAGTGTACGAGGTAAGACGGTATATTATATGTTTAATAATAATAATAATAATAATTAATCTAAAGTTATTTAGTTAAACTTATGCTTCTTTTAAATTATATTAAGTTTTAATTAAATAGTTTCATTTACAAAAAAAAGTGGAATGGTTTACATATTTTTCTGTAATATTAGATCAAGGACCATGAAATAATATTTCTATTTGTTTAATTTTATTTTATAGGCCATGAAAGTGGGAAAAATTGTTATAATTACTACACCGGTGTTAGAATTAATGAATGATTTATATTACGTTGAGTTTCATAATATTTTTCTTGTTTTAAAGTTTAGCGTATAACGATGCGGTTATAAAGTACATTTAAGTTGTTAATACCTCAAAGTTACAGCAAGTTAAATTAAGAAGGGAAGGTACTTTCTTTCGTTGTATATAGCTGTTAGATAGTAAAAGTTAATGGACCGCTATCTGTGGACGTTTTTGGGCAATGTTTCTTTTCAAAATGCTTTGAATTAAAACTCAAGATAAACACTCAATACTTATACGAAAAAATATGGAAGCTTTCTTTCTTAATTTGTCTATAGGTTTTATTCATTATTGCTATAGAAGAGATTATGCAGACACTATTGTGTATGAGTCATGAATTTCGTCATTTCTTTGCGCAATTGATCATTAATTATTTCCTTTACAATTATTATTTTGAGTACATACGTATTATTATTTCCAATGAGGTTAGAATGATTTATATTATTAATAAGGCAAACCGTCATACCTCGTACGGTGATGTTGGAGTCATTGGAGTGCTTTCGGACATTGTCCATCTTCAATCGCAATTAACTAACTAACTAAATTAATTAACTAACCTACTGAGCTGTTATAAAGGGGGTTGGTTTTCTGTCAAGTCTATAAAAAAATAAAATCAAAGTAATAATTACAGGATAACAGTAGACTTGACAGAAAACCAATCCCCTTTATAACAGCTCAGTAGGTTAGTTAGTTAGTTGCGATTGAAGATGGATAACGTTCGAAAGCGCTTTAACGTCCCCAACATCATCGTACAAAGTATGACAGTTTGCCATATTAATAATATAAATTATATTATTTTGAATCTCTGATAGGTTTTGAAATTTCGATCTCCAGGATGATTTACATTAAAGGAACCATTAACGGTAAACATCTCACGTTTTGTATGCATCACTTGTCTAACTTCAAGAAACACTGATTTCCTTGCTTCAGGATATAAAGTAAAGCAAATTATTCACTCATAAAGCAAAGGTACTCAATATATCGATCGCATTTAGCCAGTCGATCTTATCTCATAAAGCAGAGGTACTCAATATATCGATCGCATTTAGCCAGTCGATCTTATCTCATAAAGCAGAGGTACTCAATATATCGATCGCATTTAGCCAGTCGATCTTATATCATAAAGCAGAGGTACTCAATACATCGATCGCATTTAGCCAGTCGATCTTATCTCATAAAGCAGAGGTACTCAATATATCGATCGCATTTAGCCAGTCGATCTTATATCATAAAGCAGAGGTACTCAATACATCGATCGCATTTAGCCAGTCGATCTTATCTCATAAAGCAGAGGTACTCAATATATCGATCGCATTTAGCCAGTCGATCTTATATCATAAAGCAGAGGTACTCAATACATCGATCGCATTTAGCCAGTCGATCTTATCTCATAAAGCAGAGGTACTCAATATATCGATCGCATTTAGCCAGTCGATCTTATCTCGTAAAGCAGAGGTACTCAATACATCGCATTTAGCCATGTCATTTAACAAAGCTTCAGTCGATCTTATCTCATAAAGCAGAGGTACTCAATATATCGATTGCAGCGATCTTACTCAAGCGTCAAGATCTTTATCTCGTCTATAAAGCAGAGGTACTCAATACATCGATCGCAATCAACCAGTCGATTCGTAAGATATTATTGGTGTATTGGCCTATTGATATCGCATGACATTAAAAGAATTAACATCAGCCTATCATTCATCCTGTCACTGATTGATATAAAAGACTGCCAGTCGAATGAATTCCAATTTTTTTTTTTAGCTCACCGTGTAACGACAAAAGTGGCTCGATGTGCACTAAAGCTAACCAGCTAGTCACCAACTTGCCGTTTACTCTTTATATTTATTTTTTTTTTTTAACTTAAAGGAAATGTATAAAAATGATTAGGGTGACTGGATCGAGTAAGAAGAAAAAAAAAAAGCATCACATTCATATAAAATGGGAAGAGATTTCTTTCAGTTGAAACATGATACACCACAATAAATTGTAAGAATCCTCAATATGTTCCTAAATAAATACAGTGTTGAGATCCTTGTGATATGTTGATTTCATATGTAGCTCCTCTAAAGGGGCACTCATAAACTGTGTGAGCAACCCTGACGTAGAGCATTTAACTTCGGTTATATAAACACAAACATTAAGAATGTAGCTCCAAGGTCCAATTGAGTACATTTTAGTCATACTAAGATTGCATTATTTAGTGGGGTTGTATTATACATTTCTAAGCTAATATCATCCACAATTTATAAGTTGATTAGAGTTTGTTGATTATTCCTTGTTATGTTTACTTATATTTTCATATGTTATTTGTTGGATTTCACTGTTATTTTCCCTCAAATATATAAGAAGGCTTTAGGAGAGTCATGACTTGAAGCAAAGATATCCTCTCTGTCTGAAAAGGGTCCTGAGCCCTGCTCCCTTGACGATGGCCCTTCGCGGTTGAACACAACCTCTCAAGAGGCCAAGTCACACTGATATACATTCTTATGGCGTACAAGATTACCTGTCTTTCCCATCTTGTTTGAAAAAAGAAATGACGAAAAAAACATGAACTGCTTTCAGTTTACATAAATTGTATCAAAAGTCATTAAATAATAATTATTTTTACATTAACATTCAAATGTTTTAATACATAAACATACATCATACATATAAATGTATTACTTGCGAACGTATACTTGTACCGAATAAATAATGTACATTTAACATGCGACGCGACACTCTATAAATAAGCTATACCTTTACAGTTTATCATACATTAAGTTATATCTGTGTATACGTATGTATATAAATTTGTAAGTAGATATATATGTATGTAAATCATTAAACCACTATATGAAATGGGAAAAAAAGACTAAGATCTTTCAACCGTAACAAGCGGTCTTCGTCAGAGTCAAAAAACCCAAAACCCATCAGTTGGGTTTTTGACTCTGACAAAGACCGCTTGTAATGGTTGAAAGATCTTAGCTTTTTTTCCCATTTCATATTGCGATTTAATCATTCATTGTTATTTCACGTATTCATGTGACATATTGTATCTATGTATGTAAATATGCATATATGTCTGTATGGTAAGAGTGATATATGCATGAGTATATGTTTTTTTATGTGTGTGTGTTATGTGAATTGGTATACTGTATGTCTATATTGGAATGTCTATATTTATGTGTAAGTGTATTGTGTATTTGCATGAGTGTGTGTGTGTGTGTTCGTTTCTCTGTGTATAGTATCTATGCGTAAGTTATTTGGTGGGTTGTAACTCTAACAACACGGAAATAATCATTACCAATCCAGTTTACCCATTACTAACCTTATTATTGTAACAGTAAACTCACTAACCTGTGTACAGGTATCCTCTCGTCCGCATCTGCAACAATACACATATATCTGTATAAATAAAAGAATGATTTTGTCTGTACATTGCTTAGAACTGATTCATTTCAAGTTTTTCTTACGTTTCATACATTGGAGAAACCGAATCCACACTTAGAAAAATTTCTGTCGGTTTGTCGGTTTGTCCGCAAAATTTTGTCACAAGTAAACTCAGCCAACAGAAGACATATCAAGCTGAAGCTTTGACAGTAGATTTGAGTAGGTCTAACTTAAAATATAGGCTTTGAATTGATAGGAAATTCAACGTAGAAGTGAAGTTATGGACTTTTAAAGCAAAAAACGTTTGTCACAAGTAAACTCAGCCACCATGAGACATAACGAGCTGAAACTTTGACACTAGATTTGTGTAGGCCTAACTTAAAATATAGGCTCTAAATAGATCGATAATTAAGTACAGAAGCAAAGTTATGGGGCTTTAAGCTGTATTTTCCTAACTTCACAAACAAGTTTGTTTTGAAAATACACAGGTGTGGCAAGTAGGTATTGTTAGTTGATTGTAATTTCATTTGAGCATATGAATATATTGCGTATGTGACATCATTGAAAAGGTGTTTCCCAGAGTTGAAGATGTACTATCTATAAGAATAAATAGTTTTGTGAACGAGCAATTCTCACGCCTTGATATGAACAAGCAGGAAAAATCAACAAATAAGTTGTTGTTATGCTATATCATGCCGAGGAAAGAACTTACAAGTCAGTAAAGAGAGTGGTTAGTGATAAGGAAGCAGTTCATTATCTAACTCCATTTCTTGACTCTGAATTTCTTTCTCCTGGACAGCCCGCTCATGAATAAAAACTTTAAGTAGGAGCACCAATCATGCTGCGATTTGGTAGAAGTAACAAATATCATGTTACGAAACGTGAGTACCCCAAAACTGTGTAACAGGACACGACTCTGAGTTTGTGCTCTGCACAGATATGCCCTAGAGGCAGACATCATGACTGGGTATGGAATGGGGAGTCTGTGTGTATACCACGCATACCATTGATTCCGAGCCACTATTTGTTTCCGTTGAAGCGATTTCAAAGTCCTGTCAGAGTCTATTTCGCAATGACGTTAACTAAGTTGCAAGGGGAAACTTTATCTAACGCAGGAATCCAAGTTAGCGAGACCAAGTCACGCTAACAACTATAGTTTACTTGCTCAGGAGTCAGAGGTTCTAACTTTTGTTCTTCCATGAACCTGAAGGACAGGCAGCTAATGTGGTGTGTACAGAGGCATTTGCTTAACATTGTACTAATAATGGTATTTTCTACTATTCTATAATTTCTAATGGTATTTTGGAACACCAAGTATAATAGAATTTTTGATTCCGTCAAAGACGGGTACGTTTGCTAGTATATAAATCGACTATACGACAAGTCACTATTGGTATTTAGATACAATAGTAGTAATTAATTACAATGACTCTTATTTCGACATCTGGTGTTCTAGATGAATCCTCGTGCAGTCAACAATCTTGGTTCAGGACGTCCTCTGTTGCATCTTTGATAAATTTACAATCTTTTTATAAAGATATATAAAACATATCATCTGCATAAGATATTCCACCTCTATGACGGAAGACGATGTTCGTGCAACATCTTAACTATAAATATAAATATCTGATCAATATTTAATATATTAGAAGATGTTATTCACGTTTTACATACCAGTTCGTCTATTTGTTTTTTGATGACAAACTCCTGATGCTATCTCTATCTGAAAGTAGAGATAGTTTACTTGCAGTTATGTCTTAAGCGGAAATGTTTAACTCCCGGTGGTCTGAGATCTTGAAGACTTGTTCAACTGTTTTGAGGTTGGATGTCAAGTGAATAAATTACAACATTGAGGAAACTCTGAATCTTATCGGACTGGAAGAATATAATGTAGGACAAGTTTTTTTACCATTTTTTTTGTACAATATTATATCGTAATTATTTTGTACTTTGGGTTAGGGGGGGAGGGTTATTTGTATTATGGTTATGTAACCTCCCTTTGCTTCCTTTCTGTTATGATTGTGTTGAATAACTTATCATGTGTGATTCTTATTTAACAAAGTTACATGTCAATTAGTTTATTTTTGACAGTATATATTACAAAAAAAAAATAAAAGAAGTGTGCTAAATGCAGTAAATAGCTCCCTTCAAATAAAAGGTAAATTTTTGTTTTGCAACGTGTTTGTTAATAGTTTGCTTATTTGTATTGTTACTTATTGTCTTTTTTGTTTTCTATTAGTGAATATTCTGTGGAGGTATTTGTTTTTAGAGATTTGTTTACAGTAGTACTTATTTTTGCAATAATTGTTTTAAGGCTTGAGAATGCTAAACAATTTTTGGCAAAACGTCGCGTCGGCGAGTAATCTAGAGTAATTGGTTTTTAGACGTAATCCTCAAAAACCTAGTTTGTTTTTGAAGAATCATTTGTCGATAAGCTATATATGAACACCCTTTTACTATGTTTGGAACATGTGTAACATCTAGTTCAACTTTTACATTTATACCTTGAAACTGGATCAGCTAAACAACTAACTATATGTATCCAAGCATAATTACCCAAACTTATACAAACAGATTGAGTTAGGAAATATGATCTTTAAAATATAAGTTTTATAATGTTTGATATGAAACAAATGTTGGGACAGATATAAACAATTGAAAAAAATTACTTAAACAAATCATCAGTCAAATCGAGCAGTCAAAATTTAAAAAGATTAATCTAATTCTTACTTTTTTAACATCTATAATTATTTAACTTAAAATATTAATATACACTGGGCTACTCTGGCTTCATGCCTTTACTTTATTACCAGTGTATATATTACGCAAATATTAAATTAAAAAAAATGGTTACATTTACATAAAATACATTTGCACTACTGTCATAGTCGAGCACGCAAGATACTTGCTACCCTGGCTCCAATTTTGAGAATATAGTGATAATTTTCTTTTATTTAACATTATTCACTTAATGATGATATATATTTAACTTCAGATTTCTATCTCCACGGGAAATGGGTGAACAAACAAACAAATAAACTCACGAACTTTACATATAGATATTGATATTTATTTCTTTGGTTAATTCTAACATATTCCGATTTACTTAAAATTTAGTACGGATATTCTACAGTATAGAAATAACAACAGGTATAATGATATCTTAAACAAAAAAATCTGTAAAATTAATCATTCTTATTTCCATCATCATAAGCAAAAGCACTTTAGATTTGTTTAAATATGGTACAGGTAAATAATCAATCAATTCTGCACAAATGTATGATGTTAAATGTTGAGTCTTTTTTATTTTTCATAATTTCAGTAATTCTAATCTTTTCAGAAGTGAAATTTTTGAAAAGAACCCTTTTTTTAAAAATGTAATTACACTTTTTTTTGGATAAAATTGTGATACATAATGTTAAGTACAAAGCACGTGCACAAAGATGTCATACTTCATAATAATTGTAGGAATTGAAAGTATAATATTTTTACAATTATAATTGAATGATTGCGTTGAAACTCATTACTTAAAACAGTTAATGTTTAATATTATATATTCAAACGATATCATTGGATAAACATTGGACCTTTTAGTATGTTTTAACAAGCATGTTTCAATAATTATGAAAGCTTGTTTGTATGCTCATTATTCTAGTTTATATTGTGTAAGAGAACAGGTGAATAATGAGCTCTTGGAATTAGAAATCACTGAAATCATGAAAATAGAACAAAAGAGGGTTAATTTTATGTTTTCAGAAAAAAGGTTTTTTTGACGGTCAACGGCTCATTAATAATCAATGTAATTTGGCCAACAATTTAACAGAAAATTCATAAAAAAAATTTGTTATATTTCAATTACTGCAAAGAGCAATAAAGATTTAAAAACTGAATATTCATCCTGAACTAATGGATCACCAACTATACTTGTCATATAAATTGAAATTTATAAATTTAAAATCTAACGAAATTATTACATTTATGAGCAAATAAATGACGTTTAGTGTCTCGTAGTTAGCTGGTATTAATTTTGGGTAAGGAACATTGCAAACAATTTTTAAACATTTATATAATTTAAACTTATTAGCAAAATCACTTTTTTAGATAACCATAACTTCACTATTAAACAAAACAATTTATTGTTTTATCAAAACAATGTATACAACAATATTAAACAAAACAATTTATTGTGCAATTATTGAAGTCGACATTTTGTTATATTCATTATTAAAACGAGATTTAATAACAAATAATGGAGATGATCAATTAGTTGTCTTTTTTTTCTCTAGATGTATACATACAATCGGAGTTAATGAAATTTACTCATCTGATCCCTAACTAATATATGTGATATTAAATTAACTGGAACAATAACCAATATAAGTGGTATTGGGTCAATTAGAGTTGGAAGTTCAATTTTCAACAATTTTCACAAAAATGGTGGAATGTATTGAATGCATCTAATTCATAACGATAGTTAAATAAACAAATCAAATAGGAGTTTGATATTGTATTTACTTATAGTAAACTTGAGTACAAGCCACTCCAGATTTTGATTAGAAAGAGAAAAAACACTGAGTTTTCACTCACAGAAATGCTTTTATCAAACACCAATGGGTTTCAAACACTTAGTGTTCATCGTCAGGTTACTTGTGTCTCAGTAAGGTGATATTGACTGTTTAAGGAGTCAAAGGACACTTTCTTCATGTGTGTGAAGAATTAGGGTTTCTATATCTTTCTAATCATTAGTAAAAGCCATACAATAAAACTGCTTGCTTAGCTCCTGAGGTTATAGAATGAATTATTTTCCATTATTACTGTATTAATTAATAATGTAAATTAATTTATGTATTCAGATAATTAAGTAAAAGCAGTTATAGAACTAATTACATGCCTTAGAATAAAATATAGTTGATAAAATAATTAATTATGCAAATGTAATATAATAATAGTGTTCCCAGTAAAATTTAAAAAATATGGTTCCATTTTATTAAATGATTATTATTTATTTGCTTTTTACAAGCTCTTTGAAATTATAATAATTAACTAATTAAACTCTATAATAAATTTGCACATACTGGAAATTAACTTAACTACTACTACTACTAACTAACTACTATTAACCTAACTACTACTCTGGAAATGACTGTAGTTTTAATTATTAGCCATTATGATTCATTTGATTTTTTAACAAGACTGTGACAATAATTAAATTTTTGTTAAAATTAGCAAAGTAGAGAGAACTTAAAACAATACATTGAATACTTGTCAATTAACTTAATAATATATTTACTTTTAGCAAAGTTGAGTATAAATATATATATAACACAACTATAAATATATTACTAATTACTAATAGATTCCACTAATATATGTATTATTTCTATTATTTGTCTTATATTATAAAATTATCTATTCAAAAATATTTATTTATAATTAATGTTCACATCAAAATGAAAGTTAGTACACAATTTAAAATTATCTTGTAGTTTTTTAACAATATTGCCTTGAATAAAAACTATTAAATGATGATAAACAAAAGTAGACTGACAAATTATACAGGAACAAAAAAAAATTCTTTATAACTCAAGGATCTTTACTAATTAGCATAAGAATGATTTGTAATGAAATAATGCTACGAAAACTGTCAAAATTACTTTTTTAAGTCTGACTCATTTAAATTAATATACAATTAAACTGTAGTTTAAAAAAGTTATACTTACAAAAAAAAAGTAATTTACCTCCATTTAATTATTTCTAATTGCTTAGAATATTATATAATTAATTGGTTTTCTATCTATTAATAACAATAAATTTAATTCATATATAATCTTTTGATAATAGAAAAAAAAACACAGATTAATATTAATTCCTATAGTCATAGAAAGAAATATCACAAACATTAGTAAAAATGTATTATAATATTCAGTTTTAATATTGTATGACTAATGATTCAGTTTTTAATGATATAATAACTTTTAATATTGTTTACAACTTTGTATGTAAAGTTATTAAATAATTCTAACAACTTTAATAAAAAATCAATAACACAATATGAATATAACTTTTATTTTAAGCAATGTTTCACGCAAATATTAAGAAACTGATATCTTATAACCATTTTTTAGTTTAAACTAATTTGAATAATCTGTTATAAATCATTTTTTTTAACTCAGCATAAATTGAGTTGATTATATCTTGAAAATAGTTTTAAAATAATTATTATACACATTACTGCTATAAATTTAATTATTGATATATAAAGTAATCAACTGAAAATATTATTTAAATAGTTAAAACTTTTTATATAGTAATTCCTTAGGTTTCCTATACACATTATATTTGTCGGGTTTAATTTTATTAGTTGTCAATTAATAGCTTGTGCTTGTTAAATTAATATAGCTTGTTAATTAATTAACTTAATTATGCTAATTAATAGATTGTGCTTATCAACTATTAATATTAGTATACTTTATTAGTATACTTTAAGTTACTAATCGATAACTTAATAATCGATTTAAAATTGAGAAAATAATTTAGTCATAACATGACTGGTATGTTGTGATGTTTTCTCTGGTATTTAAAGATTATCATTTTGTTTTAATATTTTTACCTTTTATTTTTAATACAATGAATCTTAAAGGAAGTTTAATACTTACTCTATTTTACTATAAGTAAACATAATAATCAAACTCGTTATCCACTTATGTTTTGTGTTCGTTTAATTGAAATCAATATACGTCATTCATTACATAATTACGTAAATCATTTCATTAGTTATTATTATTGTGAAATCAGAGACGAATATTACATCTTATTAAAATTATTGAACTGAGGGTCAATTACAACCCATTGTTGTAACTAAGTTCAACTTCAGATTTTAAGTTCATTAATGGCCTTCATAAATGCAGATGGAAAGGTATCAATCACTCCTTTAGTTTTAGAAATGATTTGACAGAAATCTTTTGCCATACCGAGGTGATTGCCTTGAATACCGATATAATTTGATCTCTTTTGCTTACATCTCATATTAAGTCATTAAATAATCTCAAATTTTTCATTAAAACTATAATATACTTAGTAACTTAGTTATAATATACTTAGTTATTAATACTATAACATACATTTTATTTCACAGTTTAAGTCACAGTAATGTAAGTGTTACATTACCAGTGACACTGATAACACAGATGTTTGAGGGAAGAAACACAGGAGGGAAGAAGCAATCCAGTGACTACACTTCCTGGCATGGGTCTAAGTAGGAGAAAAAAAAATAAAATAAAAATAAAATAAAAAAAAAATAAAAAAAAAATCACTAGAACGGTTCATAGTAATAAGTCTCTTGGCCACATCCTCTTCAGACGTCTTCTGGGATTTCCTGGAATGCTTGTGGAGGATAATGTTAGGATTAAGGGATTAATATTTTTTGGAAGTTTTTTGTGAAACGTTTTATAGCGGGATATTGCTACCTGCTGAACTGTTGGGAATTTCAGGTCGGAATAAATTGTTTGGTTTGATATATAGTAGGGACAATGAAGAATTTTACTTAGTTTTCTTTGTTGTTCCCCATATCTCAATGCCGTATGTCCAAATAGGCATAATCACAGTTCTGTAAAGTAATAGTTTGTTGTGAGTCGTTAATTTTGAGCGAGTGGCTTCATTGAATTTGTAAGTTAATATAAACAATGTAAATAAATCCGACAAGTAGAGCAGTTAGTCCTGGATGAGTATTCAATTTTTATAGCTATACTAGACCTACTTGTGACCCATTGGGTCATCCAACACCTTCTTTTTAATGCAATCATGTTCACATAAATGCAGATAAACTCTAAATTAATTCATTTCTAATAAAGAGGATAATGAATAAATTATTAAGAGAGTTTTTCTCCATTTACATTTTGTGTACAATTTGAATTTTCCCAAAAAAACTTTAATGATTTATTTCTGTTTGATCCTACTGTGAGCAACATGTAATTGGCCATGTTGAAATACTGTTTTATATACATGAACTAAAACTTTCTGTAGAGTCTCTCCTTGAGACTTATGAATAGTCATGGCAGATGTTAACCGAATTGGAAATTAAATCCTTAAAAACAATTTTCAATCCTGGAATTCAAGCTATTTCCTCTTGACACCCTGATGCGATAATTTATAAACAGTGGTATTATTATAAAGTTCCTCACTTATTGGTCTTGTTTCAATACATACACATGACAAGAGCTTCCTTTTTGAGTTCTAGCTTATGTTGGAGCAATCCAGACAACTCGAGTAAGTCAACTCTTGAGGTTAAAAAGTGGGTTCTGTTCTACACAAACCGAGTTATATGACAGATATTGTTTATATTCTCCTGTGAAATTATTCAGTCAACCTATGATTAATTTCACTGTGTGTCTCGTTAAATGAAACTTATATAGAATTTTCTGTGAACAATATTTGTGGATTGGTGAATGAAGAGTAAATGTATTCAATACACTAATCAATATTATGTGCACGGATAAACATGTCTTCAAGCAGTAATAATCTCTTTATTTTCATTCCTTTCAACTCTGTCTTCACCAATATTTATCAGAAATTTAGAGTATTCCTCATCTTTTTCTTGAACTCTCATATTGTAAGTTAAATGGAATTTAGTAAAGTTGCACAAGTAAGACTAATACAATCATTATAGACATCTGCATCTATTGCTTTCTTGACAACTGGAACAAGTTGTCAATTCCTGAGAGGCTACAGCCAATTCAATTAGTTTTGAACTCCTTAATTTAGAGAGAATTTGTTTTATTAGGAACTTTCCTGTACCTTCCGGCATTGCCAAGGGCGTGTGTTTGATTCCCACAAAACATCTAATATTTTATTCAGTTTAGAGAGTGTGCAAATATTTAAACAAGAACATCAGCGTTTTATTGAAATTTTTTATTGAAATTTCACGACTTTTTTTTAAAAAATCCTAATTTTTTTGTTAATTTTTTTTGCATAATTACATTTTTCTATAATGAGGCGTTTAGCGTCAAAAAGTATTTCTGAAAAAAAGAAAATTGACCCTAACGCCCTTTTAATAAATATAATTTAAAAAAAAATACTTTATCTCATCTCCCATATAATGCTTTATTTATAAGTATAATTTCATTTTGATCCGGTAAATGGTATGGCTTACATCTTTTTCATAAGCTTTCAGATTGAATGATAAGTCAAAATTTTTATATTTTATTGAAAACAATCGTTTAAAAATACAGTTTGAAAAATAATATTGTGGTCTGTAGTGTGGAAACAAGCTTTTGGATATATGCCCACCCATCCTCCCACAAGCACAGACTTCATTAAAAAATCATAAAAAGACACTGGGAATCTCAAAACATGTAACTTCGTAAAAATCTTGAAATACAATTTTTCAAGATTACTATACTTTACTTTCAGTAAAGAAAAATACAATTTCAATTTATACAATACAATTACAGTTTACAAAAGTCTAGAGACTAAAGTTCCAGAGGAAACATATAAATATCCTCTAAGAAGGTAATCTAAAATATATTTTCTTCATATTATTTAAACAAAATTTATTACATTTTAAAATTAAGAACACATAATTAGATGCGTAAGTCCAACTGTTATTAGTCCAATCTGCCTATATATATCTGTAGATAAAAAGATTTCACATAAACACGTGAAATAACAATCAATGATTAAACCATAATAAGAAAATGGGAAAACAAGACTAAGATCTTTCAACCGTAACAAGCAGTCTTCGTCAGAGTCAAAAACCCCAAGTTGGGTTTTTTACTCTGACGAAGACCGCTTGTTACGGTTGAAAGATCTTAGTCTTGTTTTCCCACTTCTTATTGTGGTTTGATCATTGATTGATATCATTAGATATATATATATATATATATATATATATATATATATATATAACAGATTCAATAATATATCGAGCGTTTGATAGAATAGGTGTGTTCTCTAATCGGGGTTCGGTCAATTTTCCAGGATAAAAAATCAAACTCTCGTTGCCAACGTTTCGGTTTTATTTAAAACCTTTTTCATAGGCAGAAGTAAGAATTTTTTAACTAAGAAAATGAAATTTACATTTTTGAAGGAACAACAATGTTAACCGGACAAAACCTTCGACTAGACCAGCGGTTCCCAACCTTTCAAATATAGCGACCCATTTTAGAACAAGCAATCAGGAAGCGACCCCAATCGTTAAAATATCTTTTATACATTTATTTTTTCTATTAGAAACTGGCATATATTGCAATTTATTAGTGAAGTAACTGTATATTCCTTAAATATATGATTAATATAGAATTTATTCATTAATTTCAAAGCTCCTACAAAAAATTAATTAATTGCAAATCAATTTCAAAGTATTCAAACAAACAAATTTCATACCGTTATGTAACTTTACTAAAGTATGTTTATGAACTGACCTTAATGAGACGGCTGGTATTGCAGCTTTTTAGCTAGCAATTCTATCCTGGGCTCCTTTGTCGATATGGCACACCTCAAGTCGTGTTCCACATCTAATTTATTTCGGTCTGCAGTTTAATCAGATATTTTTTTCGATCTATTGTCTACATTGGTTGTTTAACATCAAAAAGGTGCGTAATATTCCTAGCACAACTAGATCATGCTTGTATATTTTTCCATAACTTTTGAAGTAGTGTTTTTTACGTCCAAACCACATAAGAAAAGAGAAAGAAGACTAAGGTCTTTCAAGTGAAACGAAACATGTTCAATACATGTCTCGGACGTTATGTTCAGTGACTTAATGAACTGTTACATTTAGTTTCATAGTGTGAATTTATATAATTGTCTAAATTTTATTTTATAATGTTATTTATTTAACTGTCTTCTGTTTTTACCGTGTTTTATATAATATTCACGTTCGGGTCAAAATCAATTGGCGACCCCATGGCATTGGTGTCACGACCCCGTTTGGGGTCGCGACCCACAGGTTGGGAAACACTGGACTAGACTTCTAGTCGTTAACATTGTTGTTCCTTTAAATAATGTAAATTTCATTTTCTTAGTTAAAAAAATCTTACTTCTGCCTATGAAAAAGGTTTTAAATAAAACCGAAACGTTGGCAACGAGAGTTTGATTTTTTATCATTGACCGAACCCCGATTAGAGAACACACCTTTAGATATATAGATAGATAGATAGATATAGTGTGTAAGGGTGAAGAGGAGAAGAAAGAGAGAGAGAGAGAGAGAGAGAGAGATGTGAGTATAGAGAGGGCAGTGTATGAGGAAGAGGCAGTGGGAATAAGTAAGATGGGAAATAGAAATGAAAGATGGAGGTAACCTTAGAGCAGGGGTTCTCAAAGGGGGTGAAATTTACTACGAGGGGTGAATTTTAGATCTTCAGGGGGTGAATTATGACCATAGTAAATTTACTGAGTGAGGAAAGCTATTATAAGTTTTGACCTCTGAACTGTATTTCAAAAAAATGTTTTCTATTCATATTTCATATATCATATTTAGAGTATTCTTCAAATGATTATTAATTTGTAATTATTAATCAATAATTGTAATTATCAATTCATTTGTAAAATTCTCTTATAAACATGATCAATGTTTAAACTGATCAAACATGATCAAACTGAGGCACCGGCATGAAGTAATGTGCAAACGGTTTCCGTGTCGGGTATTGCCAGGAAATAGGATGTGGTGTTTTAGTGGGTCGGGACCCCCAACCCCACATACCCTAAGCAAGACGTCTTGCTAAGGGATCTGATGAACAGATTTTTCCACATCCTACGTCGGAAAAAAAAAACATGATCAATGTAAAGTTGTAAAAATATATATTACTCTACCTTGGAAAGAAGAGGGGTGAGGGAAAGGTATTATGGGAAATGGAGAGAGAATGAATGGGCTAAACCCTGAGTGAGGTTTAGAGAACCCCTGATTTAGAGATTATATGTGATACATTAAACTAGACAATTAAAATTATAATTTTTTTAAAAGAAATATTATTATCAATAATTATCTATTATTTATTTATCTTACAATATTATTATTTATTATACAATAATTATCTTACAATATTTATATCTATTTTATGAATTTGTTGATTATCTAACAGCAACAAGATGAAGTCTGCTAATTCAAAGATATAAAGTATAAATAAATAAACTATAGCAAAACTATATTTAGTCGTACTCGATAAAAGTAGGATTCCTTATTTAAGATTGCAACCTCCTTTGCAAAGCATTACAAATTATAATTGTTAGAATTGAATCTATAATTAGTAAGTAGTTAAAAAGTAGCATTATATATACTCGGGGAAAAACCGACTCAATTCCAATTACCAGACAATTCGACTGGTAAATCTAACGATGTATTCTTAATTTCATAATGTAATCAATTTTATTTATATGTATAGTGAAGAAAATATATTTTAGATTACTTTTGTAAGTCCTAACATAAAAATTTATACGAACTAAAACTTTGTTTGTTTGAAAATGGTGGAGCTTCCACCATTTGTATGATTGTAATAATTTCTATTTAACATTTCATAACGGTATTGTATTAAGTACATATTAAAGTATATGTAAAGAATAGTGATAAAATATAATATCAAATGACATTATCTATGAATAACTACATAGATGTTACCTTAAATTTGATGAGAAGGAATTTCTGACCAGTTGATCTGGCGAAGTTCTGGCAGAGACTGGTATAGACATGCACCAACTGTTACGAAAGAGTCCAAAAGTTAGAGAGTGCAAAAGTTCACTTGCGCTCTTCTCGTAAGGCAGTCCCCACTACAACTTAACAATAACCTCTTATTTCATCATGAGAGCATATAAAATGTCTCATAGTATTTCTATAGACAGTTGTCCGTCAATTTCATAAAACAATCTTTTGCTGTTTTATTCAAAAGCAAATTATATTTATCAGTTTTTCCATTTTTATTTCTAACGAGTAATAAGTGATTTCTTAGTTTAAATAAAGTGATAGCGTTGTTGATTTAAAAAAAAAATTATATCAATCAAAGATTATAAATAATAGTTATAATTTAATTTTATAATATAAAATTTTTTTATAGCATTTTGAGAATTGATTTTTTCATCGACGTAATGATTTATTTCAATCGCTTTAGAATTCAATATGTTAACCATACTATAAGTAAAATAGATCAGTAAGGATATATTTGATTTTAATACTTCCCTTTATTTTGTTCTGTAGTTCCCTGAATGCATTTTTTACATTTTTTTGATACATCAGAGTATCTGAGAAGTTTTCTCTATATGTGGTAACCTTTCTTTTACTATCTTAGCCTAAACTAAAATATGGAACAGTTATAATTTTATAGTTATAATCATACAGAAAGAGAGTTATCATTCAATATGAACTGATTGAATGAAAAAAAAATTATATTTTTTATATATATAAAAATAGTTAAGATATTTTCTATTCATACATATAAAAAAAAACAACTTATTATAATTATCAGCCCTGATTCAATTCGGAAAAAAACTCAATATAAACACTATATTTATGAAATAAATAAATTTCATGGAATAAATAACTTTTGAAAGGTTTTCGAAAAAAAAAATAAAAAGGGATTTCATAAACTTAACGTTAGTAGATATTTACATAAAGCATCTTATTACGATATTTAGAAAAAAAAAAAAAAATATTTAGTAATATTATTGAAATGATATTTTCCGTTTCAAATAATTTGAATGAAGTTATCTTCACTGAATAACAAAATTTAATGGAAAATATCACTTTGAAATCCGGGATAATCGAATTTATAAAAAAAGTATTGAATCCTTATAAAAGTGAATTGCCGATGAAAGAGTTAAACTGTTTTATAATTGGATAATTAGCAATAATGGAGTGTTCATAACTATCTCAAGTCTGTTCAACATTTGTAAAATATATATGCAATTAAAATTGATGGGAAATCAAAAACAAAGGCTCACTGGGGAAATATGGTTTACATACCATATTATACGATTATAAAATAAATAAGTAATATATATACATAAAGAAAATTTAAGGTCCACCTGGACTACTAGCTCAATAATGAACTCTTTTATGGTTTTTCTCTTCTATGTTCTATGATTAGTTTTTCTTTTTTTGTTATATATATATATAAAGATTTCACAAATAACAATCGATGATCAGACCACAATATGAAAATCGGCAAACAAGATTAAGATCTTTCAACAAAGGGTTGATCTTTCTAAGAGGGTTGACAGCTAGCGGATAGTTTTTTACTTCTTCTTATTGTACTCTTTTGTTTCCCCAAACATCCCTTTCTGGACATTAGTCCTTTCCTGCTGTTTCACCCTTTTAAAATACCACTCTTCCCTCCCACTCTTCTCAACCGCTCACCAGATGTGTCCTGCATCAAGTGTTTCAGTTGGGTTTTTGACTCTGACGAAGACCGCTTGTTACGGTTGAAAGATCTTAGTCTTGTTTTCCCATTACATATTGTGGTTTGATTATATATATATATATATATATATATATATATATATATATATATGCAGCAGCCTCTGCATTTACGACACTTTTACTCTCTACAGAGCACCAAAGTCACATACAGAGGAAGCCACACGGAAACAAACTTACCAGAGAAATGTTGATAGAAGGAACCTCAATATAGCATTACAATAGTGACAGTCGATTAACTATTCTATAGGCTCTTTATATCAAAGAAAAGAATCCTAGTCTCAATGTCTAAAGTTCCGATCTTAATGCTATCCCCAGTAACAAGAATTTCCACAATAACTTCAAATTAATTAGAGAGACAGGATCAAGTCGGTTTGGAAATAATTCAGAGTGTATAGCCCTTTGTTAGGATGTTATTTCGCCAAGTTGACCAACCTTGTTTTGCTAATTTGTTCAAACCTGCTAACTTTCATTTATAATCAATAGTTTAATTCTAAATTGTTTCAACATTTTCATTTTATATTACTTCTAATTTTTTTTTAAATTTGAGACCAAAATTATAATCTGACGATGACTACTGTATAGCTGGAAGCTTGTGAGTAAACTAGTTATTCGTTTAACTAGTCATGATATGTTAACCCAACTGGTAAAGTTCAAATATCTCTGGCAAAGGTAATTTGGGAATTACCCCAAAATGAAAGAAGAATAATCTGAAAATTAGAGGCAGCCAGTAAAAATATCGTAAATGCAGAGGCTGCTGCATATTTCAATTCAACATCTTTAAAAAAAGATTTGCTGCCTACCTATACATATATATATACAAGATTTCACATAAACACGTGAAATAACAATCAATGATCAAACCACAATAAGAAATGGGAGAACAACACTAAGATCTTTCAACCGTAACAAGCGGTCTCCGTCAGAGTCAACTCAATTCAGTTGGGTTTTTGACTCTGACGAAGATTTCTTGTTACGGTTGAAAAATCTTAGTCTTGTTTTCCCATTTCTTATTGTGGTTTGATCATTGACTATACATATATATATATACAAGATTTCACATAAACACGTGAAATAACAATCAATGATCTAATCACTATATAAAATGGGGAAAAAAGATTAAGATCTTCCTACCGTAACAAGCGGTTTTTGTCAGAGTCAAAAATTAAACCCAACAACCATAGGGAAAGATTAGCCCCATCAGATTGTTATACCATTCGGATTTGAACAATCCTATACATGTTTTAAGTGCTGACACTCAATATCTCGACAGCTTGATCTTCAAGTACACCAGATTGACTCATCTTGGGGCTATTACGCAAACAGGCTTTCAACTTGTTACCACAAGGTAACAATCATGCGAGAGGGGAGCGGTATATGACACACGTAGGAGAATCGGCTATGATATCGACGTATTCGAGACTTATATAAACAAATAAATTTGTAACATGTTTCCAATTTGAAAAAAATTATTTTAATAATAATTTAATCAACTCTACAACAACTAAGTAGTGTTAGCTTCAACGATTTAAATTAAAAGGATCGTAATAAATAAAAAGCATTTATGTAGGAAATATAAAGTAATGCATTATAATTTGTTAGAACAAAATTGAAAGCTTGTTTTGGATGTAACAAATAATAAGAAATTTTATTCCAAAATATTACAGTATTGTTTTTACCAGAATTAAACAAAATTGGAGAGTTGAAATTATTTACTAGTATAAGGAATAAGAGAAAGTAATATCGTGGGATGATCATTGATGGAATTTGTAAACATTTGTTTTCCTTTGATGCAATTATATTTTCAAGAAATTAAGCAATCATTAGTATGAACCAT
This sequence comes from Hermatobates lingyangjiaoensis, assembly GCA_026182355.1. Classification (NCBI taxonomy): domain Eukaryota; kingdom Metazoa; phylum Arthropoda; class Insecta; order Hemiptera; family Hermatobatidae; genus Hermatobates; species Hermatobates lingyangjiaoensis. The sequence continues at coordinate 150,860 of JAPFBL010000093.1, forward strand.
ATTTTATTCAAACTGTTGTTGAGCAGATTGTACGCATTATTAAGAAGCAGGTTGTTATAGAAACTGACTGAAGATTATTCAAGAGATGGTAGCAGACAAAATATATTGGCTTACGTTAGGTGAGGCGCTACAGTTGACCACTTGTTGCTCTCATTGCAACTATGGGCGAATGTTAACTGCTTTTAACTGGGTCGTCCATTAGATAGATAAATAAAAAAAAACCCCTGAAGTAAACATACCTTTTATCTGAAAACAGTATACAGGTAGAAGTTGAAAAGGCAGAAGTCATATCACTTTGCATATGTTTATATACATATATATATATAGCAACATTTCACAATAAACACGTGTACAAAAACTCAAGCTTATGCTAAAACTGAGGTAAGAAATCATAAAAAAAAGGCTAAGATCTTTCAACTGTAAGAAGTGGTTTTCTCCAGAGTCAAATCCAAAGTCACTTTTCATTCTCTCTCACTTTCCCCTACTTCAACTGACGAAGACCGCTTGTCACCGTTGTAAGATCTTAGTCTCTTTTCTGATTTCTTACTACGGTTTGGACGTTAACTTTTTGCTTCACCTGCATATTGTGGAATATATATATATATACATAAATATTGATAAAAGTATCGACCGTGGAATAGAAACAAAATTAAAGTTTATCGAGACTCGGTCAGTTCTTAAGGTTCAAATTAAACTCTCATTGCCAACGTTTCGGTTTTTATTTAAAACCTTTGTCATAGGCATAAGTATAAATTTTGAAACAGAAAAACTAAGTATTACATTACAAATTATTTTACAAAGAAAAATAGTATGTGGATTTTAACAACAACTGTAGTCTGAATGATTTATACTTCTAAATATATAATGAATTTATACTTCTAATTCTAATATTTATACTAAATGTAGTCAAAATTTATATTTCTGCCTATGGAAAAGGTTTTAAATAAAAACCGAAACGTTGGCAATGAGAGTTTAATTTGAACCTGAAGAACTGACCGAGTGCCGATAAACTTTAGTTTTATATATATATATATATATATATATATATATATATAAACTAGAATTTAAAAAAGAACACATAGAAAGGAAACCACTGAACTCACTACTATATTTCGATGTCTTCGTCTTCAGGAAAAGAAGTGAATCGCTCCAAAGGCTGATAACGACTGTCTTGGCGTTCGAACTGAAGCACTCAAACAGTGTAGCCAACTTTCGGAGGAAAGGTAGACAGGAAAGATAAAGAAATAAAAGCCAAATAGAAATTAAAAAAGAAAACATTTAACTAAAATAAAATTAAAAGCTGATAACAACTTAAAAAAAAATATAAAAAAAATTAAAAATAAAATAAAAATAAAAAAAAAATTAAAAACAAAAATCAACGATTGAGGTTAAGCCCAGGAGCCGATCTACCACCCAGAAGACTAATTAAGAAGACTAATAATAACTATATATATATATATATATATATCAGCTCCAAAACGAAGAAAAACAACACACAGAAAAAGAGACACACTTACAAACTCAAATTTTTGGATGATCCGTCTTCAGGAGAAAATAAAAAGGCCCTTTCTATTTTCTCCTGATGATGGATCATCCAAAAATGTGAGTTTGTAATGTGTCTCTTTCTCTGTGTGTTGCTTTTCTTCGTTTTGGGGCTGATTTGCGTCCAGTCTGGATCGTTTTTTTTTAATTTTGAGTGATATAATATTATATATATATATATATATATATATATATATATATATATACTGTTTGTTGCCTAATTGTTATTTTTAATTCTTTATCCGTTTATATTTATTTCTCTATTTTGAATTTTATTGTAATTTGTATTTTCATTTTATATTTATTTTTTATTCATTAATTTATTTAGCTTTTTCTTTTCTACTTCTTTATTAGTATTCTGTTTTTAGTTATTTCTCTCTCTTTAGTTAGTAAGTCTTGTCTAAGGCAGCCAGCAGTCAGACGGTTGGCTCAGTCAGACGTGGTTGATCACCAGGAGTACTTCTACCTGATGACGAAATGAGTCTTAGTGATTTCATTTTTGTGTGTTTTTTAAAAGTCGAAGTTTATTCAGTTCAAAGAATCCTTTTATCTAATTGGTTATATATATATATATATATATATATATATATATATATATATATATATATATATATATATATGATCAAACCACAATAAGAAAATGGGAAAACAAGACTAAGATCTTTCAACCGTAACAAGCGGTCTTCGTCAGAGTCAAAAACCCAAATGAGAGTCAGTTGGGTTTTGACTCTGACGAAGACCGCTTGTTACGGTTGAAAGATCTTAGTCTTGTTTTCCCATTTTCTTATTGTGGTTTGATCATTGATTGTTATTTCATGTGTTTATGTGAAATATTTTTATATATATATATATTATATATATATCGGGAGAGAGAGAGAGAGAGAGAGAGAGAGAGTGTGAGAGAGAGAGGAAATGAAAAATTATAAATCGAGATTCTGTGGATAGGACGACTAGAAAGAAGGAAGTTGCAAGGACTAACCGATATGCAATTATTACAGAATTGGTCAACTTATATATTTATATCCATGAATGGGAATATTCGTGATGCGTACAAAACTGTGCATTTTTCAGACTTACTAGTCCGTGTTTAACATAAAAAAAATATTATAAATACAAGAAACCAAAATTAATAACGTCTTATTCTTTCATAAAAATTGTATAGTCAGTTTTATATTATTGTAACTCGATCGATTTTGCTGTGGTGATACAAGTTTAATAATAGGCAAAGTCAAACAAAGGTGAAGTTTGACAAAGTGAACAATCAAGTCTGGTAGGGCAATGTTGGTCCTAGTACAACAAACACCAAGTCACTTTCATGAACGCGCCATCAATAAAAGAGACTCAACACAAGTTGATATTGTTTACTAATATTGTCAAATTGCTTGTTCAGAATATGTTATATATTTTTTTATTTTTGTTAGAAAGATATAATTACTGTACTTTTTTTGACATTGAAGGTAAATACGATATATATATATATATATATATATATATATATATATAAACTACATTGACATAAAGAACACACAGGAATGAAACAGAAACTCACTACTATATTTCGATGGCCTCGTCATCAGGAGGATAGAAACGATCCGCAGGCAGACCACGACTGGCCGGTGGTCTTGAAGAAACATTCAAACAGTGTATTCTGCTTTATTTTTTTATCCATCCTTGCCTCCCATCCCTCCGTAAGTTGGCTCCACTCTTTGAGTGTTTCTTCAAGACCACCAGCCAGTCGTGGTCTGCCTGTGGAGCCACTCGTTTCTATCCTCCTGATGACGAGGCCATCGGAATATAGTAGTGAGTTCCTGTTTCATTTCTGTGTGTTCTTTATGTCAATGTAGTTTATTTAGTTCGTGGAATCCTTTCATTTAATTGGTTATATATATACTAGACTATCCGTGAACCGTTGGGTCATCCAACACCTTCCTTTTTAATGCAATCATGTTCACATAAATGCATATAAACTCTAAATTACTTCATTTATAATAAAGTGGATAATAGACATACTTTTAGGACAGTTATCTTTATTTACATTTTTTGTACAATTTGAGTTTTCCAAAAAAAAACTTTAATGTTTTCTTTCTATTTGATCCTACTGGGAGCAACATGTAATTGACCATATTACAATGCTGTTTTGCATAAATGAACTAAAACTTTCCGTAGAGTCTCTTTATCTTATTCTTGTCGATTATTCATCAAATTTTTTCATTCTAAATTTATTATTATTAAATCATTACAAGAACAAGAAGTCAAAGAACTATTATTTAATGATTTGGCGTCATTTATATCAGGTTTTGGAAGCTTATTTTACCCGTGGCGCAGAGGGTAAGCGCTGGACCTCCAATGCCAAGGGCATAGGTTCAATTCCCACAAAATGTCTACTATTTTATTCAGTTTAGAGCATTTAAAAATATTTAAACACGAACATCAGAGTATATAGGCTACCCTGACCCCCTAATGAGAAATATTATGAAATAATATTGTAGAAAGTCGAGGCGAGTACGCAAGCCACTGGGCTACCCTGGCTCCCTAATACAATTTGTTATTATGTAATGCAACTACAACAAAGCCAATCACAACAAAAGTAAAGGCTATAATAATTTCAGGTCTCTATCTTCATGGAACTTGAGTGAACAAACAAACAAACAAACTCAAGAACTAGATACCATCCTTGCCATCCTGGTATGTACATATATATATAAATACCAATAATAAGTCGAGAACTAAAAATTGAAATTTTGGAATTAACTTTGATAGTGGATATAATTTATTCTATCTCGATATTAAATTTGTATTTTGGTAGGGGTATAGTGAAACAGAGGTAGATTAGTGTTTCTGTGAATGGTAGTTGGTAAGACAAGGATGTTGAAGGAAAACACGTATCAGCCTCCCTTAAATCTTGCATTGTTTGTCTTTTTCTACTTTCAAGCACGTTGTACTGCTTGCAGCACGTCCCTTCCATCTATTTGCCCATAATTCATGGACTCTCAAATAATAATAATAATAATAATAATAATAAAAGAAAATAATCTAGTTTACTGCAACAAGTGAAAATAATATTCCTTATGTATGTAAAAACACACTACTTTCAATGAAATATAAAAAAAAATATCTGAATAACATAAGCATGAAAAAAATACAATATCTAAATCACTTCCATAAAAAAAGATCAGAAATAAACTTGTATATTGATATATGGTAGCTTCTGGACCACTGATTTTTCAAAATTCAAAGATGGATTTCTTGAGGATTTTTGTCTAAAGAAATTACACTCCTGTTTATACGCCAACGTTTCACCAAAAATTATTTGGCATTTTCAAGGCTTGTTTTTGAGGAAGAAACTATTTACCGACATAGAGGCATGGACAGCAAATAATTTCTTCCTCAAAAACAAGCCTTGAAAATGCCAAAGAATTTTTGGTGAAACGTCGGCGTATAAACAGGAGTGTAATTTCTTTAGACCAAAATCCTCAAGGAACCCATCTTTGAACTTTAAACTAGTATAATACACTACAAAACAGAAAACAGCAAAAACTTTTAAATTTTTGTGATTTGAAGTAGACCTTCTCAGAAGATATGTCTCAGCAGACGTGTAGAACTGAAACAAAATATACTCTTCTAAATACACATAGTTCACTATGAGTATTCCGGATAATTAATCCTTCTTTGGTTGTGTAAAGCCAAGTTTACCAACTGATTCTGACTGGCAACCGCAGAACGGTTGCGTTGCCCTTCCTGGCTCCTGCCATTTTCCTTGATACATATTATGAAAATCGTCTTTTTTTTTAAGAAAATTCGTCCTCCCAAATCATATCTATTTCTTTTCTATTTAAATTATTGCTATTCGACTTATACATCACATTATCATCTTTGAATTCATATTCTTTTTCATTTGGGTCTTTTATTTAAATAATAGAAGACGACAACAATTTAATGATTTATTAGATAAATACAGAATTCTTCTATTTCTCCTCTTAGAACCGTATTATAAAAGTTTTGAATTCTTTCTTTCTAGGTTTTTTTCAGTGTGTCGTAACAGGAACGCAGGTGAAAACGTAGTAGCTGTGAAAATCGTATCATTATATTACAAGCATAGCTATTGTTCTCCATAGGCTCATAATGTTCTCATTAAGTTAATATCTTAATTTAATAAATAACTTTGGATTTAATTGTTCATTGGGTCCATTAAACTGTAGATTATCAACTGGTGTAGGTTCGGTCGCAGTGACAGTCCCAAAAAAAGGGAACACACATAAATCGAACATTGGTCTTTTGCGATAGCTCACAATTAAGATTGATTCTTCATTGGAAGTCATAAAATTTTACTTAACTCAAGTTTATTTAGGGTAGAGATCTTTAACGAGTATCTAACATCATACATTCCTACTATCGGCTTTCCGAGGAACGACGTGCTAAGATTTATTCAACTAATGTAGAAATAAATTCAAAATTGTTTTCGTTTAAACATATTAACTGGAGAAGACACAGTAAATGGTTTTGTTAAAATATAGTTTAATTGTAGAAAACCCAGTTCTTCTAAATTTAATTTTATTCATCAAGTAATAAATTATAATCTCATTTTCAGGTATTACAGGTTTGAGAAGTTCGATCCATTTTCGCATCCATCTTGTTCTATGCTTGAAATCGAGGCGTATCTAGTAAAATGATTGATCAGCAAATGCATATATTTTCACCAAATCTATTACCTCTAAATCCACCAGTCATGACCATAGACATGATATAAAGCGGATATTTAGCTGGACCCAAGTTGGAAAGCAAATGCTATTGCTCTCCAAGTTCTTGATTTATATTTTATACAAACTTTACAAGCTCTGCGAAACTGACTTATATGTTTATCCATACTTTTGAAATAGGAAAATGCTTTTATCTTATCAACCATTTGTTTTCCACCAATATTCTTTTAAAATTTAGAGAATATTAGAAGTACATAGTCCAAATCTTGAATATCTATATTTTTTAAAGCCAATCAATGTGAAACCGATCTCTTGAAGCTCCTGTTTGTATGTGAAAAACACATTTTTCCATTTAATGATTTAATTCATAAAATCTTGCATTCAGTTAAAACATAGGTTCGTTTCCAATACCTGCATTAAATCTCTTTCACCTTTAGTGTTACTGTAGAGTAGAAAGTTTGACTCATTTCTAATTACAGTCCAAATATTAGAGGTCTGTAATTTTTTTTTCTTTGTTTTAAAATCTTAAAGCTTAATTCTGTAAACATTCTTTTTTATTTGTTAATTTCATCTTTAATTACTTACTGATCTGTTAGTATTTCCCCCTAATTAAATTATATCGATTATGATTAGAATATGGGGAAGAAATACTAAGACTCCATACAAAAGATTTCATGTTTTATTGACCTCCTAGTCCAGTGCTTCTCAAACGATGCGCCCGGGCGCATTGCTGCACCCTGGAAGGTAGCCAGGTGCGCCCCAAGATTACGAAAGAATAAATTTATCTAACAGATTTATATTTTTAAAAATTTGAATCATTTCTATGTATTTTAGAAACAATAAAATTTTTCAAATCTGAGTCAAGTCTCTGCTGCTTGATATTTTGAACTGGAAGGTAAATTTCTTTATTTTTTATACAGATATGGATAATATTTTCTTTTTTCCTTTCCTTGGGGATTTAAATCATTTGTTACTGATCTCTCTCTCTCTCTTTCACTCTCTCTCTCTCTCTCTCTCTCTCTCTCTCTCTCTCTCTTAAAAAACTTTTCCTTCCAATTCCTATCATTTGCATTTTTTCAAATTTCAGGACTAAATTTCCTATATTAAATGACTGATGCGCCCCGAAGCTTTAGTTATTTCATAGGTGCGCCCTGAAGTAAAAAAAGTTCAAGAAACACTGTCCTAGTTAATAAGCAAATAGGATCATCATCATAAACTGTTATTATATATTTTTCAATTTGCTATACATCAGTGAGAGTAGTGTACATTTTTCCGGAACAGTTATTTATTGTCATAATGGTGAGTTTTAATGTGGTAAGAGTTGCTCTGACTATTCTGAACCTTGCCTGGTAAGTTACCTCATACTTTAGGTGTATTGTTGCTTTATTTCCACATATTTGAACTGGATGTTAACGATTCCTGTACTTTTAGTTTTTTTAAATGAAACATGACTTCTTTTCTGAATTAATCGTTCAAACAGGTTTCTTTCTTTTAGTTTCTTTTCTTGGAACCGTTATTTTCTAGCAGAATAATGACCAAATTCATTGCTGGTCCAATCAGTTATAATGTGGTATTTACTCACATTGGTGAGTTTAAAAAAATTACGTCTCTACACAAAAAAAATCAATATGAGAACTAAAAACGCATTTTGAACATTTAGTGTACGAAACGCGTTGTTAGTTTTCCTAATAATTTTTTTTTGTATGGAGACGTAATTTTTTGAAATTCCCCAAAATTACGGAATTTATTTAACTCATTTATAAAATCATCTCCCGATTCCTTTTTTTTTTTCTTACATTTATTTTAAACATCTAGCGGTAATATATTATAAACTATTTAATAGATTCTAACTCGTTGAGAATTGTTTTTATCAATTTTTAACAGTTTTTTCCCTTCTTTCTTAAGTACAAAATCAATAAAATACCAGAAATTAACTTGTCTAGAAATTAACAACTGTCTAGTTTGAATGAAAAAGTGTTACGTGTTCCATACATCAATTGTTATAACATAATATTTTTTTAAATGTAAAGGGGCTTTATAGACACACAGTATTTGCAAGATATAAATTGCAAGGTATGTTTACTTATTATTTAAATAAATATACCTTTAGATATTAACCATATCTAAAGGAATACTAGACTAGCTTCTCTTTTCATGGCTTCATCAAAATATAACAATCTAATGGTAACTTAATGAAATAATGCCCTTACGATTCTTTCTCAACACCTTCAAACAAGTAGTTTCAAAGATTCAACTTTTATCGTACCGTTCATTATTTTAAATTGGTTGCATGCTATCACGAACTCATTAAATCAACGGCTAGCTTCTTGTTTTCCTTTAAATTTACATAGCAAAAACTTCTGTTCTTTATCACTTAAGTTCACCTTGTTATATGATGATATACAAAACACTAATTCTTGTATTATTTTTGTCGATCAATACCATTCCCGATTTTTGTTTCACCTATTGCCCGCACTTTTGATTACGACTTCCTCTGCCGACTTTTTTTTTTTTTTTATAAATTGAGATATTTAATACAAAAATTATCCTTTACAAATAAATAAATACATCTTGCAATTTATATGTTGCAAATACTGGGTGTCTATAAAGTGCTGGGTGATGTGAGGGGCTCATAACAATTGTTCATTCAAATTAAACACTTGTTGTTAAAATCCACAGATTATTTTACTTGAAAAATAATCTTTAATGTAATACTTAGTTTTTCTGTTTCAAAATTTTATTCTTCTGCCTATGAAAAAGGTTTTAAATAAAAACTGAAACGATGGTAATTAGAATTTAATTTGAACCTGAAGAACTGACCGAGTCCTGATAAAGTTTAATTTTGTTTCTATTTCACGATCGATACGTTTATCAATATATATATATTATAAAATAAATTTTATAATAAATTGATTATTTATTATATATATATGATGTAATTTTTTCGAGGGTTGAGGTCCAATGATTTTAAACTAGTCCTTTGCGACGTTTCGGCATATATTTATGTCATCTTCAGGGCTACAACATGACTGTTTTACAATTAGTACTACTAAATATTGGGTCAAGAAAAAAATCATTATATATATATATATATATATATATATATAATTATCAATGATCAAACCACAATAAAAAATGGGAAAACAAGACTAAGATCAGTTGGGTTTTTGACTCTGACGAAGACCGCTTGTTACGTTTGAAAGATCTTAGTCTTGTTTTCCTATTTCTTATTGTGGTTTGATCATTGATTGTTATTTCACGTGTTTATGTGAAAGCTTTTTATATATATATATATATATATATATATATATATATATATATATCAATGATCAAACCACAATATGAAATGTGAAAACAAGACTAAGATCTTTCTACCGTAACAAGCGGTCTTCGTCAGAGTCAAAAACCCAACTGACGAAGGCGCTTGTTACGGTTGAAAGATCTTAGTCTTGTTTTCCCATTTCATAATGTGGTTTGGTCATTGATTGTTATTTCACGTGTTTATGTGGAATCTTTATATATATATAAACTGTATCAGACAATCATTAAAAGTAACTAATTTGAAAAAAGGATTTATGTTAAACAAGTTATTAAAAAATTCACAAGAAGAAATAAATATGTAAATTTATGGTAATTTAATACATTTAGTTTTATGTACTAATTATAACATAGTGTACCAAAGATAAAGAAAATAATGATTAAAATATAGATTACCTCTTTATAAAGTAGGAAAAAAAAGAAATAAAATACTGGTTCCACCTTAACCAATCATGCAGTCAAAAATAGACACATTTTGATAATACAACTATTTTAAACTATGAAATAAATCGCTATAGATGTTCGTTATAGTTGATACTTAATGTTGAATATTTGTAAAGAGAACAGTACAATAAATCTAGACAATAACTAATTTATTGGATTATATAATTATACTTGCTCTCGTAGAAAAAGTATAAATAAGTGGAAGAACTCCTGAGAGGACACAGACATTGTTACTATGAAGAATGAGTAGTTATACTACTTAATACCTAATTAATAATTATGTTATAATAATGATAACTTAATAATTAATATAATAATTAAATAGGTTGTAATAGTTATAATAATTAATGCCTAATTATTAGATACTATTAATACCTAATACAAGCACTGCTTGTTTGTGTGTGTGTGTGTGTATATGTGTGTGTGTTTGTGTGTGTTTGTGTGTATTTGTGTGTGTTTGTGTGTGTTTTTGTGTGTTTGTGTGTGTGTGTGGGTGGGTGGGTGTTTAGGAAAACGGTAATTATGAACAATAAACTTTAAAAGAAAGCAAAAGTGTAATCAAACCATTGAAAATAAATTAATATTATCATCGGCAAAACAGATTTAAGTTTTTATAGAAAGCTAAGATCTAATGTAGTATTTAAAATATGCATTTTAAATTAATAACATTAATGTTTTATTGAACATAAAACTGAATGTTAAGTAGTATTTAACTTTGCGTTCTTTTATAATTCTATTTTGAAAGTTCTACTCTACTAACTACTTAGGATTTTACAAAAAGGACCAGAGGTTTACGATGTGTGTCTATTAGATTTAGCTAAGTAACTGTGAACATTAGCCGTAGCATGCCTGCGAGATGTTATAATGCATCTTTTGTTATACGACCTTAAAAGCAACTATTTATGTGTTAACTTCTCAGGCTGAAATTAAGAGGGTAACCTAAGAGTAACTCTTGTGAATCATTAACTAAATAATGTTCACTATTTGAATAGCGAATAAGTGAAAATTGAATTTAAATATGTGAATAATTTACTCTGTAGTTTGAAAATAATCAATTTCTGTTTGCATAACTATGGCTAATCTATTCGTATAATTTTTTTGCAGTATTCTCTATTTTCATTTTCTTAAATTATAGACTATTTCCTTGCATAGATTTGGTTGTTCTAGCGTTCTTTTATCTGTTTCTGATTTCTTTCGTTTATCAATTGCATTTTTGAGGTCACTGAGTTGTGTTGTACAAAAAGGGCCCAAGACATAGAAGGGTTGTTTGGTTTCAACCATTTATAACCACTCTATTTGGGGCCAGGTTAGCTCAGTGGTTAATATACTCGCCTCTGGGCTGGTAGTCCGGAGTTCGATTCCCATTAGGCAGGTGAATAAATCTGAGTAGGTCATCCTTTGGAGAGGACATTTAGCCGTCAGTCCCGAGCCTGTACGATGTTAGGTAGTTGTTAAAGAACCCTACTCGAAATGCACTTGAGTTAGGCAAAATTTAGGACTCCCAATGTAGAATCTTTCAATAAAAACCGAAAAGTTGGCATAAATGAAAACCAATAGAAATGGACATTGTTTTAACTCCTTTCAATAAAACTGACAGTAATTTCTTGTATTAAGTGTAATGTAATTAACTAGTGAAAATCAGTAATTGCTAAAAGCGATTATTTACTTGTTAATGTGCTCTAATAAAAAACAAACAAACTTGTAAATACGACATGAAATACAGAAACTGAGTCGAATGAACGTTTCGAACTGAATTAAGGGAACACAAAGTTTCTAAACTCTTTGATGCAAAATCAATAGCACTTAAATTGGGATACCTAGTTATGCAGAATGAAAATCAGGCACAATTTTTATTTGAGGAGTGTCAGTTCCAAAAACTAATAAGCTTTTGTGTTACAATGTTAGAATGTGGAATCTAAATGGTAATTATGATAAAATGATTTCACATAAACACGTGAAATAACAATCAATGATCAAACCACAATATGAAATGGGAAAACAAGACAAAGATCTTTCAACCGTAACAAGCGGTCTTCGTCAGAGTTAAAAACCCAACTGAAACACTAGATGCAGAAAACATCTGGTGAGGGGTTGAGAAGAGTGGAAAAACACTTTCTTACTGTACTCCTTTGTTTCCCCAAACATCCCTTTCTGGACATTAGTCCTTTCCTGCGCTTTCACCCTTTTAAAATACCACTCTTCCCTCTCACTCTTCTCAATCCCTCACCAGATGTTTTCTGCATCTAGTGTTTCAGTTGGGTTTTTGACTCTGACGAAGATAGCTTGTTACGGTTGAAAGATCTTAGTCTTGTTTTCCCATTTCATATTGTTGTTTGATCATTGATGGTAATTATGAATGCAGCATCGTTAAACAGATATTGCACAATCAAACATATCAGAAAACCTAATTGACTTATCAATCATGAGAGTTGTCGCTGGTAAAATTGTAACAAGGGGCAAAAGTAGAATTAAAATGCCATTTAGTTTTTCTCCAAACTAACCTTTTTTTGAATCATCTTGGATAAGACCCCTTAATGTTAGCTTCAATCAAATACAAATATATAATTGTCTGTTTGTTTGCGTTCTTCGTACTAATATCGTTGGTGCAGGAAACTTCGTTACTTGTTAATGACTAGGATGAACGTGTAAACGTCAAAAACCGATTCATGAAGTAACATAGTTTGTGAAAGTTCAATATTTGTGACGAATTCAAATCAAAAGATAGTTCATGATTCATCATACATACAATTTATATATACTATATTAAAATAATTTGTCATATTCAGCTAAGATGTTCGCTGTCGGTTAAGGTTACTCTGGAGAGAGAGGGGGTAACGATTTCTAAAAACTACGAATTAACACAAACAAGAATGCAAAAACCATTTAATAAACATAATTCTTCTACCTGAAATCAGTACCGGTCGTAGAATCTTACATGAATTTATTCGACAGTTAAAATCTATCCTGATGGAAGGAAATTTCAAGTTAAGAGGTTAAGAAATGGATTGATTATCTTTCTGAGTTTCATAACTCTACAGGTGCTAAATGTCTTAACCGTATTTGGAACAAATGGAAGTTATTATAACTCTAATAATAAACTGCAACTAGGTTAGGTTAGGTTAGGTTGCAGTGGCAGTTCCACAAGGGAACACACGTAGGCCGAGCATTGGCCCTTTGTGATACCACACAATGAAGATTGATTCTACAGTGGGAATACTAAATTTTGCCTAACTCAAATGCATTTAGAGCAGGGATCTTTAACGAGTACCTGACATGGTACAGGCTCGGGACCGACGGTTGAACGTCCTTCTCCGAGGGACGACGCGCTCAGATTTATTCACCTTCCGCGTGAATAAATCGAGGGCCAGGTGAGGATCGAAGCCCGGTCCTATCAGTTCAGAGGCGAGCACGTAACCACTGAGCTAGCCTGGCCCCCAAACTACAACTAAAAATAACAAAACTAATGTAACTCTACAGTATACTAGCATGTTAGTATTTAGTTAATATCTTGTCTACTGCTGAAATGTTATTTGATGCAATTGGTTTCTGCTTGTCTGCTTCCTTCATTCTATAATCGTTTGTGCATGTAGAAAACTTATCTACAAGTTGAAGATTAGGATGAAGATGTAAACGTCAATCACCGATTCATAAAGTAATTTGGAGGTGTTCAATAATTTCAAGAAGTTAAGATTGACTGATGGTTCAAGATCCGTCACATAAACAAAGAATATACAATATGTTAAATAATTCATCAATATAAACAATCACAAGGATGTATTCTTTAAAACTAATTATTAAACCAATTTATTAAAATAAAGGGATAAATTGATCAGTTTAAGCAAAAATAATTTTTAATATCTTCTAAAAAGAACCATTTGAATTTATTTGTTAAAATGAAAAAAGGAATATAATATTTCACATCAGTAATCATTATCTTTTAATGATGTATTCTTTTAAGTACGAACAAGCAAATTATCTGTACCACAATGGTTAGTAAACATCATATAATTATAAAAATATAAATTGACAATGATGATTTAAATTGTAAAAGAATAAACTGGATTAATAAAGAAAATAAGACTAATAGTAATGATAGTAAATTTTTGAAAATTTCAAAAATTACATCCCCAAACATAAAAAAAGTAGTTTAATATCGAAAACTAACGCGTTTCGAACTCATATGTGTTCTTCTTCAGGTTTACAACTAAAAAGATATAGATATCTGTGAGTTTCAAGAAAATTAGAGTGTATTATTTGAAATTGAACAATAATATGAATGTTGAATTGTACGATTTAGGGTTTTGGAAAGCTGATTTACAATTATACAACCAGTTAACAGTTTTGAAAAACATGCTACGAGTTCTATAGTTTAAAATCATTAGTAAAGGATACTGTAAGAAATATTTGTATTTTAAAAAAACACAATGCATTATAGAAAATGTTGCAGTGTATCTAACATTATAACTTACAAAGATAAATAATTATTTATTACTTTAAAAAAACTATCAATAAGTAATTATATATTTTTTTTGCCAAAGAAGAAGCAGAATTGCGGGATAGTTCTACGTAACGAGGGGTTATTGAAATATTAAAACGTATCTTCCCAGATTTTGATCGTGTTATGGCATTTAACGACATGGTGACAGATAGTCATTGTTTTGATGTAGGGTTCTAATAAGATATCACATACTGATTTTGATAGCAATAATGAAAACAAATGGTTAGTTTATTTTTCTAGCTTACATCTATTTTATCTAATAAAATTGCTTACATATCAAACATATATTACAAAAAAGTAAATGGTTTATAAAAAAAATATTTTTCTAAGAATACTCCGTGAATGATAATTGAAATTCAAAATAATTTAATATTATGAATTTTGTTAGCATTTTTTTCCTTCAAAATTGTGGCGATATGAAGAAGTATTTATATCACGTAAGTTTTGCTGTTGGGTTGCATACCCATAGAGGAGAACATTGTGTTGGTTGCAAGTTGAAACTGAAATACGTGACGCCAATTCCACAACTAGACTGTCGCTTTCTGAGGTTTACAGACAGAGAAAGGAATCACTTTCAAAAGAAGTAGCTCGGACCTTTTTAGAAAAAAAAAATATTTCAATAATTTAGGCCTTTCTTCTTTTACATTTTCTCACAATCATCTCCGCGAAAAAAAAATCAGGATAAGTAATACAGGATTATTATATAATACAGGATAAGTATTATATACTTATTATTATACTTATTAAAAACGGACACAGAGAGGACGGTTTAATACAAACCAAAATCGCTCAGATTTTAATTGTAAACAATAAAAATGAAATTGAAATATATATATTTATATAGTTCAATGTACATAAAGAAACATAGAGAAATTAAAAACACAAACTTACAGTCTCTAATTTTTGGTTGAACCGTCTTCAGGAGAGATAAAGAAGGGAAACCAAGCGCACTGGTACAGAGACGGTTGTAGACCAACATTGTTGCCACATACGCGCCCGGTCATAGAGAATAAGGTAGACAAGAATCAATTTAAATTAAAATAGGAATATGAAAAATAATAGTAAACACAAAAATAAATAAAATAAAATAATAAAAAATAAAAACTGAGGGATGAACAGAAGATATGATACGTAAATAAATAAAAATTAAAAATTTCTGTTCATCCCTCAGTTTTTATTTTTTATTATTTTATTTTATTTGTTTTTGTGTTTACTATTATTTTTCATATTCCTATTTTAATTTAAATTGATTCCTGTCTACCTTATTCTCTGTGACCGGGCGCGTATGTGGCAACAATGTTGGTCTCCAACCGTCTCTGTACCAGTGCGCTTGGTTTCCCTTCTTTATCTCTCCTGAAGACGGTTCAACCGAAAATTAGAGACTATAAGTTTGTGTTTTTAATTTCTCTATGTTTCTTTATGTACATTGAACTGTATTTGTCCATTTCGGATAGTATTTTCATCGAAAAAGTGTATATATATATATATATATATATATATTCGTAAATTTTGGTAGCAGTCCTTCCTTGACACATACATTATTGAAACTGACACCAAATTTAGCTGATACCTGTTTCTTAACAAGTCTCAATTTTTCTAAATAACACTCTCGTTATTTCGTCGACATGTTTCGAATGATCAACATTCATCATCAGGACGTGAATTCACCTTAATTAATAATTCACCTTAGATCTTATTCACGTCCTGATGATGAATGTTGATCATTCGAAACATGTCGACGAAGTAATGAGAGTGTTATTTAGAAAAATTGAGAAACTTGTTAAGAAACAGGTATCAGGTAAATTTGGTGTCAGTTTCAATAATATATATATATACATATAGCAGTTAAATGGAACGGTACAGCGGACTTTTAAATAAAATTGAGAAGTGCATCGATAAACAATTTGGTAAGAATACCTCATTCTTAGATAAAGAGGTATAGCATTTGTTGTCTGCCTAATCAAGAGATTAAAATATTCATAATATTTTATCAGATAAGAGTATACTAAATGTTCATATTATGAACTAAACTAGTTTTAGGTTATAGAAAGTGTGGTAAGATTGTTGAAGATGTCAAAAAGGTTTATTTAAGTGAAGAAAACAAACATTGTTTTAATAACTTGCTGCTATAAAAGTCAGTAGTCTTGAGTCTCTAAACTAACTGCTCTAGAAAAGTCATAATTAGTTCTGTAAAAACAGATAGAACAACTAGAAGATCAGTTGAGTCTAAATTATAAGAAAATTAAATTACAACAAGTATAAAATCAAATTATTTGAAAAATATGATAAAATGTAGCTTGATTCAGAAAGTTGGTTGGAAAGATTTGAAAATGAATGTGCATGATTTAAGATTTCTTTTAATTAAATAAATGCCGTTTTTTGTAAGCTTCTACTTAAGATTGGTATGATTCTAATTTAAAAAAAAGATAGATAATAGGTCTCGATGCTGCAAAGAAGATATGAAGAAATTCATTTGTAAAGGTTTTGACTGATATGAGTATGGAAGGTATACAGTTCCAAGTAATAGTTCACTAATTGATTGTAGTCCCACTAAAGAGAAATTATGCTTAAAAACTGATCTAATATAACCGAAATCTTTTTACGAATCTCAACAGTATTGATTTACTTTAGAAACTCAAAAGAAGTTGGATGAGAAAGATACGAACACTGGTCTTAACTGTTCCCGGAATACGAACTGATACTGCTATCAGTGACACTTTGACAAAGGCCACTTGTTTTGGTTGAAAGATCTTAATCTTATCTTATTTTTATTTTATTTTCTTTCTGTGATTTAGTAGAAGTTGATTTATGTTTCACGTGTTTACTGGGAATTTTTTTTACAGTATAATATAAAGAGGAGCAAATCAAAGGAAAAAAAAAACTTTAATTTTTGAAACATGATTGTAGAAGCTAAATAAAAACATTTTACATAATCAACAGTATTTAAAAATCTCTTTAATATTAATAGGGCTTCACAATAACAATATTTATTTAAAGAATTGTCAAATTTATTTACTAAGGTCTTAATTATTGATTAATCTCAAGTCTATACGAATTGTCAAATTTATTAAATGTCTTAATTATTGATTAATCTCAAATTTATATATATAAAAGAAAGGTTTTGTCTTCCGTACATTGCTTGGAACTGACTCATGTCAAGTTATCTTTACGTTTTATACATTAGAGAAACCGAATCCACTCTTAGACAAATTTCTGTCAGTTTGTTTGTCCAAATATTTTGTCACATGTAAACTTAGCCACCATAAGTCATAGCAAGCTGAAACTTGAACAATAGATTACTAAAAGCTAGTAGGTATTATAAGTTGATTTTAATATCGTTTGCGTTTATCATAATTTACTCGCTTTAAAAAGTGAGTCCTACCTACCTCCGTACTAAAAAAAGAAGTATACCTAGAATAAAATCAAATTTGAGCTAACTATCTAAAGCTGCAAAACGTAATGGAAACTCCACATCTAATGACAGTTACGGACTGTACTAATAATGATATTTTCTACTATTCAATAATTTCTAATAATATTTTGGAATACCAGGAATTATCTCTGAACTTTGAAAAATACCGGTCACAGATGGGCACGTCTGCTAGTATTGATTATTATAACTACTAATTAATCTCAAATATTGATTATTATTGCTATTTATTAATCTCAAATATTGATTGTTTTTGCTATTGATTAATCTCAAATATTGATCAATATTACTATTGATTTATCTCAAATAATACTGTACTATTTTTGGTAATATTTTATTTCTATGATTTTACAAAAATGAAATAATATATAGATGTGAGAGTCATTTTCATTAGCAAATGAAAGAAAAAAATATACATTAAATGGTTTGAAATTTTTAAATTAATATTATTAATTCAAGGCACTTCCAATTTTGCAAAAAAGAAGAAGATATAAATAAATAGATTTTTTTTTAATATCTTAGAAAAGTAATATTTGAAGTTGGCCAAGAGGAGTTTAAATTACGCTTGGCGACGAAGCGGCGGAGCAATGTTTCTGGTCATTTCCTGTCAATTTCCTATCACAACCTCGAGTCGGAATATAGATTAATGTGAAGCAAATGTTCTGCTTGAACTAATGGCTCTTAAATTTGTCAGCGAAGGAAACTTCTTCAATGCAAATCGATTTCTGCCCAATATGTCTTTGTCCTCCTAACTATCTGCATCAACTGCATACATTAAATATACATTAATAACTAAACACCTAACTAGCCAACAAGATGTTTTCTACACAATTATAAATATAACGAAGCTCTTTTCTTTTTCTCAAGATTTATTGTTTGTTATGCTACAAGATAGTATATTAGCCTTTTTTGCATTAATATAATTTAAAATCAAATTGCCCAATTGGGTACCAAACATATGAACATTGAGGGAAGAACAAAGAGAGTAATGAAAAAACTCCTTAACGGTATGTCGGTATCCTCAAAAAATATTATCATGTAAGAAATAGAACTACTCTAGGCTACTAAACAGCTAAGTGCTGCTCAAGTGGAACGCTTAATCTTCTTCTTCTGAAGATGACGAATGTTGAAAATACTAAAGTGAGCTTTCTGGGTAACTGTTGTGTTGTATTCTATACGTTATGGTTTACATATATATGATTAATATTAGAAATAGAAAAAACCGTCATACCTCGTAAGTTGATATCGGGGACGTTGGAGCGCTTTCGGATCTTGTCCATCTTCGTTCGCAACTAATCTATTGGGCTATTGTCAAGTGGTTTTATAGTTGTGTCCACTGCCATCTAGATATTGTTATTTCATCTTATGGCGTTATTTTTGAATTTATTTAATTATTATCGAGCCTAATTCTTTTATAGTTCTTTTTTTCGTCATACTGTCCGTCCAGTCTTCTTTTTATTTTTGTTAGTGGTTTGAATAAGATATCGGATTGGTGGTTTATCTAAAAAGCGGATAATTTAATAAACGAATAGATAAACCACCAATCCGATATCTTATTCAAACCACTAACAAAAATAAAAAGAAGACTGGACGGACAGTATGACGAAAAAAAGAACTATAAAAGAATTAGACTAGATAATAATTAAATAAATTCAAAAATAACGCCATAAGATGAAATAACAATATCTAGATAGCAGTGGACACAACTATAAAACCCCTTGACAATAGCCCCATAGATTAGTTGCGAACGAAGATGGACAAGATCCGAAAGCGCTCCAACTCCATGATCATCTTACGAGGTATGACGGTTTTTTCTATTTCTTATATTAATCATACTAACCTCAGTAGTAATAACAATATGCAAGTATTTACATATATACGTCAATCACTAAACAAGAGAAATAAACCAGAAAAATTAGTATCAGTCTGTTTTTATTCAGTATCAGTTAGAGTCCAACTGAGAATGAAACAAAAAACATTTGGTGTGGTTTCGAGATGGGTGGGAAGTAAGAGATATACTTCAAACTCCACACTAGATAATTTTTGTTTTAGTATCAATTGGACTCTAAAGAAGACCACTTGTTTTGGATATATTATTATCATTAAAATGAGACATTCTGTTTCATGGGACTCGTAAGGATGACTACTATATCTTTCCTATTGCGATTCATTCTCACGTTTCTAAAATCAATTTTAGATTTTAAGTTTTTTAATAAAAAACATTATTGTGCTCAGAGAAATATCATTCACTTCTATTAGTTTTAGGTATGATTGAGAAAATCTTTGAACTCTTAAAGTGAATTTTCTTTGCATTTACATAGATTGTGATCGAACGTTTCAAAACCTGTTCCATATAAAATCTGCATTATTCGTACAAAGTAAATGGTAGCTTTCATAGATAGAATATATAAGAACAATGTTTGGATGTATATTCTACATATATTATTTAGTCCTTAATATCATTATTTCCTAATTCAATTATTTCCTAGTTCAATTGGAATGAGTTTTTTTAGACTAAAATATTCTCCGTTTTCCTAGCTGTCTTTAATTTTCTTTTATTTGCATCCATTCCTTACTGAATTTTTTAAAATCTGAGGTGTGGTGTAGAATGGCTCCAGGCTGCTGAAGCTTTGTTTCGCTCATTTCTTATCTGTCCTCTGCTACTTTATTACCTCGTGTTCACCTAAGAGTGAACTTATTTCTGCAGCTTATGCTATTGATTGTTCACCTATCAATACAGTAAACAAGATCCATTTGCTTCATATTGTCAAATTTACGACAGAGGTGATTCTTCATAATCACTGCGACGCTCCTGTAGAAAATTCTATGGGGACCAGTGATCCTGGCGACATATAAAGCCACAATTATTCATGTTATGCTGAATAAAATGTTTGAAAATTTTATCTCAAACAGACGAATTTTCATTCCGTACCAACCTTCATAATATGAAAATTTTCTTTATATTTATAAAATATATCTAAAAAGAATTTTACCAAAATTCTACTTAAGGAAGTGCCTTGAATTAATAATATTAATTTAAAAATTTCAAACCATTTAATGTATATTTTTTTCTTTCGTTTGCTAATAAAAATGACTCTCACATCTATATATTATTTCATTTTTGTAAAATCATAGAAATAAAATATTACCAAAAATTACTTATATTACCAAAGATGTTTAATTACTTATCCAACCTGAAGGTAGTGCAGATGAACATTTCTTGTGTTTTTCTTTGAAATGTATGTCTGTGTAGTTTACGATTATTATGCCTCTCTCTCCCACTCAAGTACAAACAGATATTAAAAAGCAACAAACATGTAGCTTACAGTGGCAGTCCCACAAGGTAACACACATAGGTTGAACATTGGCCCTAGGTGATACCAACAGGTAAGTCCGTAAAAGTTTGAGATCCCTTTTTTCATGATAACAATAATTTTATATATATGCTATTAGTAAAATTTTATAATCAGTGACAATTGTACATAAGTGACAAAAAATATTTTTTCAAATTTGCAAAATGCACTGTAGAGTGCTCTTATAGAATTTTCTATTAACGAAGCAATCTCAGTTTTTTTATTTATTGGTAATAGCAGTTTAGTATAAATTGCAGAATTAAAAATAACCAAAAATTTTGTTAAAATAAAAAAAATCGACTAAAAAATATATTGAAAATAAAGTATATTTTCCATGAGGTTATATTACCCAAAAACTGTTGCAAGTATCTGCAATATAAGTTATTTATATTCTAAATCATTAGTTGTGCAATCCGTACCTTGTACACAAAATCACAGCTTTGATCCAAACTTGAACCTTACCATCCTACATGCAAATAGAAAGTTTAAAGAAATTTGTAATTTGCAAGCTTTTCAAATAAACAAGGGAATAAATTATAAATAAAAAAAAGTTTCTTTCCTCTAAATTAGTGGTTCTGGCATTCTGTATTTCAGTTAACGGTTTTCAAGATCACCCGACGCCTTTGTCCACCTTATCTCCTAAATGCCTATCCCCACTCTTTCGCAACGGATCTGTTTCCTACTAGTTGTTTTCACTAGACCAACCCGTCAGTACCACATCCTTGGGTATGTCTTGAATTCTCTTAATTGAATTTTATTATTTCACTCTAATTTTTGTAACTAATTAGATATATTTGTATTATAGTGTCTTGCTGATGATGAACACAAAGTGTTCGAAACGCGTTGAATAAAACTTCATTTGTGTGGAGACTTTTGTTGGTTTATCCATTTTGCCTCAGAATATTTATATTCTATTAACGGGTGTAATCTCAATCTATTGAATTAATTCCATCCATCCAATGGAGTGACCTGTAGCATTCCTAGAAACTGTTATATAGTACATGCCACAGACATACACACATGCATTCAGAAATAATCGATTAGCTTCTAAGATTATTTCGATTAAGAAATAATCGACTAAGGAGCATCGAAACATGTAAGTTCATCAAAATTTTGAACATAATTCTTTCATGATTACTATACTTATGTTATAGTAAGAAGACAGTTGCATAGTAGTATATTGAGAACAAAAAAAATAGAAGAATACATAAAATTATTATTATTATAAAAAATATATATTATATATTATATTATAATATAATATAGTTAATATTATTATTATAAAAACATATATTATATTATAATATAATATTGTTAATATTATTATTATATTATAATATATAGGGTAATTATATATTATAATTATAATATAATTATATATTATAATATATAATTATATTTATATTGTAAATATAATTATAATATCATTAATATTATTATATATAGTATAATTTATATTATAATTATATTTATAATATATAATTACATTTATAAAACATAAGAATAATATATACTCTGACAGGAGTATACAATTTCTTATGTTTCAATGTAATTTTATAAGAATATAAAATGTATAAGTGCTTTTTCCTTTTTAAATATTCATCAGAATTTTGGTTTGTTTTTATCAAAACAGATTATAAAATTAGATTTAGCTGTTCTATTATATTCTATTGAAGAGTGTGAGAGATTGGAGAAAGTGAATGGGCTCAGCTGGTATATCTGTCAAAGAGCAAAGGGCAACCAACTAACCATTGTGGTACCTTCATCTATCACGCATTGTATGTGAGCCACTGTACGTCTGTCGACAATTTAGTATTTGTAGATTTTACCCTACAGGCTCTATAGAACAACTCCACTTAATAATAGAATATCAACTAGGCAACAGGGAATGAAGAGACTTCAATCAAGCGTTCACCATTCTAGCTGCAATTGACCCAATGTAAAAACGACCTGCTTCACAAAAAGTCAAACTACACAAATAAAAAGAAATGACCGCAAAATAATTTAAACTGTCTTGGTACTCATTAAATCAGGGTTCACATATTTTGCATTTATTTATTTATTTTTAACGTAATTGTTAATTTATAACAGTGTTTCCCAAACTTTTTCGAGTGACCACCCCCTTGGGTCTATAAACCTATAACTCAACACTCTTGAATAATAATCAGATTCCTAGACTAAATAACCAAATGAGTGACATTTTAATAATTAAATTAAAATAATTACTAATTGAATATTTATTTAGAATCCAATAGATGTATTGTTTCATAGCATATTTATGCAAAAGAATACACAATAAAAGAAACTTGGGTGAGAATATACTTTTAACAAAAAAATGAATTATCAAAACAAATAATTTTAAGAAAATGTTTTCTAGAAGTTTACATGTCGTGTTTTTACTTAAATTTAGAAATTATATTGCATGTACATTTTCAATTGATAGAAATAGAATCCCTGCTCCTTTTTGCATTACCGCCCCCTGATATGAAAGCACCGCCCACTTGGGGAAACACTGATTTATAAGATCATTTTATTTATAAATTTAGTTTAATTCTTATTTTAAGTTGGCAATACTGCGTGAAGTAAGAAAATTCTTGTATATGGTTGTTCAACCTGATATAAAGCATGCATACAATAAGAAAATCTTGAAAAAGGAAACAACTGGGAAGGAAAAGAAGTATTTTCAATTTACTGAATTTTTGATCTCGGTCTGTAACTTTAGGTACACTGGTAAACCAATGAATATTTGCTTTTTATGTTGGCAAAAATAACATAAACATAAAGTTAAGTTTCTCGAAAATTGGGAAGTAGATTGTAATATTTTTTCCCTTTAACGTGGTAATACTGAGGATAGAGAGAATTTTCCATTCTGTTATAAGCAATACGGTCAATACAATTGTATAGCTTTCATGTTATGATTTTGTATATGTTATACATAATTGACATAAATGTGTTATATATATATAAAATAAAATTTCACAATAAACAAGTGAAATAAAAATCAACGTCTAAAAAATTGTAAGGGATCAGGAAAATGACTACTACCTTTCAACCAAAACAAGTGGTTATCTTCAGAGTCTAACTAATAATAACGAAGACCACTTGTTCTGGTTCAATGATCTCAGTCATTTTTCTGATTAGTTACTGTACCTTCTTGATAGGGAGGTGGTAGTCATACCAACGTACTTTGAAAGCACAAACGCGTAACACTCACTCTTCTTGTTAATCCCCCCCCCCCCCTTCGAACCTCCTCTTCACCTCTCCCGAAGGTTATCAACAAACAACACCAAAACCGGCGCAACCCGCACAGACCTAAGTATTATGTTCAATCACCTCCCTCAAGAGCAACTGTTTTTGTTCTCCTTCAATACCTAATATTAAATTTGAAATACCGCCTACATAGTTTACGCTGGTTTGAACAATTGATATTGATTTATCTTCTATTTCCAGATGATGCCGGTTTATTTAATGAGTTCGAGAGACTCTTGAGATTTGAAGTAGGTCAACTGCTTTCAACCCCTTCAATTCTAATTGTATTCAAACTATAAAATATAATACTGCTTTTCTTACTTTATTTATTTATTGATCTTACAAATATAAGCATAACATTTAGTTGCCTTGTTCAGTAACACACTGGGCCTACTTATCTGCAACTTTCACTTAAATTTTAATTGTGTGTCATATGTTACTTTAATAGTTTCAACACCAGTACAGTATAACACCAACCATATGGAAAATTATACGAATAAATCTCTGCAAGTGCTTAGTTCAATCGATCTTTCTTAAAATTTATAATGGGTTTCTTCAGGATTTGGTCCATAAAATAAACTTCTCTTGATTATAAGTCGACGTTTTGCCGAAAAGTTTTTGGCATTTTCAAGGTTTTTTTATATGGAAAACTATTTACGTTCGGTGCATTTATCTATAGGTTTTACGGAGGTAAGCCTACTCGTATGTACTGAAACATTAAGAACTCTACTTGAACAAAATTAAGTTAAGTGACATTGACTTTTATATGGTGTATATAAAACAAATAAATTAAATAAGCAATGACTAATAAAATTGACTTTTAAAGGTTTAGCGTTTTTTGCTTTCTAAAATAAGGTTTGAATGTTTCAGAGATAGAGTAAACAAATATATTTCCAAACTGGAATCAATTTTTAATGAATTCGATTAAATTTATC
Source organism: Hermatobates lingyangjiaoensis (assembly GCA_026182355.1). NCBI lineage: Eukaryota > Metazoa > Arthropoda > Insecta > Hemiptera > Hermatobatidae > Hermatobates > Hermatobates lingyangjiaoensis. The sequence goes on from JAPFBL010000093.1 coordinate 176,326, forward strand.
GGGTAGTTTAAGCGTCTTGTAGGTCTAGGTATTAATATGAAATGATTGCACTAAAAGGCTGTAAGGTTGTTGGTTTACGATTGGCGTTGAATTCGATCGAGAAAGATGTAAATATAGAAGAAACGACGCTTGTAAAACACCATCAGTCATTTTAATTTTTTCAAGGAAGTCTACATTAGTTTATTTATTTAATAATGGTTATGATAAAAAGGTAGCTATTTAATGCCATATCAAAACAGAACCAGAAACATATTTTTCAAAATGTCAGTGACTTCATTGTCTACACTTAGTAACAGCACCAACTCAGTCTAAATCCCACAAACCCATTACATTTTGACAGACGTTCAGTTTCTTAGTATTAATCACTTCTTGCATTTATATTATACAAAAGATAATTAAGGCAACCTTATATGTAACTTATTTTGACTAATAAACAACAAACTATGACATATGGTTATATGAAAATGTTATAACCATTGCTATTTGCTAGCTGAAATGAAAGTGCGAATTACTTTTTATACAAACTGTAATATATTATTTAGGACTTCTATTGCAGTTATTCATTCAAACGTGAATGTTTCATTAATGCAGATCTTATAGGCTGAAATATTTGGGTAGTTTTAGAACCCTTCAACAAGAATAAAAAAAAAATGAAGTTCAACTGAAATACTTTGACCATAAATCACAGTCTCATGCATAAGAAAGACATTCAACATTAACATTGTTATTTATCGTTACATTCACCCGAGTTACTTTAGATTTAATAATATACTTTTAGTAGTATATGTATAAGTTTTCATATTATAAAATCTACAATATTTAATGAAAGTTTTAATTTATGACTTGTGTGATCTCCAATGACATAAACTTCACAATTTAGGTTAGCCATTATTTAAGATTTGTTAAAACTACAGAGTTCTCACAACATATAATTTTTACAAACATTTCAACATTAGTTTTTTACTAACTGGCAATCCATAGGCAAAATAAATTTATTAGATGCAGTTATTTTATGTTTGGTTACAAATATTTATGTTATTTCCAATTTATAAAATAAAAAGATTTCACATAAACACGTGAAATAACAATCAATGATCAAACCACAATAAGAAAGCAAGACTAAGATCTTTCAAAGTGTTTCAGTGTTCAGAGTGTTTCAGTTGGGTTTTTGACTCTGACGAAGACCGCTTGTTACGGTTGAAAGAACTTAGTCTTGCTTTCCCATTTTCTTATTGTGGTTTGATCATTCCAATTTATATAAATCTGTTATTGATCTCATTTTAATAATAATTTGTTAGACTAAACTGTTGAATAATGCTAACATAATTATATACTGATACATAAAAACTACATGTAAATTTATAGTTATACGCAAAAATTAAAAAAGAATATTTTTTAAAAATATTTTTTTAATAAATTAAAATTTTTAACTGCTGGAATAATATGAAATATAAATTAATAAAAAAATATCAGAAAGCTAATTCATATAAACTTTAGAGATATTATACCTGTATCAATGATAAGTGTATGGAGAAGTGTAAAAAAGGATACTTACAGTTCTTTAAACTTAAAAGTATTCCTGAGATCACAGAGTAGAATTTTACGTATAAAATCATTAAGTAATTAAATTTATAACTAACTGTGTGTTTAAAATTTATTTAAAAAAATAGTATTTGATATATGGTACCGTATATAAAAATACTTCATACAGTATGCCTTGGTGTTTAAACGACTTTGAACACGAACGAAGCAGAGTTAGGACAGTGTTGTGGGGGCCAGGCTAGCTCAGTGGTTACGCGCTCACCTCTGAACTGATAGGACCGGGGTTCAATCCTCACCTGGCCCTCGATTTATTCACGCGGGAGGTGAATAAATCTGAGCACGTCGTCCCTCGGAGAAGGACGTTAAACCGTCGGTTCCGAGCCTGTACGATGTCAGGTACTCGTTAAAGATCCCTACTCTAAATACACTTGAGTTAGGCAAAATTTAGTATTCCCACTGTAGAATCAATCTTCATTGTGTGGTATCACAAAGGGCCAATGCTTGGCCTACGTGTGTTCCCTTGTGAAACTGCCACTGCAACCTAACCTAACCTGGGACAGTGTTGTCGAGAAATTATTCCTCCAAAATTCAAACGTAATTTTAGAACTCGAACAGTTATGCGGGTAATGATAACAGAGAATTAATAATGTACTTTTAGTAGTTTATACGCATTATTCATATAGAGAAAGCTACAGCATTTAAAGAAGTAACATCTATGCATAATTTAATCAACCGGATTACCTCATTTCTCAACATTTATTTATTATGGGAAAATTTATTTTGGTTTTCGACCAAATCGGTTGTCGACCAAAATTCTGGAATGAATTATGATCGCAACCAAGATTTTTCAATTATTTAAATTATTTAAAAAATAACGAATATTTCTGTTAATATTTTTATACTTTTTATCGCTAATACAACTTTAGATGTAAACACGATTTAAAAGTTGTTCCTATAGAACTCACTGATAACGATAGATATCATTGATTAACGATAAGTCATAGATTGGCTTAATCACAGAGTATGGCTTGTTAAAAGCAATCAAAAATACTGCAAAACGATACGAGTTTGAAATCGCCACGTCACGAGAAACCAACCGTCGTAAGCAAGAGTTTGTCTGGTGTGTTGAATCTATAGTTAGCAGTGCTATGATTCAAAACGAAATTTAAGTTTTATTTTGGATCAACACTAAGTTTTGGTAAATGCTATAGCTATTTGACAAATTCTTTAGCAAAATTGAAAACAATATCCCATGTGAATTCAAATTTTTGGATTTTTTATTTGAATATTTATACAATGTATCGGAAAATAAATACATCACATTAAAAAATAAAAAAAGATAACTTTATGATTATATTTATAAATATTGCTATTTATTTCAAAAGATTAGTGCACAAAATAATCACTAATTAAAAAAAATACTTAGTTTATAGAATTAATGACTTCTATTAATATTAATTGGGAAACTATAATTAGTGGATTCCTTGGTTTAGTCTGAATTAAGGCAAGACAAGTGGAAATACTATTAAACTTGTTACCGTTAATGGAATTTCTTTAATTCAGTTTTATCATGTTTCTTTGAATCTAGACAAATTAAATTCGCCTAATTCTGCGACTTAGCTTTTTTTTTTTGTTAAATTTTTTTTATTCTAGGTAAATATTCCATTACAATCAGGCTAATGAGCCCGCAGTATAATTTCACTTTAAAACTTACTTAAAGAAATAATTATAGCCAGTATAATGAAGTTGTATAAGTAGTCAATCTCATATATATATATATATATATATATATATAATATAAAATTATATAAATTAAAAGATACGGTCCAGCGGACTTTTTTAAAATAAAATAAATTCAAAACGAAGGAAACACACAGAAAGACACAGACATAACTCACAACGATATTTCGACCATCGTCGTCATCAGGAGGTGTGAAGAGCGAAGAGCGAAGAGTTAAATTCGTTTTGAATTTATTTCATTTTATATATATATATATATTATATTTTTTCTTTTCTTTTTTTTTTCGTGGTTTTGTCTAGTTTTGTTTATTGTCTATATTTGAAACATCGTCACATCTGTATTTGTTATATCAAATACAGAATTTATTGCTATAAATATTGTATATATTGTTTTTTATAAAAAAAGCAACATATATGATATATTCATGTTAAATAATAAATTCTATAATTGATGAACTCCTGAGGCTTGCTTCAAATATAGATGAAATGTTGATGTAAGGTGATGAAATTTATTCAATGTCTTGTATTTATAACAAAGTTTTATATCAATCTTTTAGAACAAAATAATGTATATATATAAATCAGTTTTCATTTTTGAAGATAGGAAAGGATGGATCGTTTCTTTAAACTTATATATATCATCAAAAAAGCTATATATATATATATATATATATATATATATATCAATAATAATCAAAATAACACTTGATGTAATAGATGGATTAATTTACCATAACAAAACTAATTTGGAAACAATGCTCTATGGCCTTTCGTCAACACATCATCAGAGAGCAAGTGAACTAAAAAATAATAAATACTTATTTAAGATCTAGAAACCTCAATCAACCAGGTTAACTATATTTATTATTTTTTAGTTCACTTGCTCTCTCATAATCTGTTGACGAAAGCCCTTAGAGCATTGTTTCCAAATTAGTTTCATTGTGGTAAATTAATCCATATATATATTTATTCTCTATTAGTCCAGTTATACCGTTGACCTTTCAACTCTTTTATTCTAACCGCTTGTTTGTTGTTCATTATTGACCTTTGACCTTCTCTTTATATTAACCTGTACTATCCTTTTAATCTGTTTATAGCAATGACTAAGCATGAGTCATCGATTTTAATTTAACATGTCACTTGGCCAACTACTTTTCCAGTTGAACCCTGTTAGCAGGAGATTAGTTCGTAGGATCGAATCTCTCAGTCTTAAGATCGTGAATGCCGAGACTGCAGTTAATTTTAATTATATATGTATATATATATATAAAGAAGGTAATTTAAAAAAAACATAATAAATAAATATAATAAAGAAGGTAAAAAAAGATACATAATTAAAAAGAAGGTAACACACTGATAGACAAAGGAATAACTCTCTTCTATATTTTGACTATCGTTGTCATCAGGAGGCGAAGAGTACCACAGGAAGATAGAGGGCAAACTGAACACAATCAGCAACAGCAGAACCATTAGTGGGTAACCCCACTACAATCACCAAGCTTACCACCAGTAACCTCACTACAAAACTTCTAATATATTCTGTTGTTATTATATTTGAACAATTATTTTTTTTATTCGTTTTTTACTTATTCATTTGGCCACTCATTTCCTTCCTCTCCCTTCTTGCTTGGTGGTTTAGTGGGGGTACCGACTAATGGTTGTGCTGTTGCTGATTGTATTCAGTCGCCACTCTATCTTCCAGTGGGACTCTTTGCCTCCTGATGACGACGATGGTCGAAATATAGAAATGAGTCATTCATTTGTCTATCTGTCTGTTACCTTGTTTTTTAATTGGTTTATACATTAGTGAAAATAACACCAAACTTAATTGATACCTGTTTTTTAACTAGCTTCTTCATTTTTCAAAGCAACTCTCTAGTAAATTCGTCTACCAGTTTATTATATTTCCTCTAGTCAACATGTTTCAAGTAATCACTATACATGTTCAGGAATGAATAACTTCATGACAGATTTTTTTTTCGTTTCTATAAGAAAAATGAAGGTACTGCTGTAAGTTATAAGTACTTTATACTTGGTGAAACTAGAAAAAAGGCAAAGGGAGAAAGTTAATTAATATTAAAATCATAGTAATCCGTCTTACCTCGTACCCTGCTGCTGAAGTTCTTAGACCGGTTTCGGGCGTCACCCATCTTCAACAAGAACTGATCAACCCGAAGATGGGTGACGCCCGAAACCGGTCTAAGAACTTCAGCAGCAGGGTACGAGGTAAGACGGATTACTATGATTTTAATATTCATGATACTAACCTCTGTGGTAATGACAAAATGCGAGAAAGTTAATTATTATACAAATAAATTAAATAATCGTTTCATTAAAATTAACCAACACATCTGTTTTTCAAATATCAAAAATCATTGCTAATTTTCAATCATATTGCCATAGTTGAATAAAATATAAACAAATTACGATAATACGGTTATGTCTTATTAAAATAAAATACGCTTGGGAATTATCAGAATATTTTAGGTTTGCATTAAAATAAGAAAGTTTGAAAAAAAACCTCTGGTTGAGAAAAAAATACAACAAACTGCAAATTCCTGTTAGAAGTCCAATAAAACAAACCTTTAAAGGTAAAAAAACCTAAGAGCGAAGAACATTATAAATAAAATTCCTAATAGATTTTCCCTTTTACACAGTTCGGCTTTCAAATGTTTCTAAAATAAAGCACAAAAGAATGACCATAAATTTATTTTCTTTGTAACTTCTTTAAATAGATATTTATAAGTTTATTTCTGTTTAAAAAAAATAAAGTACCTTTAAAATTTATTTGGATAATTTTCTTAATTAACGATTTCATTAAGTTGATTTAAGAAAAAAAAATTTTTTTTTATGCTTTTAAAATTTATTAAAACGAATTTAATCCATTGACTGGAAGTACATTTTGTCCAATGTGGGCTAGGTTAATATTTTTGCGTTTTTTTTTTAAAATTAAAATAATTTTAATTATAAAGTAATTTATGTTACGACGCGTTTAGAACACTTAGTATTCATCATCAGGTACATTTTAATGCCTGTAAAATTAAAATTAAAATAAAATTAATTAAAAACATGAAGGAGAGATAGTATAAAACATGTTAAAATACTAGAATTAGTAATAATACATTCCGTCATACCTCGTAAAGTCTCTGGAAAGCTCGACCGGTTTCGGGTCCGTCTGGATCCCATCTTCAAGAGCAACTAACTGACTGTGAATGAATCATGTTGAAGAGACACAAATATTAATAATTGGTTATATAACTAATCATACAACTAGAACAACCTAGTTATGTTAAAATACCTTTAAAAATGAAATAAAATATAAAATTTTGGTGACTACAGGACGATGATTAATTATGAAGAAGACCAAGATTGAAATTTAAACATCAGGAATGAGAGAAAAAAAGAAACAAAAATAGAAAAATAAAATATAATAAAATAAAATAGAAATATAATTGATGATTCTTAACAAAAATATAGAGTGGTTAGAACTCAACTTTGCTCTAAGTAAACCTATCTACTAACTAATGAGTAATGAATTTAATGATTTTGTTTTGTAATAATGTGGGTACAAAATTTGGCTTAAGATGGAAAAAATGTAGCAGGTTGATAAGGTTAGTATAGCTGTGAAATGTTTAGAAGATATGATAGCTATGAATAACTGAGATTCAGTAATTAATGGAAACTGGTAACTTTAACATAAGTTCAAACTGTTGATTTAGCAGGCGAATCTTTTTAAAATTTGCAAACAGATCGAATTGTTGGGTTATTAAATTTTAAATAAAATATATATAATTCAATGTTTTCTTATCGCGACCAAATTAATTCAACACTATTCTTCTTTCTTTATCGTCAAACTTCTTGGTCTAGCGTCAAACAGTAAAACACATTGAAGGCAATATTAAAGTCTCTATTTGTAGACGTCTTCAGGGCTACATAAATGAAGAAATTAATGGCATATGTAATATCTAATTTATATATTACTTTACTATAAGTAAAGTATAGTGATCGTGAAAAAATTCGATCTCGAGATTTTGACGGAATTACATGTTTTGAGGTCCCAGAAGTCGTTTTATGAGGTTTTGTGTGTACGATTGATGTCTGTGTGTGTGTGTGTGTGTGGGTGTGTGTGGTGGGTGGTGAGTGTGTTAGCATTGCTTGTTACCACGCTACGGTCCAGAATCTTTGATGGATCAAGTTGATATTTTACACAAAAATGGGCCCCATAAAGACGAAGATCCCTATTGTTTGGGAAGAATTATTCATGATGGGAAAGTCACTTTTTTTGCCAAAAACCGTTTTTTAGAAAACATTTATTTCTCCTAAACTGATCATCCTAGAGTTTTGAAATTTTGACATTATCTTTAAGGTTACAAACAGAACAAACGAAAAATATATTCAGAATTTTAAAACAACAGGAAATATTTTTCAGAGAAAAAAAGGGTCTTTTCCTGTTTTAAATTTGAAAATTTTACTTTAATATTCAATGTAGAAGGATGTCAAGTAAACGATGTAAGAAATACACTGGCTGTTTGAACAAACACCATGTTCTCTTGTAGGAGAATATTTCGTATCAAGAAATGTTCACTTTGGTTTTTCAAAAATGTTATTACTGCTGTAGTTATACTAATGAAATTATTTGCATCAGCTGTGTGATGTACAAAAATAAGTTATATATTGATATGTCCTTCAATCACTATCTGTACTACCTCACGAATGAAAGACTAATAATTATATCCCATTTAGATATTTATGTTATGCTTAAATGAGACGTTATGTTTTATATACTCAAGAAATTTGACATTAAGTTACTTATAGTAAAGTAGAGTGTAGGCCACTCCAGATTTTTTTTTTCATGTTACTGTAATCAATTTTTTTTATTGATGTAGCCCTGAAGATGTCTACAAATACAGACAAAAAGTTGACCTAAAGGTGTTTTACTGTTTGAATCAAACCTCGATAAAGAATGAAAAATAGTGTTAAAATAAATATATGTATAGATCATCCTGAAAGGATCAAATATGAATCTAAGAGCTTGAAATCGGGTAAATTTTAAACACTTGAAATTTTCGCTCACGAGCTATGCAAGCAGTTATTATGTGGTATTTACTCATGATAGTGGAGAAAATATTGCGTCCTCACCACAAGAAATTTATGTTACGACGTGTTTCGAACACTTAGTCTTCATCATCAGGCACATCTACAATATAAAAACAAAATGTATACATTTTTTTTAAAGTTATATAAAGGAAACAAAATTTTATCTAAAATGAAACAAAATATGTATACCTGCATCAGAAGGAGTGTTTAGTAATTGAGGAGTTAACATTTTGGTTACTTTATATAACTTCAAAAAAATGTTTATATATTTTATCTTTATATTGTAGATGTGCCTGATGATGAACACTAGGTGTTCGAAAGGGGCCGTAAAATTAATTCCTTGTCGTGAAGATGTAATATATTTTCCTCACTCGGAGTTTTGTTTGGCAATAACATTATTAACAGGTGACACGATAAAGTAATTCCCAGTAATAAAAAAAACAGAATAGTAATAAAAGGTCTTCATTCTTTCAGCAAGAACTAAGACGAAACCGGTCAAACTTTCCCATCATAGACGATAAGTTGTCAAACATTTGTAATTTAGCATTAAATAATCTCTGTTGTGCTAACAACATTTATTTATATTCATTTTACATGAACATTATCATTCAGTTCAGTTTTAAAGAACAGTTTTAAAATTACAACTATGGATAATAATAATAATAATAATAATAATAATAATAATATAATAATAATAATAATTTATAGTATGATAACATTAACTAATAATATTAGTAATATTAAAAGCACTATCAGTAGTAATAAAATATACTAATAAAATTAATAATTAAAATAATTTCGCTTTAAAAATGGAAAAACGATCCAATCTGGACACAATAAAAGTTTAAAATCGAAGAAGAGTAAAACACAGAGTAAAGAAACACACTTACTAACTTAAATTTTTGGAAAATCGATTGCGTGTTTGGTTTTCCTCTCTTTCTTTTCTTCTGAAGACGGATTTTAGAGAAATTTGAGTGAGTAAGTCAAAATGAGTTAATAAATTAGTTACTCACTTCAATATTGAACTTGTAAACTTGAATTAAATAACAGTAATCATAAAACCATGCTAATATTAATGAATATTTTGATGACTGTCTTCAATTAATATACTTTATTTATAATTAGATGTTGTAATTAGGTTCTCAGGTTCTAAAGAATACTAGACTACTCGTGACCCGTTGGATCATGCAACACATTCTTTTAATGCAATATTGTTCACATAAATGCAGATAACCTCTAAATTAATTAATTTCTAATAAAGGGGATAATGAATAGATTTCTAAGACAGTTCTCTTAATTTACATTTTTTGTTCAATTTGAATTTTCCAAAAAAAAAACTTCAGTGTTTTCTTTCTGTTGACCCTACCGAGAGCAACATGTAATTGGCCATGTTGAAATGCTGTTTTACATAAATGAACTAAAACATTCTATAGAGTCTCTCCTTGAGACTTATGAATAGTCATGGCCAATGCTAACTGAATTGGAAATTGAATCCTTAAAAATGGAATGTTGTCCTCTTCAGATAAAACAATTTTCAATCTTGGAATTCAAACTATTTCCCCTTTGACACCGTGATGCGATAATTTTATACACAATGACATTATCATAAAGTTCCTCAGTTATTAGTCTTGTTCCATTACATAAGCGCATTGGATCAATGTTTCTTATTCATACACATGATAGGAGCTTCCTTTTTGAGTCCTAGCTTATGTTGGAGCAATCCAGACAACCCTAGTGAGTCAAGAAATTCTTGTGGGCAATATGTGTGTTCTGTTCCGACACAAACCGAGTTATATGACAGATACTGTATAATTTCTCCTGGAAATTAATCAATGAGACTATGATTAATTTCACTGTGTGTCTCATTAAATGGCTCTTTTATATAATTTTCTGTTAATATACTGTTGCGAGTAAAATACTAATCAACATTATGTGCACGGATAAACATATCTTCCAGAAATAATAATGTCTTTATTTTCATCCTTTTTAACTCTAATTCACCAATATTTTTGATAAAATATAATGACCGAATCTCATAAACTTTAATTTTGTGTCTATTACACGGTCAATACTTTTATCAATATATATATATATATATATATATATTAGTGTATATTGGCAGCAGATTCTCTTGTAAACATATTTTATTAAAGTAGACGGCAGCTTCCGCATTTACGACTTTTTTACTCGTTTTTTCTAGTTTTCTTACTAGTTTTTTTGTGGTAGTTTATATTAAGTTGTTTTGATACTAACTGTCTTCTATATCTGAAGGTTTCCTCTGATTCCCTCCATGAAATCACTCCCTACCAGAAAAAACTAGTAAGAAAACTAGAAAAAACGAGCAATAAAGTCGTAAATGCGGAAGATGCCGTCTACTTTAATAATATATATATATATATATATATATATATATATATATATATATATACATATATGTATGCATGTATGCATAATAATATATATATTAAATATAAATATATATATATATATATATATATATATATATATATATATATATGGGGAATTTAGAGTATTCCCCATCTGCTTCTTGAACTCTCATATTGCGGGTTAAATGGAATATTCTCGTCGATTATTCATTAAATTTCCTTTTCCAAAATTTGTTATAATTAAACCAATATCTTTTAGGTAAAAAAACTATTATTTCATCTTTCAACTTCATTTATATCAGGTTTTTGGAAGCTTATTGTACTAAAACCCCATTGACGCAGAAGGTAGCGCACTGGACTTTTATTGCCAAGGGCGTGGGTTCAATTCCCACAAATTATCTAATATTTTATTGAGTTTGGAGTATGTGCAAATATTTAAACAAGAACATCAGTTTTATAAGTATATAGATAATATAATATATATTAATAATTAACTTATATAATATATTTATACATCATATTATAATATACAATATAGTAGATATATGTAACATATAATAATCATAATGCATATTGTAATATATTATTTTCTTATAATATTTAAATTCTGAAAAGTCGAAGAATATAACAATAGAAAAAATCTGGAGTGGCCTACACTCTACTTTACTATAAGTAACTCAATGTCAAATTTCTTGAGTATATAAAACATAACGTATCATTTAAGCATATCATAAATATCTAAATGGGATATAATTATTAGCATTGCATTCGTGAGGTAGTACAGATAGTGATTGAAGGACATATCAATTTATAAGCTTATTTTTGTACATCACTATTTGCAAATAATTTCATTAGTATAACTACAGCAGTAATAACATTTTTGAAAAACCAATGTGAACATTTCTTGAAACGAAATATTATCCTACAAGAGAACATGGCTATTGTTCAAATAGCCAGTAGATTTCTTACATTGTTTACTTGACATCCTTCTACATTGAATATTAATGTAAAATTTTCAAATTTGAAACAGTAAAATACCCTTTTTTTCTCTGAAAAACATCTTAAACAGCGAAGAAAATGTTGTTTTAAGGTGATTTGTTAATTAAAGATGTACGATAATTACAGTTAATAATCTCTAAACGAAAGATTTATATTTTGAATTATCTTTTACATTTTTGGTTTTTAACAGAATTATTATACTGGGAATTTTATGGCTTCTTAGTATTTAATAAGATCATTTTCCTTCCCCTTTGTCAAATAACATATATACAAATTTTTTTTAATGAGTGTTATCATTTACCTGCACAATATTATTCCTCTTACATCTCTTATACGTCAATAATATTTTCATTTTTCTATTAGAAACATCAATTTTATCTCAGTGGATTCGCTCAAAAAATTTCTAAGTCAATGTAAACAATGTAAAAAAATACAAAAAATTCGACAAGTATAGCAGGTGATCTCTTAGTCTAGGATAAACAAAGAGATTTTATATCGTTATTGCTCTTTCCCGTAATTGAAACTTTATGATTTTTTTTTTATGAATTGCTAATTTTTTGTTCCATTTTTGTTCAAAATTTCATTATTTTTTAACGAGCCGTTTAGCGCCAAAAAAACATTTTCTGAAAACACAAATCGTACTGTAATGCCCCTTTAGGGAATGTAATTTTAGAAAAAAATATCTCAACTCATTGTCCATATAATGTTCTATTTATAGGCATAGTTTCATTCTTGTCCGCCAAACAGTATGGCTTGTATCGCTCGCACAAGGTTTGAGATTGAATTATAAGTCAAAATTTTTACATTTTATTGAAAAAAAATATTTCCTGTTGTTTTAAAATTCTGAATATATTTTTTGTTTGTTGCATTTGAAATCTCAAAGATAATGTCAAAATTTCAAAACTCTAGGGTTATCAGTTTAGGAGAAATAAATGTTTTAAAAAAAAAGGTTTTTGGCAAAAAAGTGACTTTCCCATCATGCATAATTCTTCCCAGACAATAGGGATCTTCGACTTTATGAGGCCTATTTTTGTGTAAAATATCAACTTGATCCATCAATGATTCTGGACCGTAGCGTGGTAACAAGCAATGCTAAAACACTCACCCACCCACCCACCCACAGACATCATCGTAAAAACGTCATAAAAACGACTTCTGGGACCTCAAAACATGTAATTCCGTCAAAATCTCGAGATCGAATTTTTTCACGATCACTATACTTTACTTATAGTAAAGTAAAAATTTGGTAATGCATAGATATTTGGTAAAATCTACGATACAAAAGCAAAATTTTAATATATTTTAATAATAAAAAATATAATAAGATGTCATAATTTAAAATAACTTAGTTTATTTTGGTTGGCTTCACTGATATCAGGGTTTTTTTTATACATGGAAATAACTGTTAAAGCAAGTCCAAGCATATGATTTCACTAGAAAGAATTTATTTACTTCTATATTAAAACACTAAACTTAGCAGGAATTCTAATCTAATAATAGAGTTTATTTCTACATTGTTGAATTAATAAAAGTTGTTTTTCTGCTGATATTTTGCTTGGAAGCTGTTAACAGCAAAAGAGATTACTTTGGGCATTCGGTTGTAAATTGCGGCGCTAGACTTAACTCCCACTTCTGTTTCCTCAAATATAATCCTTTAGCGGACAAAGTTTGGTCAAAGGATTAAAAGACGTGACAAATGGGATTCGGTTGGACGCTTATTTAGGACAACAGAAGAAAATAATATAATTTTACAAATTGCAATACAATTTATCATCTTTTGAGATTAACTTTTTTATAAGTTGACAATTTTTTTTTTTGAATATTCAATTGTAACATCGTTAAATAGAAAATTAAAATAAACTAATAGAAGTTATAACTAAATTAAATTACATAAAAATAAAAAAAAATCAATTTGTAAACTACTGTTTACATAAGTGGTTTTTAAAAATTTTACAGTGCAGGCACTCAAAGCGGTCCACTGAAACATCTCTAATATAACAAATTATGCAAAACCTATCATTTAAAGGTAGTTTGCACTTAATAATTATGAATAACTACACAAATAAATTCATACAAAATGAATGTTGTAATTATATTTTACACCACGGGGTCAAAATTTGGTTTTATGGAATATTCTTAGTAGTAATGATGATCCAGATTAAGGCCCCGCATAAAAGGATATAAAAAGATTTCACATAAACACATGAAATAAAAATCAATGATGAAACCACAATAAGAAATTAAATTTAATAGATCAAATATTATAAACATTAGTAACGGTCTTTTCAAACTTGATACTTTCGTTACGAGGGCAATAGCTTCTTCTAAGAGGGTTGACAGCCAGCAGATAGTTTTTTACTCTTTCTTACTGTACTCCTTTGTTTCCCCAAACATCCCTTTCTGGACATTAGACCATTCCTGCGTTTTCACCCTTTTAAAATACCACTCTTCCCTCCCACTCTTCTCAACCCCTCACCAGGTGTTTTCTGCATTTAGTGTGTCAGTTGGGTTTTTGACTCTGACGAAGACTGCTTGTTATGGTTGAAAGATCTTAGTTTTGTTTTCCCATTTTCATATTGTGGTTTGATCATTGATTGTTATAGTACCATATTTCACGTGTTTATGTGAAAAATGTTTATTTACATATATATATATATATATATATATATATATATATATATATATATATATATCAGTTCACAAACGAAGAAAAGCAACACACAGAGAAAGAGACACACTTACAAACTCAAATTTTCGGATGATCCGTCTTCAGGAGAAAAGAGAGAAAGGGCGACCAAGCACGCCGGAAACACAACGGCAGGAAAACCCAGAATTTTAAATGGATATATATATATATATATATATATATATATTGTTTAAAAATTAAGCCAATTTTTAACAAAACATGTTTGCATGAAGGTCTGCTCCCAAAATACACACACACACACACACACACACATATATATATATATATATATATACACTTTTTTTCGTTGGAAATACGATCCAAAACGGACAAATATAGTTCAATATAAACAAAGAAACATAGAGAAATCAGAAGAACACACTTACAGTCTCTAATTTTCGGTTTGAACCGTCTACAGGTGAGATAAGAGAGGGAAACCAAGCGCAGTGGATCAGAGACGGTTGGAGACCCTCTGTTGGAGACGGTCTCCAACCGTCTCTCATCCAGTGTGCTTGGTTTCCTTCTCTTATCTCTCCTGAAGACGGTTCAAACCGAAAATTAGAGACTGTAAGTGTGTTCTTCTGATTTCTCTATGTTTCTTTGTTTATATTGAACTATATATATATATTGATAAAAGTATTGACCGTGAAATTGACACAAAATTAAAGTTTATCAGACTCGGTCAGTTCTTCAGGTTCAAATTAAACTCTCATTGCCAACGTTTTGGTGACAGTCTTACGTGTTCATTCAAACTAGACATTTGTTGTTGAAATCGATAGACTCTTTTTCTTTGTAAAATAATCTCTAATGTATTATTTAGTTTTTCTGTTTCAAAATGGTATACTTCTACCTATGAAAAATATTTTAAATAAAAACCTAAACGTTGGCAATGAGAGTATAATTTGAACTTGAAGAACTGACCAAGTCCTGATAAACTTTACTTTTTTATATATATATATATATATAAACACTTTTTCTTCTTCTTGGAGTTTGGTCAGGGTTAATATACAGAATCGCATTTTTGAAAACGTTTCGTCTTTATTTTAAGACATCCACAGTGTTATAAACTAACAAAAAAACAGTGGACATTTGTCATATCTATAGATATGTTGTTGATAGATATGATCACATCTATACATATGACAAATGTCCACTGTTTTTACTTTACTATAAGTAAAGTATAGTGATCGTGAAAAAATTCGATCTCGAGATTTTGACGGAATTACATGTTTTGAGGTCCCAGAAGTCGTTTTATGAAGTTTTTACGATGATGTCTGTGTGTGTGTGGTGGTGGGTGGGTGGGTGGGTGGGTGGGTGGGTGGTTGGGTGCGTGGGTGGGTGCGTGTGTTAGCATTGCTTGTTACCACGCTACGGTCCAGAATCTTTGATGGATCAAGTTGATATTTTACACAAAAATGGGCCCATTTAGAAGAAGATCCCTATTGTTTGGGAAGAATTATGCATGATGGGAAAGCCACTTTTTTTGCCAAAAACCGTTTTTTTTTAAAACATTTATTTCTCCTAAACTACTAACCCTAGAGTTTTGAGATTTTGACATTATCTTTGAGGTTACAAATGGAACAAACGAAAAATATATTCAAAATTTTATATCAACAGCAAATATTTTTTTTTCAATAAAATGTACAAATTTTGACTTATAAATCAATCTCAAACCTTGTGAGAGCGATACAAGCCATACTGTTTGACGGACAAGAATGAAACTATGCCTATAAATAGAACATTATATGGACAATGAGTTGAGATATTTTTTTCTAAAATTACATTCGCTAAAGGGGCGTTAGAGTACGATTTGTGTTTTCAGAAAATGTTTTTTTGACGCTAAACGGCTCGTTAAAAAAATATGAAAATTTGACCAAAAATGGAACGAAAAATTAGCAATTCATAAAAAAAAAATCATGAAGTTTCAATTACGGAAAAGAGCAATAACGATATAAAAACTCTTTGTTTATCCTAGACTAAGAGATCACCTGCTATACTTGTCGAATTTGTTGTATTTTTTTACATTGTTTACATTGACTTAGAAATTTTTTGAGCGAATCCACTGAGATAAAATTGATGTTTCTAATGGAAAAATGAAAATATATTATTGACTTATAAGAGATGTAAGAGGAATAATATTGTGCAGGTAAATGATAACACTCATTAAAAAAAAATCGTATATATGTTATTTGACAAAGGGGAAGGAAAATGATCTTATTAAATACTAAGAAGCCATAAAATTCCCAGTATAATAATTCTGTTAAAAACCAAAAATTTAAAAGATAATTCAAAATATAAATCTTTCGTTTAGAGATTAATAACTGTAATTATCGTACATCTTTAATTAACAAATCACCTTTAAAACAACATTTTCTTCGCTGTTTAAGATGTTTTTCAGAGAAAAAAAGGGTATTTTACTGTTTTAAATTTGAAAATTTTACATTAATATTCAATATAGAAGGATGTTAAGTAAACGATGTAAGAAATCTACTGGCTATTTGAACAATAGCCATGTTCTCTTGTAGGATAATATTTCGTTTCAAGAAATGTTCACATTGGTTTTTCAAAAATGATGTTACTGCTGTAGTTATACTAATGAAATTATTTGCAAATAATAAATTATTTGTGATATACAAAAATAAGCTTATAAATTGATATGTCCTTCAATCACTATCTGTACTACCTCACGAATGCAATGCTAATAATTATATCCCATTTAGATATTTATGTTATGCTTAAATGATACGTTATGTTTTATATACTCAAGAAATTTGACATTGAGTTACTTATAGTAAAGTAGAGTGTAGGCCACTCCAGATTTTTTTGTTAGTTTATAGTCCTGAGGATGTCTTAAAATAAAGTAGAAACTTTGGCGAAGAGGTGATTCCGTATATTAACCCTGACCAAACCCCAATAAGAAGAGAAAGTATTTATTAGTATATTGTGGTCCAGAAAACAATACCTTAATATATATATATATTATATATATATATATATATATATATATATAAAGATTTCACATAAACACGTGAAATAGCAATCAATGATCAAACCACAATAAGAAAATGGGAAAGCAAGACTCTGACGAAGACCGCTTGTTACGGTTGAAAGATCTTAGTCTTGCTTTCCCATTTTCTTATTGTGGTTGATCATTGATTATATATATATATATATATATATATATATATATATTGTAAAAGACGAGCCAATCCCTGTTACGTATTACTTTGGGCACTTCTTATTGGTTGTGGGTGTTTATTCGTTGAACACGTTTCTCCTTAGCACACTCCGTCTGCTCGGCCGCCTCAGGCTTCACTCCGGGAGAGGGCTCGCAGTCCCTACTTAATTTTCCAATAGAGTTGGATGAAGGTCTTGGCGTCCTGGCTTGGAAGTGTACCTCGTCGAACTCGGTGTTTACTATGGGCTTAGTGGATTTCATTAAATACTGGTTGTTGGTGTTTTCTGTAAATTCTATTGATGTGGGTGTATGTAGACATTTTCCCCGTCGGTTTCCTAACACGCTTGGCCGCATCCGCCGTCCTTCCTGGAGAGGGCTCGCAGTCCCTACTTTAATTTCACAGAGGGCAGGTATGGCATAGGCGTCCTCACGCAGAAGAGTTCCTCGTAAGAATCTGGTCCGGGCTATGGGCATTATGAGTTGAAGTTGAAGTTGAGTGTGTGTGGCGTTTGTCATTAGACCCCTTTACTGCAGTGTTTTCTTGAAGAATGCGTGGCGCCTTCCTCGTGTCGTTGCGACCGGTTTCGACCGTTCCTCGGTCATTCTCAAGCTGGTGGGTGTAGTTCCTGGCTGGATTGTGCGTTATTATATGTTGAATGCCAGATTAGATATTGTAAAAGACGAGCCAATCCCTGTTACGTATTACTTTGGGGACTTCTTATTGGGGTGGGTGCTGCAGCGGCCGAGCAGACGGAGTGTGCTAAGGAGAAACGTGTTCAACGAATAAACACCCACAACCAATAAGAAGTCCCCAAAGTAATACGTAACAGGGATTGGCTCGTCTTTTACAATATCTAATCTGGCATTCAACATTATATATATATATATATATATATATAATATATATATAATATATATATATATATATATATATATATTGTTAAATAAACGCCCCATATTTGGCTTGTATCTGCTTCTTACACAATTTCTCCAGTTTCCGAATTCCTTCCTCGTCTCTTCATTAAAACTATAAAGTCTATCACCGATATGACTAGTAATATCGATGATAGACTTTATAGTTTTAATGAAGAGACGAGGAAGGAATTCCGGAAACTGGAGAAATTGTGTAAGAAGCAGATACAAGCCAAATATGAGGCGTTATTTAACAATATATGTTTAAATGAAGGACTGCTTCCAACTTTTACATATATATATATATATATATCTGGTCTGTCTAGATCTGTGGGGGTCATGAATAGAACTTCAAGGAATCCTACTCTATACGAAAACAACTAATTCATTTGGTCATGAGATAGCCAATCGGATATATATATATATATATATATATATATTATATATATATATATATATAAATTTATAGAAAGTATTGAATCTAAGAAGATCTTTGAAATCATATGAACTCGCTAAATAATGATCTATGGAAGTAATAAATGAATCAAGTATGAACTAACTTTGTCACGGTGTAAATGGAAAGATCAATCAAATAATAAAACAGCAAAAGGATCAATGTTATTTTGCGAGTCTGTATTTAATAGAAAGGAAAAACAATGGTTTAGTTTTCTTCAAAACTCTGAACAAAAAAAAAAACGCAGCTCAAGTTGTGCGGACGACATCTGTTTACAGCAATCTTACCAGACCTCCGTTTGTTACGATTTCTTTTCAACTAATGCCAGGCATTGGGTTCTGTAAAAAAAAAAAAAAACCAGTGAGGAACGGGTATACTGTTTCTAAAGAAAGATAAAAGTAATAGACCAAACTTTAACTCAAATCGTTATTTACTTTTCTTTTTGTTCAACCATAAAATAAGTTATACATTTTATATTTTTATTAACAAAACCAAGTAGAATAAACTTACAAGGAGATCAAATAGAATAAAAACATAAGCATAAAAATTACAAAATATTAAAAATACATTTACTATAGGAAGATATGTATTAATTGTTTAGAAATTTAAACATTCCCGTATTGCGTATAATTAACTGTAGGTAAATTCGACTTAGAAAATTTTATAAATTTACACACTTTGTGATATTTTGAGTCCTTTTTTGAATTCGTTAGATGCTATGACCGGTATTTTTGTGATTTTATATATATATATATATATATACTTTAACACATAGAAAAGAACACAGAAAGACACTACAGAAACTTATTCACTATCATATACTATATATATATATATATATATATATATATATATATATATATAGAATAATCAATAGAGACCTACAGAACGTTTCGACGAGATCACAAAACGACAGTAACTAAGATAATCAACTTTATATTATATAATATATATATATTAATATATCATATATATTGTAGAAAGGAACAACGATTCAAAGTGAGCGACTGAAGTGCAAACGTTTCACAGTAGGCTTCACAACACGAGACGTAAGAAACATAACACACTACTGTTCTCTAATTTTTGGTTGAACCGTCATCAGGAGAGTTGAGAAAGGGACACCAAGCGCACTTGTGAAGCGACGGTTGGAGACCGTCGTTGGAGACGGTTGGTCTCCAACCGTCGCTTCACAAGTGTGCTTGGTGTCCCTTTCTCAACTCTCCTGATGACGGTTCAACCAAAAATTAGAGACAGGTAAGTGTGTTTGTTCCTTAGTTCTGTGTTTGTGATTCATCGTGGAATATATATATATAAATGTTTTCTTTTCTCGACCACATCTATTACTACATAACCGTTGTAGATATTTTCTTGGAATAACAAAATCCCGAGGTAATTATGAATATTAATTAAATAATGTAACTTATAAACTGGTTTCATATTGTTGTATTTGTAGAAATAGACATACTCGGATTAAAGTTTTTGTATTGTTTGGAGCTAGAGCAAACCTTGATAAAAAAGAAAAATACTTTTATATATATTTATATATATAACAAGATTTCACATAAGCACGTGAAATAACAATTAATAAACAAACCACACTCTGAAATGGGAAAAAAAGACTAAGATCTTTCAACCGTAAAATCGGTTTGTCTTCGTCAAAGTAAAAAATCAGACGTTCTTAGTCTTTTTTCCCATTTCATATTGTGGTTTAATATATTATATATATATATATATATAATGGTGTTTGTTTCTTGACCACTCTTTATTCACAGGTTTTGAGATTTTTTGAAGGTTTTGGTCTGAATATTAAAAAACGCTTCTTCGCCAATGTTTTGACCTATAGTTGTGTCCTCTCAGGGCTAAAACATAATATTTTGAACACAAATATTACGACTACATTAGAACTATTTTTTGCTAATATGAAACAAAAAAGAGAAGCTTTGGATTTACGTATTCCAGTCTGGTTTTGTATTATATTGATAAGAATTTCCAGAGATTTAAATTTGTTTACCTGGGAAGTCTGTTGTGTATCCTTGTTTTTTTTCCATTTGTATAAACTTCACTACATATTAAATAAATAATGGACAGTTGCTATTGCTCCACATTGACTTGGAGGTTGCATTTTTGTTATGTTACTTGCTGTGTGTTGGAAGACCCAGTGTTTACTTGTTTTATACGGTTTTGCAAAATTATTGCTGTGTCCTTACGCTTGTCTGTTTGATTGTAAAAAAATGTTTGTGTATATTTTACATAATTTATTTTACTGAATTTTTCTATATCTCTTGTTGAGTTTCATGTGTTTGTGTATATTTTACTGAATTTTTCTATATCTCTTGTTGAGTTTCATGTGTTTGTGTATATTTTACTGAATTTTTCTATATCTCTTGTTGAGTTTCATGTGTTTGTGTATATTTTACTGAATTTTTCTATATCTCTTGTTGAGTTTCATGTGTTTGTGTATATTTTACTGAATTTTTCTACATCTCTTCTTGAGTTTCATGTGTTTGTGCTTCTTTCTATATGGATTATTTCTTTTACCAGTCTTTTCCGCAAATGTTTTTCTTTATCTATTATAACGTGGTTTTGAAAATCGAAATTGTGTTTTTGGGTGATTGCGTGTTTTGCTAAAGCGCATGTTATTTTTTATCCTGTAATGTCTGTTTTATGTTGTGATCACAAAGAGAGAGATTTATGTTGAGAAAGAGAGAGATGTGGTAGGTGTGTGCTTCTGTTTGTGTCTGTATGTATGTATGTATGTGGTCTGTAGCTGTGGGTTTGTTGGTGGCTGGAACTGATCCGAGAGATTGTAGACACGCTACAACTCACATTGTTCGATAGATTAAATTCATATAACATTTGAAAATACTCTTTAATGAGAGAATGCTTTGCATAGTTTTAGTACTAAATAATAATAATAATAATAAAGTAAAGGGAGAGTTATTTAATACTTTATAGCATACTAGGTACTAACTTCAACCTTTTCTTCTGGTTAATCAGGGAGCTTCAAAATGTTTATTAGTGTATTGATATAAATATAACATAGTAAAACACTAAAAAAAAAACAATAAATTAACTTGTCAGATGGTTTTTTTCGAAAGAATTATATTATTGACAAAATAGAGACAGCCATATTGTAGTAAATCACGCTATGGAATTCATTCGTTTGTAGCTCTATAATACGTTTACTTATAATAAAGTTTCATTAAAAATCAATGCTTTTGATTTCAAGTACCCTTTTTTAAGGAGTTTTTCAAACCATCTTGCTGAGTTTCTCTCTTCAGAGTTGAATTAGTGGATAATTTCAGCAAATCAACTTTGAAGACAAAAAATAAGCTAGGAGGTTTGAAAAACTGTATAAAAAAAAGGTATGTATAATCAAGGACATTGATTTTAATGTATAACAGAAGGTCTGCTTCCTATTTATACTATTATAATAAGGTGTGGATGATTCCAGGCTTCTAAAAGGTTATCTGCATATGTTTTGTTTACCGGGTAAGTTTGAACCCAAATTTTTCCAATAACTACAAGAATCACTGTTTGGCGGGTTTTATGAAATTACAAAGATATATTGCTTTTGGTGTGTAAAATACTCAGTTGTTTTTGTGTAATGAATCATAGGGGACAATTTTTTGACGATTTGTTTTCCCTAGTTTTAATCATTTCAGAAAAATTGATATTTCGTATTTGTTATTACTGCTTTGATAATAAATGATAAAGATTGAGTCAATTTTTTTATGTTTAATATATAAACGCTACTCGATTTTAAATATAACAATAGTTTGCAATAAAAACAGTTATTTATTTTTTTTTACATAAACAACTTTTCTTCTATTAATAGGCCAATTGCATAGTTTATTTTTGTTAAAAGTGTGGACACGTATATCTGAGTGGCTGAGCTGTAATACCGCTGCCCATATGAGAAAGACGCCAGCCCATATGCAAGCAGGTCACGTTTCGACCTGATGTGTTCAGCCCTGCTTTTCTTACCTCCTCTCCGACCCAACATGTTTTTTTTCCCTTCAACCTTATGCTTACCATACAACTCACCTCTTTATTCTTGAATACTAATTCCCTCTTAACTTAAATTACAATCGTCCTACAACACCGATTTGCATATTCGGATCATTTAATTTCAACTTTGTTAAACATACAAATATCTTTTAACTATATAGAGTCGCTTTAGTTTGACCAATTCACTTTTGGTTAATTAGAATATAGAAGACTAAAGTTTTCTCGTTTTCTTATAAAGAATAAACAAAGAATTCATTAAGATAAGCAAATTTTATTATTTTGTTTTATTTATTCAGGACTTCCTCATATGACTTGTGACCTATCATTCAGCCTGAACAGTGATGTCATGCTCACTGTTTGACCTAGTAAATTATAAGCGCCAAGGGGGGAAGTTGCCTTATGCTTGATGCTTAGAAAAAGCAGGAAACAGCATTTTGCAGTCGACTAATTTCATGCCACTTATAACGACAGTGTTTACTTACCCCATTCATTAAGCAAAATTTAGGACTCTAGATGTTGAAGGCTCATTGTATGGTATCACAAAGGGCCAATGTTTAGTCCATGTGTGTTTTCTCGTGGAGTTGCATTACACTTCCATTTCTTCTTAGGAAGCCTCCTATTTTAGAAAGGAAATCCTTTCAAGACCCCTTGATTTATAAAAAAAAACTTTCAGCCGTTCATACGAAACCTCTTATTGTCACTTTCAATTGTCCAGAGATCAGAAACAATTCACCTTGTCAAAATCCCTTGAGTTATAGAAAACTTGCATCACTTCTTTGGAAGCCTCCTATCAACATGACTCATGATGACAGATGAGGTTCACACTGGAAAATACCCCACCACCATCACTGATTGAGTATATAGAAAGATTCATGATTCCTTGTATGTTAGCTTAGTCGTGGACTAGACGTAGACTGGTTCTGACCCTCGTATTTATGCCTTGATGTAAAATAAACCACTTTTCTTTCTTAAAAAAGTTATATTCACATCATCATATCTAACTATGGGACTTTCACTGCAACCTAAAGCTCATGAAACCACTCTCACGAATTAGTAAACCATTCGTATTAAAATATTGATATTTCCAGATAATATTGTTATTTTATCGTAATGGGGGTAATTTTTTATTTTTTTTTTTTGTTCCTGTTTAAACCGATCTACTAGCGGGTTTACCTGCTTTTTGTTTGATCGCTAAATCTACAGATTCTACATTGGGAGTCCTAAATTTTGTCTAACTCAAGTGCATTTTGAGTAAGGTTCTTTAACGAGTACCTGACATTTTACAGGCTCAGGACCGACGGTGTTACCTGGGCTTTAGTTTGTCTATTACTCTTGGCCTAGCTACCGTTTTGCGGAGTAACTGCCAGAATTCGTGCTTAGCATTGCGTTGTTTGAGGTGCAATCGGGCACTTCCATGTTCAATGGAGGTGGCTAAAGGGTAACTTGTCAACAAGGCGGCCTGGATTGACTAAGCGGTTATGGCACAAAATGCCGAGGAACGCGAAGATCAAAACGGGTGTAACATCCTCTTTAAGGGACGACGTACTCAGATTCACCTCCCGCGTGAATAAATCAAGGGCCAAGTGGGGATCGAACCGCGGACACTGGGGGTAAATCCACATAATTACGAACTGCACAACTAGGGTATTGATATTTTAATCATAAAGCAACAATATTATCAATAAACCAGTCCTGCTTATATGTAAATAGGAAAAATTAACCTTTAACGTAAGTTTCGTTGATTATCACAGGGTTACCAACATAGATGTAAACATATTTCTACATAGAACCCTTTCTTTTTCTAAAAATTTCTTTTACAGGTATTCCTAATAGTACACAGTGATAAACAAGTTAATAATAATAAGGACTTTTTTTTTACAATATAAAATAATAAATAAATTTATTACGAAGAAAAATAAAATTCTACAAAAATGTGACGTAAATGCAGTCTGATATGACATTTGTAAATCTATAATAAATTGGCAATGTACAATCATATCAGTCATTTGCGTTGCTCATACCCAACGCAATTAATTGAGTGAACTAATCAACCTGCAAACCACAATTGGTAACATCAGAAAAGCATTAAAAAATAAATACCATTATAACTATGGACAGTCAAGAACAATAGGCTATCATTACTTCAGTATTTTAACATCATTTCAATATTTCTCAATAGAATTCAACATTATTACTATTTTCAAACGATGAAGTTATGAAAGAAATTGTCGTTAAAAGAAATTAAAAACTAATATTACTTTTTTTTATATTTGATAAATAAAAATGTTGAAAATAACTTTGTAATATCCCTTTCCTTTTTAATTTAAAAAAAAACAACAACAGAACAGTTTTTATTAAGAATACTTTCTTTGAAAATTCAGGTTAAATAAAAAAAAAAATCATTCGTTTAGAAAATAATATTTATTTTCATAATACTTTAAAGAAGTTGCTTTTTATTTTTATTTATATCGTATCCTTAAATATTTTATTAAATTCGTATATTATAATTATGGAAATAGAATTTTTTTTTTTTTTTTTTTTTTTTGAAGTAAACTTTAGAGTTGGGAAAGCTCTTTATTAATCTACTGAGAGAGCCTGAGAATAATGTTTTTACTTCTTGGGGAAATAAACTATTAACTTTTGATACTGATGTAGTTACTACCCTCTTGTTTATTACTTCAACTCTGTTCTACTTCTGCTTTTTTTTTCTCCAGGTCATTTTATAAATGACAGTTTCTGCAATAAGCTCTCTATTATTTGAAGGAAACAAGTTTTTTTTTTAAAAAAAAAAGTTAAAACGAAAAGGAATTTGATTCATTTATCAGCATCGTATATCATGTGTTTTTCTTATACATTAATATTGATTGCAGAATTGTAACAGAGTGACTAGTTTGCTTCGGTTCAACTTAATAATAGAATAATTAAAGACAGTAAAATTATGACATATGAAATACCAAACATATCCATGAGATTATCGACTGTTTTTTTTGGTTCAAATTATTTCTCTTAAAAGATTGAAAAATTCCCTTTGACTTAATTATGTTTTAAATAAAATGAATAAAACTAATAAATATGAAAAAAGCGGAGTATATAAAATTAAATGTAAAAATTGTAAATTATATATTATATATATATATATATATATAAAGATTTCACATAAACACGTGAAACAACAATCAATGATCAAACCACAATAAGAAATGGGAAAACAAGACTAAGATCTTTCAACCGTAACAAGCGGTTTTCGTCAGAGTCAAAAACCCAACTCAAGTCAGTTGGTCAGATGGGTTTTTGACTCTGACGAAGACCGCTTGTTACGGTTGAAAGATCTTAGTCTTGTTTTCCCATTTCTTATTGTGGTTTCATCATTGATATATATATATGACAAACGGGAAGGACCCTAAAACTAAGATATAAGGAACACATTAAAGATTATCTAAATAATACTACAAACAGATCTAACTACGCGAATCACTTAACAGAACAGGGTCATGAACCGGACAGTTTAGAAAATTCAATGACCTTAATAAAAACAGGACAGAAAGGAAAAAGACTAAACGTAACTGAAGAATTAGAGATATTTATATATAAAGAATCATGTAATCTAATAAATGAACAAGTAAATCATCAAAGCGATACATTATTTAAACCCTTAAAGAAAATAAAACCACGACTTGACAGACTCGACAAAGACGAAAATAATAGGAAAAGAATTAGGCTAAATAATAATAACTAATATAATAATAAAATAAAAATAAATTGGCTGTTAAAATAATTAACTAATAAAATCTAGGCAGCATTGGGATAGTAGGTAGGTTGTATAATCAGATGGGTAGGATTCAGTAGATCAGTTCGTGTTGAAGATGGGTGACACCCGAAACCGGTCCGAGAGCTTCGGCAGCAGTGTACGAGGTATGACGGTATATTATGTGTTTAATATTAATCATATTATTATGATTCCTGATACCATAGAAGAGCACTAGCAACTCTATATGACCTTTTTTATATTGCCTTCAATACATTTTATTACCATTACATCTTTAAACATATTGTTATTTTTGTTGATACCACTGCATAAACTTAAATGCCCTATATAACACTGCTATATATTGTCTTTTATGCATTTACTTGTTTAAACATATTGTTATTTTTGTTGAAATCACACAATAGACTTAAATACTTAACGAAAACTAATCGTTTAAAGATTAACACATTTGAATGGTGCGGTAAAGAAATCACCAGTGATTTATCCAACATGAGTTTTTTTTCTTTATATCTCATAGCATTTGCACAGGTGAAATTTACTGTTCCCACAACTTGCTAAAAGTGTCATCGTGAGTATCAGATTTAGAGCAGATATTTTGTTGACGCAAAATACGATGGAATAAAATGAAATAATTATGATAAGTTACAAGTTCTTTTTGAAAATATTCAACAAATCCTTCATTTTTCTTTATATATTTCATATTACAATTATTTATATTTTTAAAAAATTTTCTCAACAGGCAGTATAGAGCCACAATTCATGGATCCAAAGAATCAGGTCTCTCATGATAATAAGTGTAATGAAAATTTACATAAAAGAACCGTTTAAGATTAATTTAAGACAATATTATTCTTTTTAGTATCTGTGAAGAACTGTTAAATTTTCATGAAAAGAAATTAACTTATATTGGGAATGGTATATATGGCAGATAAATTATTAATATAATTTTTCTTTTAACTTCCTGAAATTGAAAAATTTATATTTTTCTAAATGATAATATTTTTTTTTTTTAAATATTACCGCAGTGAGCTAAATATTTCATTAATGCAGAGAGGTAGAGGGGAAAAAAAAGGTAAATATGGATTTAAAAAGGTGGCGGCGTGACGAACGAGGTAATGCTATCAAACACCAGACTGATGGATGGGGTTTGAATTCAATTTCCAGCAGTTTGGAACATTGAAAAGTCAGATGAATGCAGTTAGCCGAGGTAATGATTTGTTTTCTCAATCATTCTATTTTGTCAATAATAAACATTAGGGTACTTTTTATTCAGAGAACATATTAAAAGGGATAAAAAATGTTGGTAAAAAAGAAAATTTGGAAATAGTTTCAAGACTGTATAGTTTCTTTGCTTCTAATTTTAATTATTTTAATATAATTTTAAATATATTATCTTATTCATTCAAAGAAATATATTTTAATACATGCATACTGTTAATACAACAGGGGTTAGTGAAACATTATATTATTCATACTGAGGTAAATGGATAAATCAAAGTCTCTACACAGAAAAAAGTAGCCTTTTTATTTTACGCGTTTCAAATACTTTGTTTTCATCGAGAAGTTATGTTTTACAATACAAATTACTAATTAAGGATACAAAAATAACCGGAATTATATACAATGAAATGAAAAAAATAACATACCCAAAGGAAGAAGTGGAGGACCGATCAGGGTCGAAGGTTCACTGAGGATTTTAGGTCATGTGAGATAAAGTGAGAGGGGAACTTGTAAGATAAAGTGAGAAAGCAGATGGGTATTCACACAAAAAGTGATGTGCTATAAAGAAAGCAAATCACTGTAAGCATACCCAACTCTTTTGTTACCTTACTATTTAACTACTCTATCCCTACTCCCTACTACATCTCACATGACCTCAATTCCTTGGTGAAGGTTCGACTCTGGTCGGCCCTCTACTCCTTCCTTTGGGTATGTCATTCTTATATTCATTTTATTGTATACAATTCCGGTTTTTTTACTTTACTATAAGTAAAGTATAGTGATCGTGAAAAAAATCGATCTCGAGATTTTGACGGAAATACATGTTTTGAGGTCCTAGAAGTCGTTTTATGAAGTTTTTTCGATGATGTCTGTGTGTGGGTGGGTGGGTAGGTGAATGTGTTAGCATTGCTTGTTACCACGCTACGGTCCAGAATCTTTGATGGATCAAGTTGATATTTTACACGAAAATAGGCCCCATAGGGAAGAAGATCCCTATTGCTTGGGAAGAATTATGCATCATGGGAAAGTCACTTTTTTTGCCAAAAACCGTTTTTTAGAAAACATTTATTTCTCCTAAACTGATAACCCTAGAGTTTTGATATTTTGTTAAATGAGACGTTATGTGTTATATACTCAAGAAATTTGATATTAAGTTACTTATAGTAAAGTTGAGTGTAGGCCACTCCAGATTTTTTTTGTATGTTTTAATTTGGAGTTTGTATTGTAGTAGTTTACCTGAAGATGAACACAAAGTGTTTGAAACGCGTAGAGTAAACAGGCTTCTTTTTGTGAGTGAAGACTTCAATTTTTCCATTTACTCCAGTATGAGTAAATACTATACAATTATGGATTGCACAACTAATGAGTTTTGAATTATATTATTATAAAAATCTGTGGTACCTTGTAAATTGGCGGTTTTGCACGTAGTGCATCTATCATGTTCATAACATTTACAATGTGATGTCGAACTAGAAAGTTCTATCTAAACAATAACAAACTACTCCTTTATCAACGTTTTATAAAGTATGTTGAAATAAATCGTAAAGGAATCAGTTTTGAATATAACAAAAAAAAATCTGGAGTGGCCTACACTCAACTTTACTATAAGTAGACATAATATCAAACTTCTTGGGTATATAATACATAATGTCTCATTTAAGCATAATGTAAACATCTAAATGGGAGATGTTTATTAGTCTTTCGTTCCTGATGTAGTACAGATAGTGATTGATCGACTTATCAATATGTAAGGTTATTTTTGTATATCACACCGTTGATGCAATTAATCTCATTAGTATAACTACAGCAGTAATAACATTTTTGAAAAGCCAAAGTGAAAATTCCTTGATACGAAATAATCTCCTACAAGAGAATGTGGCTTTTGTTCAAATAGCCGGTGGATTTCTTACGTGGTTTACTTGACCTCCTTCTATATTAAATATTAAAGGAAAATTTTCAAATTTAAAACAAGAAAATACTCTTATTTTCTCTGAAAAACATCGAAGATAAAATGTCGTTTTAAGATCATTTATAATTAAGGATGTACAATAATTACAATTATTAATCTTCAAACGAAATATTTGAATTTTGGATTATGTTTTTTTTCTTTGATCTTTTATAGAATTATTATACTGGGAAATTTATGGCTCCTTAGTATTTAATAAATCATTTTTCCTTCCCGTTTGTCAATCATATAAACCAATTTTCTCTGAGTAATTGTTATCTTTTTTCCTGCCTGCTGTACTCTGTTATAAGGTTTCTATAAATGTTTATTGAGAAAAAATAGTAGTAATTGAGTATGTCGCCAGTTTACATACTCAAATCAAAGTCAAAACCAGCTATTCAGTATAATTTAAAACTTTTATTGTTGGGAGCTTCTAATTTTTGAAAATAATAAATATTAACTATTATATTTATTAATAGTGGTCACAAACTTTTTAAATTCATTCTCACCCAAATACTCTCAGACAAAACAAAAAAAAATATGCAATCAGGGGACTACAAAAGTGTAAATACTTAGAATTTTTCCAATCAATTTGATCTTGACTACTATATTTTAATACAATTAAACTCATTGTAAAGTTGCATTCTATACATTGAATACAATGAATACATTTGAATACATTGTAAATTCTAAACAAATTATCTATAGATCAAATAATTCCTGAAAGCAATACAAAAAAGGTTTTAATCTTGAAATTCAATTATAACATTTTTCATTTCTTATGGCTGTAAAAGTATGAAATTTATTTTAAGTGAATGGTGCTTTCAATTTATATAAATTTTGAATATAAAAAAAGTACATTCAAAGTTCTTTCTTGCATTAACCTTTTTACTTTAGTGCACTGAGCTTGAATTAGTGCAAGGAAGAAAACCTCAGAAATATCATTTACTTTAGAATAAAACAGCAGTAGATTGTTTTATACGATTTTTGTATGAAATACTATGAGACATATATTTGCTTATAATAAATTAAGACGCAATTGTAAAGGTATAGTGGGGTAGTTTTCCCAGTAGAATAAATGTAAGCGAACTTTTGAACCCTATAGTTGGATGCATGTCTCGACACGTCAGTCACATTCGCGCTTCTCCAGACAGAACATAACAAGATTACTTCTCCATCATAAGGTAAACCTTTTATTTTATAGTTTACAGATCATATTCTATGATATAATTTTTCATTATTTTCTTTAAGTGTTCTTTCACATGCATTGTATATATATTTTATCCACAATACCTGTGTTTAAAGTTAAATGGAAGTTATTTTACTTCTTTTTGATCCACCAATATCAAAAAAAGTCATAGTTCATGTAAAGTTTTAGTGTCATTTCCTTGCAATAATTAAATCAAATTGATTACAATGAAATTAAGCATGCATAATTAAATTTCTTAGTCCAGTTGTTTTATATCATTATACCAAGCAATTGCAATGAGCCGGTTTGTCTCTTCTCCGTATTTTATGTTACTTTTCAATTACTCACTACATGGAGATTTACTATTATGAATTATTTGTCACATTCTGCAAATGGCGTCTGAAATTTATTTATTTGAATAAATTAAGTTGTCTTCAACGCGTTACTGTTATGTGATCAACAAATTTTTGAAATAGATTTAACAAATGTAAGATATTATCTAATTAATAAAATACAATAGATTTTTTAAAAAATCATAGTTATACTTTTCTAGTTGAAAGCTTGTTTTAAGCTTACGTCCTTTAAGCTTTGAATGTTAAACTCGTAAACTAGCCACCATCTTGAATTCCCATCTCCTCTCTTCTTCTTACTCCCTCTTCATCCCTGTCATACACTTCTTTCCTCTCTACACTACCATATGTCGCTCTCTTTCTTTCTCCTTCTGCTCCGTTTCACACCCCTTTATCTCGCTGTCCTCTTACACTTTACCCCTGATCCATGTAACAATATGTCAATTGTATTAGTTTTTATCCTTTGTTTTCCTGATTTTCTCATAAGCAGAGAATGAATTATTCACCTGTTCCCTTATACAGATTAAATCAAATCTGGAGTGACCTGCATTCAAGTTTACTGCAAGTAAACATAATATAATTTTTGGGTATACAAGATAATTTTCCATTTAAGGGAATTTAGGTAAAATTTAAAATTAAATTAGGTAAAAGTCTTCATTCCTGGAGGCAATGGAGATAGTAATTGATCCACTTATAACATTTACGCTTATTTTTGTATATTACACCACTGATGCATACGAGGTGTGTAAATAAAGTAGTGAGATTAAATTTTCTATTCAAATATAATTACAATGTGATATTGTCACCTTCAAAATAGTTCCCTTCGGAAGCCACACAGCGCTGGAGACGGTCCTCCCAATCATTGTAGCATTGCTGGAACTCGGATTCTGGAATGGCCTTCAGCTGGTCGGTTACAGCAGTTTGTATGTTTTGTAGTGTCCCGAAATGAGTTCCCTTGAGGTGATTTTTCAATCTCGGGAAGAGGAAAAAGTCACAAGGACTCAAGTCTGGTGAATAAGGAGGCTGAGGAGCAACAGGAATGTTTTTACTGGCCAAAAACTCGTTTATTGAGATGGCAGTGTGACAGGGCGCGTTGTCGTGATGCAACACCCACTTGTCTCATCTCCAATTCATTGGTCAAAATGTGATGAACGGAGGTGTGATTCAAATTCAACTGTTCCCCGATCATTCTGACTGTCAAGCGTCGATCTGAACGCACAAGGTTCCGTACTCTGTTGACATTTTCATCGGTGTTTGCACTTGAAGGCCTTCCGCTTCGTGGTTCATCTTCAATCGACTCTCTTCCTTCTGAAAATTCCTTAAACCACCGAAAAACCTGTGCCCTTGATAAAACACGTTCTCAATAGGCCTCCTGAAGTTTTTCAAAAGTTTCGGTTGCATTATGTCCAAGTCTGAAGCAAAATTTGATTGCACACCGCTGCTCAACTTTGAGGTCACTCATTTTTAAAACGCTCAAGAAAAAACCATTTCACGAAAACCAACGCTACGGACAAACAAATGACTGTGGCGAGTTCAGATTCATACTGGAGGCGCATCACACGTGCACCTGACGCTACTCAAGGCCACGCGTCTCCAGCGTTGCCAGATCGAAAGCGACGTTGCCAGTCTCACTACTTTATTTATACACCTCGTATAATATCATTAGTATAACTACAACAGTACATTTTATTACATTTTATTGAAAAAAAAAATATTTCCCGTTGTTTTAAAATTCTGAATATATTTTTCATTTAGTTCATTTGTAGCCCCAAAGATCATGCCAAAATTTCAAACCTCTCAAATTAGCAGTTTTTTTAAAAACCGGTATTTAGCAAAAAAAGTGACTTTTCCGTCATGCATAATTCTTTCCAAACAATGGGGATCATCTACAATATAGGGCTCATTTTTGTGTAAAATATCAACTTGATAGATCAAAGATGCTGGACCGTAGCGTGGTAACAAGCAATGCTAACACACTCACGCACCCACCCACCCACCCACACACACCCACCCACACACACACACACACACACACACACACACACACACACACACACACACACACACACACACAGACAGACATCATCGAGAAAACGTCATAAAACGACTTCTGGGGTCTCAGAACATGTAATTCTGTCAAAATCTCGAGATGGAATTTTTACACGATCACTATACTTTACTTATAGTAAAGTAAAATGTAAAAACACATTTTAACACATTGGAACATTATCACAAACTGACGAAACTATTGTGCCTTATGTTTTATAATCAGGGCTGTGGATTCGGAGTCAGAGTCGGGAGTTGGGAGAAATCAGTTGACTCCGACTCTTCATCTATTTAAATTACTTGTGTATATGAAAAAGACATTACATGTTATAATATGATTAATTAATCCAAGTAGGAATTTTTCCCTTCGGAGAAGGACATTGGACATTTGATAGTACAACACAAAATGTTTAGTACAAAATATCTGACCTTGCCTGTTCAGTGTTACAGAAGGTTCATAATTAAAAATCTGATAACTGATCTACATCATGGCTTGTCTACAACGTAGAGGGGCGGATTCGATTTCCTTAGTCGTTACTTATTTGTCTCAAATAGGTTTTAAAATAATAGCATTGATGCGATTTCAATATTGATTATTTTGCTATCACAATTGTACACAGGTCGATAAAAGACGTAATCAGCCCTAACAATATATTGTAAATCAAACTCAACAAAGTAAGCATTTAAATTTATTTAAAACTAAAAATCTTTGATCATGTAAATGAGACATGCAAACTGCTATAGTCCTATTTATTTATTACTGAAAAACTTGCATAACATAATTCTAATAAAAGTCCAAGCTAAGTAGACTCGTAAAAAATTATGAATTACTTGTAAATATTTTAAATCATTTAGAATAATTTCATTATTTAAATAACTTCAAAGTAATTTAAATGAAAAAATAAGTTGAAAAATAAAAACATAAAGTAATTAGTTATTATTTTTTTAATATAACTAATATCTGCAGTTCATACTTCTAATATCATCTTTATAAATTAAGTTGTCTGTATATTTGACTGTTCGCAATGCGTTCCCAAAAAGGTTTTGTTAGTCTTGATTGAAGTTAACATGTTCATTGAGGCCTACGCTATAAAGGTTTTATCAAAGTCACATTGATTACAGGTCAAGTGGTTAACATAACAGCGTAGATGTATTTTTTTCCTTTCAACTCTTCTTTGTTTTACATTTTCCCAATCATCTGCCAGTCAATAAAATGCTTTCACAAAAATAATTATGAAGCAATTTACATTGTATTAAATAATACAAAATGGATTTTCATTTTTTTTTTTCTTTCAAACTGTCTGATCCTCATTATTTTTTAAAAAAAAAGTTATTCAATAAAGCGTATTGATAGCCTATTAAATAAATATAAAAAAATGAAAGTTTTTTAAAATAAATACTCTAAAGAAAAAGAAATGGCGCTAGTAACTAATAGTAAGAGAATATGAGACAAAAGAAGTATAGAAGAAAAGAAGATGTACCTCAGGGAGAAGGTACCTGAGGTACCTCAAAGTAGAAGTATACTATTGGAAAATAATATCTGTAAAAGAACTAGCCAGCTTGAAGTACAAGTTGAATACTCAAAAAATCCATGTAATTCACTTAAAATACATCATTGAAACATTCAGGTGTGATTGTTTGGACTTAGGATAATTCAGTTTAAGTTAAAACTAATCTATCAAACCAAACTTGGAAAGAATTGATATTATTTAATATATTTATTTAAATCTAATTTTATTTGTGGTAAAATTAAAGCTTTTTCCAACAACTGTATATCTTTATTTTATATAATTATAGTCTATACTTACACATTATACTTATACTTTGTCTATCTGTATGCAATACTTTTATTTTTTATGTATATAATAATGAGGAATTTAAGAGATAAAAAAAGTTCATTAAGTATATAAATCATATATTTCGTCATTACCACAAAGGTTAGTATTATTAATATTAAACATATAATATACCGTCTTATCTCGTAAACTGCTGCTGTAGCTCTCGGACCGGTTTCGGGTGTCATCCAACTTCAACAAGAACTGCAACTGAACTGAAGTTCTTGTTGAAGATGGGTGACACCCGAAACCGGTCCGAGAGCTACAGCAGTAGTGTACGAGGTAAGACAGTATATTATATGTTTAATATTAATATATAAATCATAGATGGTGTTTTGCGTATGCTGAAAAATTTGGACATAAATAATAGTTTAATCAAAGAAGTGGTTGATTTTAGAAAAGATGAAAAAGGTAGCCTAATGGAAAGCACACATGTAAATAAATGATTCATAAGTCTGTAGCAGAACTTGTAGAGGCAAAAGGATCATTGTTTGAAGTGGATATTAATTATTAAGTTTGTATGGTGCGGACCTGTGTACATCAAGCGACATGAATATAGCGGAGTCGGCCTGCTTTCAACACGTCCTAAAGGCTTCACTCAACCTTCCGCCCCCAACCCTCAGCCCTTTTCCTCCACCACTCAGCACCTCTAAAACCAGCCCTTATCCAATCCCTTTGGACCTTTACACCTTCAACCTAACAACCACCATATCCCATTATAAATATTCTTGCCCTAAAGGGTGTTACCAATCAATACATGGTTTGAACTCGACTAGAGAAGTAGAATATTTTACCTTTTTGGTGAAAAGCATTAACTAAAGCCCTTATGAAAGGGCTTATTCAAAACTTACAACCCTTGTTTTGAATCCTTTTAAACCTTTGAAATTATTGACACCTACTATACTATGAAAGGTAGTTATAATATTACTTCTAATTAAATCTTAAATCCGGTAAAGTTAGATTTATGTTCACGAAGTTTAGTGTAGTAAACACATCTTTCAGGACAGAACTGCTTTATAGTCTATTAATAATAGACATTAAAACGCTTTGCATACATAAAAAAACTACAATATATCAGTATAATATTATAGTATAATTTGGAAAAATCTGCATTATCATAAACAGAATAAAAACTATTACATATATAGTATATGTAGGTAAGTTCAAATTTTATTACTTTTCAAATTCTTTTATGGTTCTATTCAAAATCAATACCAACCACCTATGAGATGTCAAACGTTTTTATTTACTGATGAATATAATTATTCCATTAGACTTTATACTCCTAAAACCAAGTAGCTTATTTCAATAAAAATCAAGAATTTTTTTATGGTTTATCAGATAGCTAATTCTCCTCTTTTGAGAACACACATTTTTCCATCCAAACCACTGACCACAACTTATTTCACAATATCATATTTATATTCCACAATTTAATATTCAATCTAAATCTGATTTTAAATTTGGTTGAAGTGTGCTAAGTATTGATTGATTAGAGCATTTTACATCAAAACAATTGTTTTTTTAATAACAAACAAATCTAGTTTTTTTTGTTAAGTACCAAATATTAATAGAAAAACTTGTTGAAAATATTAAATATTTTCATTGAATTTTCATATTAATATTGAATATATTTATTGAAAATATCAACTTGATTTAATATTTCGACATTCATCGTCACCAGGTAACGAATTTACTAGCCCTACGCATGTACAATGCAGAGCCCACTTCACAATCTTTTTTTCTCTCTTTAGATTTGATTACTATGGCTACGTATTTATTAAACTTGTTAGTTTGTTTAAATTTTGTTTTAAATTATTTGCCTGTAAATTTATTTCCAACATGGTTACTTTATTTGCAAAAGAAATGGTCAATAAAACGAAGAAATAGAACTTTATGATGATTGGCGTAAGTTATTTTTGAATTGGCTCTAAACCTTAGGATGATAAAAGAAAACTGTATGCGAAAGGAAAAAAAAAAGGAAAAGAGAATTGCTAAAAATAGAAAGGAACACTTGTATTTCTGAATTCAGCCTTAGTTAGAAATAAAGGCTGGAGAAGGAGTTAGAGAAAGACTTGAAAAAGGAAGGGAAAACAATTTCCGGTGTCACCTTAGGTTATTCCATTACAGGGGGAGCAAACACAAAGAGAATATGGTAATAGGGCTTTCTACCTCCTGGACTTACAAACGCCAAGGAAGAGCATCTTATCGTCATCACTTATTAAGAGAAGTGTTGCTTATTTTGATTTCGTTATTGCCATTGTTATATCGAACTCTATAGATTAACTCTGCCTCTGTTCTTCTACTCAAACCGGCTCATCTTTACTACAAGTACCTCAGCTAATCTTCCTTCGAACGAAAACCAATTAGCTTTAATGGAACATATATCTCAAGTTTATATAGCTTATAACATGTTTAAACAATATATATAACATACATCATTGATTTTAAGAAGGTTAGTAAAAGACATTAACACACACAATAAACATAGGTCAAACACGAAAACACTTAAATAAATCACTTTTTTTAAAATGCTGTTTTAATCACTAAATTAACAAACTAAATAAACAATACGTACAAGCTTTCGGCTCTCATTCGCCATCCTCAGGCGCCATCCTCAGCCATCCTCGTATTGTTTATTTAGTTTGTTAATTTAGTGATTGAAAACAGCATTTTAAAAAAAGTGATTTATTTAAGTGTTTTCGTGTTTGACCTATGTTTATTGTGTGTGTTAATGTCTTTTGCTAACCTTCTTTGGAAGCTACCAGAGTCTCACCGCAAAGTGATACGAAAACTAGAGAGTGTCAACAAGAAACTGGTCAATGCAGAAGCTGCTGCTTATTTTAATAACATATGCTTAAGGGAAGACCTGCTGCCATTGTACACAAATATATATATATATATATAATCCAATATATGTTAAACATAGATACAAAAGTAAATAAAAGATCGATGACATATTTTTCACTTTGTCATATGAGAGTTTGATTAGGACATTTTTATTAACAGCTACAAAACATCTCTTTGTTCATCTCCTTCAACCATTATATTTGCTGCACTTTCGTAACATTTTATGTTGTAAAAATTGTAGTTCGTTCATACCTTCCGTCCACTTTTAACTTTTTAATACTCATTGGTATTTATATTTAAATAGTTTCAACCGTCTTATTAATATTATCTGGTAATCTTATTGTCCATTAATATTATCCATTCAAATAAACATCTTTCACGAAGAAATAAACTGGGTAACTTTCAACAAATATTTTTAGTTCTCCCTCTCCCACTTATTTTGTAGTTCTTCCAATTTATAGTGGCACCCGTAATTATACTCTTTTGACCTATCAGACCATACGAGTATGCCATCACACGACAGACTATACTGTATTTGACCACTTTTAATTTCCTTGGTCTTCCAGTATTCAAAAATTCAGGTGACCTTCTATTTTAAAACTACTACACAAACGTGGACTGAAGTGCTTAAAAATATTCACTATGTGTAGTCGTTGTAATCCCTGATGCATGATAGCAGATTGATTAAATGCCTAACCTTCTGTCAGATATATATTTGCATAACATTGTCTCATCTCTTTTATTATTAAATATGCCTTACTCCATCAATAATGGTACAAGAGGGTTTTTATTGAAATACTATAATATTTTATAATAAAATTATATTATACAATAATATTCTAATTATTATTACATAGTAATATTCTAACTGTAATATACGATAATAAGATTTACTATTCTTACTATATTAAAGTAAGTAATATCAGCATTTTTGTTGACTTTTTTTTTTAATTAGTTAGTACACAGGTTAGCTCAGTGGTTAACGTACTTGCCTCTGAACTAATAGGACCGGGGTTCGATCCCCAACTGGCCTCGATTGTGTTGTGTCACAAAGGGCCAATGCTTGGCCTACGTGTGTTACCACTGCAACCTATAGTCTTGTTAATATTAAAATTATAGTAATCCGTCTTACCTCGTACCCTGCTGCTGAAGTTCTTAGACCGGTTTCGGGCGTCACCCATCTTCAACAAGAACTGATCATAGCTAGTTGATCAGTTCTTGTTGAAGATGGGTGACGCCCGAAACCGGTCTAAGAACTTCAGCAGCAGGGTACGAGGTAAGACGGATTACTATAATTTTAATATTAATGATACTAACCTCTGTGGTAATGAAAAAATGCATGAATCTATAGTCTTGTTTTCCCATTTCAAATTGTGCTTTGATCATTGATTGTTATTTCACTTGTTTTTGTGAAATCTTTATATATATAGACGAGTTCAAAATTCAAAAAGAGTAACACACAGAGTAAAGAAACACACTTACAGACTCAAATTTTTGGGTAATCTATCTTCAGGAGAAAAGAGAAAGGGAGACCAAGCACGTTGTAGACGCAATGGCAAGTAACCCGTAACCCGCAAGTAACCGTTGGGTTTCTTTCCGTTGCGTCTACAACGTGCTTGGTCTCTCTTTGTCTTTTCTCCTGAAGACGGATTACCCGAAAATTGGAGTCTGTAAGTGTGTTTCCTTACTCTGTGTGTTACTCTTCTTGAATTTTGAACTCGTATTGTGTTCAGTTTGGATCGTGTTTCATTTAAGTAATATATATATAAATCAAAATATTAAAACGATCCCATTTATAGGTGCGTTTTATAGAGAGCGACTCTCGGCCACTCTCTGCCGGTGCGAGTGGACGCAAGTGCCTCTTCTTCTTCCCTTCTTCTCCCTGACGACGAACTTCAGTTCGAAATATCGACCCCGTAAGTTTTCTCGCTTCTTCTATTTGTTGTCTTTTTTCATTTATATATATATATATACATGCAATTAAATAAAACGATTTCACAAACTAAACAAACCGAATTCACAGAAAGAACCCCTCACATCTTTCTACCTGATACAATGCAGTCAAAATATAGTAGTGAGTTTGTGCGATTTTTTATGTGTGTTCTTTCTGTAAGTTTAGTTTATAAATTTATCTGTTCATTTATAATTTGGGTATTAGTTTTTAAACGGGTTGTACTTATCCAAGTACGAAATATTTATATAGTTTTATATTATATAGGCTTATTGCGTTCCTTTGAATACCCTATGCGATGAGCAAAATTTATGAAGAAACAGATGAAGACGTAACTTCATTATATTTGTATATCATTTGTAGCATGCTGGCAAAGTGCTTTCCTTTAGTATTGGTAGTTTGAGGGCAATATTTGTTAATATGTGAATATCAGTATGAAATATCAAACAAATTATTCAATTATTTTAATATAGTTGAAATCTATGTATAAATAATTGTAAACATGCATACAATGATTACAAGGGTTTTCATATTTATAAATCAGAAGTTGATTGACCTTTAATTAAAATAACTTTATATGTTGAGTTAATGTATTTGTTTTCTAACAACTATGATTTTATTTTGATGGAAATACGATTGTTTGGTAGTTCCAATCTGATCCTTTAAATACAGAATAGGTTTTTAAGAATTAGTCCTAAAAATTAATTACTCCAAATTACACGCAGACGTTTCGGCGACAATTATTCGGCGCTCTCAAGGCTTTCTGAAGGAAACTACATTCCTTCTTTTTTTTTGACAACATATATTACAAACAATTTTTGGCGAAACCTCCATGTATAATCTGGAGTAATTAATTTTTATAACTAATCCTCAGAAAACCAATGTTGTATAAAGGACATTGGTTTTTTTTATACCAATATACCTATATTGTTTTATACCCAATATCGGTATAAAATTGTAACATCTATTTTACTAAACCAACCTTAGGCAAATGTCACGGTTCTTTGTGACAGATATGACAGGAATCTTCATTTAATTATGTCCTGCTTTTGTATTTGAAATAAGAAATGAGGTCATTTCTTTTCATTTTAATGTAATGAATTTTTTTCCTTTAATCTATTTGATCCCAAAAATATTTATTTGGAATAAATTATGCAAAATATTTTTTATTAAATTTTTTGAAGAAAATATTGTTTGAAGACATATTTTTAATATAATTGAAATATATTAATGATAAAAAAAAATTAGATCAGTTAATTTTGAGGTACTTCAGTGTCATTATTGATATTTTAATGAAGGTTTCTGTGAGTGTTTGTGTGTGTGTGTGTGTGTGTGTGTGTGTGTGTGTGTGTGTGTGTGTGTGTGTGTGTGTGTGTGTTTATGTGTGTGCATGTTCCAGTTAACTGTAGGATTCGTAGAGGTTCCAATGTTTGATAGATAAAATGAGAGTATTGCCATGAATTGAAGACCAACAGATATCATATGCTATATAGTTTATTGACTTCTACGATATTTGGTAGTTGTAGGACTACATTACGGATCTATGAACCTAGGTCTTCCCTCGAAAATAGAGAAATGTCCTTTTCTCCGAGACCC
The DNA here is from genome assembly GCA_026182355.1 of Hermatobates lingyangjiaoensis. Taxonomy (NCBI): domain Eukaryota; kingdom Metazoa; phylum Arthropoda; class Insecta; order Hemiptera; family Hermatobatidae; genus Hermatobates; species Hermatobates lingyangjiaoensis. The sequence continues at coordinate 218,081 of JAPFBL010000093.1, forward strand.
GGACTCACTTCCAAAGTGAACACCATTCAAAGTGAGTAATATGTTCATGGACTTCCCAATGGTAAGGGTCCGAGGGTCCAGCTCTCTTGATAGATGATCTGCAGGCACCCTCCTGAGAGGTTACTGTTCCTCCTTCACACAGACAAGGGAAGCCTACCAATCCAGGGTGGGAAGCCTCAGCCACCACGAGTTTGACACCAATGACGAGATATTTAGAAACTTACAAGAGGAACCGAACGTTCCTTACCCCCGAACTCTGGACCCGAGGGCCCTTTTGAGTCTGCCTTGGCTGGAGGTGAGGTTAGTGATCGTCTTGTTAGCCAGACTATGCATTCAGTGTAACCTGTGGCACACGCTCGTGTCGAGGACGCAAACAGATAGGGATATGAGAATCAGGGGGTCTGTCTCCCCACGAAGAAAACACTCCATGAGGAGGGGCCTCTGAGCCCTAGTGAGAGCTGACTGTCCTCTATACAGGACTACCTGTGTCACTACTGTAGGTCTGTTATGCGTTAGTTCTGCATCCCCACGAGGAAAACACTCCATGAGGAGGGGCCTCTGACCCTATGAGGAGGGACCTCTGAGCCCTAGTGAGAGTTGACTATCCTCTATACAGGACTACCTGTATCACCACTGTAGGTCTGCTATGCGTTAGATCTGCATCCCCACGAGGAAAACACTCCATGAGGAGGGGCCTCTGAACCCTAGTGAGAGTTGACTATCCTCTATAAAGGACTACCTGTATCACTACTGTAGGTCTGTTATGTGAAGGTCTGCCAGTTAAAGGGATAAATCGTGTCACTTCTGGCTCAGACAGTACTGGGACTGATCCATACCTCACGGTCGAGCTATAGGTTATAGCAAACAAACTCGGGAAAGGATGACTTGACTTTCACTGTAATAGAAAAATCCCTGGTAAACCAGGTGCCTGATCGAACGTGATGCTAACCTAAGGTTTAAAACTAGAGCTACCACGAGACCATAACCGCAAGATGAAAGTTTGAACCAAACTGAAACAAAACTATTTTGTTATTTATAATTTTGAGATTAGTTTATTAAATCGGTTATCGTTACACCAGGAACTATATATATATATATATATATATATATATATATATATATATATATATATATATATATGTGTGTATATATATATATACAAAACTATAGTTTATCGTTTATAGTTTATAGTTTTAAACTATAGTTTACAAAACTATAAACAAAATTATAGTTTATATATATATTAAAACTTGTTTAATTTGAACGTGAAGAACTGACCAAGTCCCAATAAACTATAGTTTTGTTTCTATTCCACGGTCGATACTTTTATCAATATCTATATATATATAATTTGATTAAAATGAATGAAACAGTACTCCCACTCATTTAAACATCATGAAAAATAAATCATAAAGATTATTTGTGGGGGGAGGGGTTAATCAAAGGTGAAAATTTTTTTGATTTTTTAATAGATTTTTTCCATGAATAATGGAACTGGAACTGTGACTTATTTAACTGTAACTTTATTTTAAAACATTGTTTTACTATTATAAAATGTGCTTTGTCATATATTTATTTTTTTTTTAAATAAACTGACCAATTAAGTTCAGAATATTTAAAGTTAGGGGCATTTTTATTTCTTTTCGCACGCAATAAATTAGTATTCATATTTTTATCGTATCACCTACCGGGGTCCTAAGGGTATGTACAAAAAACCCCTAGATTAGATTGAAAAATTATTTATTTATTCGTCTTATGAATGTGTGTCGTTTTAATATTTATGGTAATTTTATCTAATGGATCGTCGATTAAACCTTCTAGTCATTATAGACAAGGTAATTAGAAACCAATAATACCCCATCAATCTTGTATCTTTAGGGAATATCTAACATCGCATTTTAAGCATCCAAACGTTTCTTCCATTTATCTTCAGTTTATTGATTAATTAGAAGAACTTACTATAATAAGTACAAAATAATAAAAACAACACTTGACAAATTGTTTCTGATTAAAGTTTTAATCAATTTTTTATTTATTCTAACTGAACTCTCTCTGTGTATGCTGTGTATGTGTATGTAAACCGAGGTCGTGTTGTTAATTTTGAAATTAATATGTAAATATGTGACAAATATAAGTCTTAAATATGTAAATGATTGATAGTCAAGAAGGGCAACAATACCTGAATCATCTTTGAAGTCTTTCGATGTTACTTAAGGTGTTTTTATCGCCATTATTCATAGTTTTGCAGTTAGGGTAGTCCAATGGCAACATACTTTATTGTTAATATTACACCTATAATACACCGTCTTACCTCGCATACTGCTGCTGTAGCTCTCTGACCAGTTCAGATCGGGCGTCAGCCATCTTCAAAAAAAACTGATCTAAAAAGTGGTACTTCCTGTTACATAACTTACCTAATTTTCCACTGCTGTCTATATTTTCATTATTTTATTTTAGTTAACATTATTTAGTTTAGTTCTTAGATTAGTCGTTAGATCAGTTCTTTTTGTAGATGAGTGAAGCCCGAAACCAGTCAGAGAGCTACAGCAGCAGTATGCGAGGTAAGATGGTATATTATTGGTGTAATATTAATAATATTAATTTCAGTCGTAATAACGAAAAATACATGAATACCCTATTGGGCCTGAATTCTCTATTTTTAATTCCTTTGGACAACTACTGCGGAAATTATTAAGGAGACTAGGGGTCAGGCTAGCTTAGTGGTTACGTGCTCCCTCTGAACTGATAGGACCGGGGTTCGATCCCCACCTGGCACTCGATTTATTCATGCGGGAGGTGAATCTGAGTATGTCATCCCTCGGAGAAGGACGTTAAACTGTTCACGATGTCAGGTACTCGTTAAAGATCCCTACTCTAAATACACTTGAGTTAGGCAAAATTTAGGACTCCCACTGTAGAATCAATTTTCATTGTGTGGTATCACAAAGGGCCAATGCTCGGCCTAAGTGTGTTCACTTGTGGGACTGCCACTGCAACCTAACCTAACCTAATCTAAGGAGACTGCATCATACTCATTGGCTTACAAAAATATCTACTGCCTATTTATAAAAGTGTAATTACATAATACATAATATTTAAATTATATTTATTAAATTACAGTGCTATAGATCGGCAGCAGATTTAGTTGTAAGTAACTTTGATTAATCACAGCAAACTGTAATTTTCTCTCTCTTATCCCTAGAGTAAAGCGATGTTCCCACAGCTGTTGTCCAAAGGTATTAAAAACAGAGAAATCAAGCACCATACCTACAGTGTCCACTTTTGTCAAGTCCTCAATTCCAGTTTTATTTTTCTAAATTTTAATACTATTTATTTTAATAGTATTCTATGCCACTATAATTTTTTTGTGCCATAGACTAGCCATAACAACTGACTAGTACTTGACTTCAAAATATTCAATAATTCGAAACAGGAATTTTAATAAGAAGTCATGTTACAACTTTTGATGATATTTTAACCCAGTAACGACGGAAATTTTTACTTTTTTTTTAGATCAGGGAAATAATTGACTGAAGTAACAATAATGAATCTTTGTTTTGTTTTGCTTGATATAAAGTTGTAAGGTTTTGCGTTAATATTTGAAATAACTTCAACAAAAACAATTTTCATGATAGGTTTACTAATAGAAAGCAATTTTATCTGTTATTTTTGAATTGATCACATTCAGGAGTGGTCTGGTCGTTAACTTTTGTTTGCTTGTGGACCCCCTGAGAGCTATTTTACTATCTATAGATCCCCCCGGGGATACTTAAAAACATAATGGTGTATATTTTAAAAAAAAAAATTTTTTTTTCGGGTAAATGAAAAGTGCAAGTATGAAATATTTTGATTAAATTTATAACAGGATGCGGTAATCCAAAATATTTTTAAAACAATAATAAACTATATATTTGTTAACATTTTATAAAGAATGCTGAAATGAACTGTAAAGTAATCAGTTTTGAATATAACATAAAAACAATTGTAATACAACTTGGAACATTACATAAAAGTGAGTAGAATATAAGACCTTATGTTTTAATTATTATGTTTGAATATTCTTTCATCTAGCTATCCTTTGATGTATTTTTACTTTACTATATCTATATATAAAGTACGAGATGTGATCGTGTAGTGATCACTATACACGATCGTATAGTGATCGTGAAAAAAATTCGATCTCGAGATTTTGACGGAATTATGTTTTGTTTCCGAAATAATGTTTTGAGGTTTCCGAAGTCGTTTTATGAACCTCGTTGCATAGACACTCAAAATACTATTTTTCCTCAGAGAGCCAGGTTAACTCAGTGTTTATCGTACCCGCCTCTGAACTGAAATGTCCGAGGTTCAATGCCCACTCTGGCTCTCGATTTATTCACGTGTGAGGTGAATAAATCTGAGATATCTGGACCGTCGGTCCAGAGCCTGTACAATGTCAGGTACTCATTAATGATCCCTACTCTAAATACACTTGAGTTAGGCAAAATTTAAACCTCAAGAAAAAACCTCAAAAAAATGTACAATCAATCTTTATTATGTGGAATCACAAAGGCCCTAATCTTCGGCCTACGCATGGGTGTTCCGTTGTGAGGCAACTACTAGTAGTAGACACCCTTTACTGAAGGTGCCTTCAGTGAACCCTCTACTACTACTACAGTAACCCTCTGTGGACTACTAAGGGTCCAAGTTGACGACGTTGAGAACCACCAATACATTAAGTTTAAAAAATCAGCTTTTTTCCAAACTTTCAAACCAAAGTTGCTTTGAAATATCACTAAAGGTTTATAGTACAATTAAAACATGAATTACAATGGCTTGGAAACATTTTTAAATAGCCATTAAGATAGATCAAAATCACTTTTACAAGTGGCGGAAATGGATAATATTTCTCTCTTGGGGGTCATGAAGGAGTCCACAAGAACGTTAGCAATGAACAATAGAAACCAACTCAACTTAAGAAAACGTTATCTTTTTTAATTATAAAATAATTGCGATGCTCCATACTTTAAACACGCTTTGAACATTATTTCATAACTTTGATTCTAAAGTTGAAAGTTTGTTATGGCTCCTCAATTAAAATTAATTCATACTCCCTGACTACTTGTTAAGAAATGAAATAAATTATTTAAACTTATAATCCGACTAAAATGCGATACTATGAGCTTAAAACTGTAGATGGAGAAAATTGAAAGAATTACAAAAGAATAATGAAACAGGATTAGTAAACCGTAATAATAGAAAAAACGATGAAACAGTCCGTAGATTTAACAAATATTACTAGGAGTTGGTACCATTGTAAATAATGTAAAGGCTTTTGTTGATCTTGTTTTCAAAATATATTGTCTTCCCTTGCATGTTCGTTTAAAACTCCAATGGTTTTTTCAAGTCATCCATTATCAAGAGCATTTTTAATATTATAGGTAGTACAATCACCCATCATTCCTTGAGTCAATGGTTACTTTCTTTGTCATTAATATTTAATTTATAAATTAATCTAGTTATTCTGATCAGATTCTACTTAACTGTAACTGATTCAATCTCAATCGGCAACCTAACTCGTGGTATTTCTCTGTTAATTAACTTTGAATGATTTAAGTAAGTCATCTGTCGGTTGTTGTTCCATGGGATTTCTAAACTGTTTTAGGTCTAAAATTTTCAGTACTTCTGCTGTAGCGTCTTGGTTTCTTAAGTTATTTATGCAGTATTTACTTGGAGTTCTGTCGTCCTGTTAATGACTGAAAAACCTACAAATTCCTCTTCCCAATAGTTGATTACCAGATACTAGACTCTGACGGATGTACAAAATGCATATTCTGATATTCGTTAAATTTAAAGCAGCATTTGTACAAAACCTGTACATCAGGTAAACGTTTTCAGGTCCTAAATTTATTTTATATTTTTCTAGGATATTTATGCATTAAACATTTTGAAATCACTGTAAAATTAAAATTTCCAGATAGTTATTAATGAAATTTTATGAGATATAAAGTCGTTTTTTTGACTATTCGTTATGCTAGGTTCAGGAGAGGCATGGAGAACTGTAGCCTTTTGAACCAGGAAATGCGGCTTTCTGCGGTTTGTTAAGAAAAATGTTTCAAAAGAATTACTTATGGTAATAAAACACAAAAAAATCTGTCATTTGGGAAAAAGACCATTCATGAATCATTACTTGAAAAGTCTAAGCTTTTAGAAAGTCATTTTCCTGAGTTAACAAAGATAATTATCAAAGCCAGTGAGGACCCTGCTGAATCTTTTGAAAGATGGAAAACAGATGCACTGATAGATTCAAGGATTTTACAATATAACTATTATATAAGAATTTGCTTATCCATTCTTTATGACCTTTTTGGGGAAGAGGACGGTGCTAAAATGGCCTTTACTTCAAGAAAGGTTCCCCCAATCCTGGTTTAGGACAATAATGTATCATGGGGCATTGATCACATTCTTATCATACTGGAATCAAACTATGTAAAAAATTGTTTTTTTTTATCTTAATATTGCAGAATTATTTAATTATGTATTTATTAAAGGTAACAAAATACAATTTTATTAGTTTTGAAATAATGCAAGGAACAATAATCAGAGCTATAGATCGAAGGTAGCTTAATGGCTTGTATGCTTGTCTTTGGACTGGTTGAGTACGGTTCCATTTTCACCCTAGCCTCAATTTTTTTTCATGACAAAGGTAAAGAAATCTGAAGATGACGTCCCTCTAAGACCCTGGTTCCCAACCTTTTTTTACTCCTGACCCCTGAAAAAATTTTGCTAGGACCTAGCACTCCCTACATTTTATTTTTTGTTCAAGGATAAAAGCTATGAAATTATACAAAATTTTATCAACATTAGATATTTATTTTACTGAAATATATGTAAAAAAAATAAGACTTTTAGACAAGAAACATCACAGATTGATATTTGAAAAAACTTTACGAAAATAATAACATATGTTTGAAGTGTAAAACAGTAAAATCTGGAACTAGCTTCGAAATACTTAGAAAATAATTTATTTTTTTTAATACCTATGTAAAAAAATAAAACAATGGACTAGAAAGGATATCTCATATCTACATTTGAATATAACTGACAAAAAATAATTGCTTACTTAAAATATGTAAAAGATAATAAAATCAAAAGGCTGACATCCAAAACGTTTGCTAATGCATTTCAACTCAATGACTCTTTTGTTACTGTTTCATGCTTATTAGTCTTTAAAATCGTGGAACTATCTTGCTGATAGCAACATGTCTGCCTGTGTATTCAAACGATTTCTGGATTTTGTCTTAATTGACAAAAAGGGTGCTAAATCCTGAGTCGCATAACCATGTTGTCGCAAATGGAATGAGCACCGCAAGTGCAGCTTCACAAAGCCCTGGAAATGAAACTATAGCCGAGCACCAATACTCTTCCAAAGTTTCCAAATTTCTTAGAAGTTGCAGCCATGTTGTCGCAAATGGAATGAACACCGCAAGTGCAGCTCCACAAAGCCCTGGAAATGCAACTATAGCCGAGCACCAATACTCTTCCAAAGTTTCCAAATTTCTTAGAAGTTGCAGCCATGTTGTCGCAAATGGAATGAACACCGCAAGTGCAGCTCCACAACGCCCTGGAAATAAAAACTATAGCCGAGCACCAATACTCTTCCAAAGTTTCCAAATTTCTTAGAAGTTGCAGCCCTGCTTCTCGCACCCCTGGTTGGGAACCACTGCTCTAAGAGAATGTCAGACTGTTGGTCTCAAGCCTATGCCTTGTCAGGGACCTCTCTAAGATCCCTACTCAAAATAAGCTTGAGTTAGGCAAAATTTATGACTTTTACAGTGTGATTAACGTGTGATAAACTCGGTAATATGGCTTACCCATTTCTAAAGTGGGTGCCAAACACTATATGAGTCACATGTTACTCTTCTAGAACAATACTAAAAGGTTAAATCCTAAATCTGTGGGGATAAGACAACAAACAAAACAAATATTCAAAACTACAGATACAATTAAAATCTTACCTTAATCATAATAAATACTCAGATTCCAATACAACTCATTTATCAGAAGGTCAATTCTTATTAACTTTAAAATAATGATCAATAGTCTATCATTAATTCAAATCAATCGTATTTTAAAACATTGTTACAAAAAATTACCTATCCATGCATTATTTAAAAATAAAATAATATAAACAAAATCGAATAATATAAAACCATTATTTGTAATATTTGCTTATAATATCATTTATTTGGTAATCCATCTCAAATTAATAATAAAATAATTCTACAACATAATTGACAAGTTGACCATACTTCAACCATTTTATTTGTATTATATTTATTTAACAAATAACTCTATTAATCAATAATTAATATTTCTCATAATTTATTAATATTATAACTAATAATATTAATCAATAATTTGATTAAGAACAGCATGCAGCAAGGTAGATTAATTTCATGATTTTATCATGGGCAATAATATTTGCTAAATAATGGGACTTAAATTAAGGGTGAACTCTCTTGTATCGTTTTCATTAATGAATCACAGAAATTAACAATTATCAAACTAATTGTTCTGTACAATTATCCTAATTACATTATAGTTGAAGCCAATTAATTAGACTGATTGTATATGATTTCTGATCATTTATTTTGCTTTGTAATAAGATTGAGTGTAACTCAGTCTAGATTTTCTTCTTTTTTTTTTTTTGTTTGTAGGAGTTATTTCATGTTGTTCATTTGGTTGTAAGTTCACTGCAATATGTGTAGCGATGCTTATGTAAAGTGTTTATGTGTTCGCTTGACTTGGTAGTATAAAGTCTTGTTTTCGTGGGCATTGATAATTTCATTGTCCCCCCCACAGTGTTCATATCTAATGTTGTTGATCTCCAAAGAAATAATACCACATCCTTTACATGGACACTGCATCCTCAAATTCAAATAATATTTTTAGATTATTCAAACCAATAGAAATATGCCATCCCATTCTTCAAATCTGTATAAAAACATATTTATTCCTTATAAAAAATAATGAAAAACATAAATGAAGTCCACTTTATCAACTTTCAAAAATTATTAGAAAAAAATAAGTAAATTGTGTATTTCTCAAGATGTAGACATTTCAAAAACCATGAAAAACAGTATGATGATGTAAATAATAACAAAAAAAGTTAAATTTAGATCAAATTAAAGTTTTAAATATGTAGAACTATTTAATTTGTTTATTACTTTCACCTTAAGTCTATTATGATATTTAGTTTCCCAAGATACTGATTTTCAAATCACTTAATCACAAATAATATTTGATGAGACTTTATTATTCAAACAAGAACAACAATTAATATTTTATGATACTTTTTAAGTCAAACAAACCAGAACCATTTTTATGATTGGTATTATAATTGGTATTATGATATTTCAGATATTATTATCAACTATCATACCTCGTCTGACTGACCGATTTATTCAAAATTTTGAATAAATCAAATTTTACTAACCATTTAAAAAAATACGGACATGAACCCGACAGTATGGAAAACTCAATGAAATTAATTAAAATAGGAAAAAAAGGTAAAAGATTAAATGTAATAGAGGAAATGGAAATATATAAACACAAAAATACTGATAAGCTAATAGACGAACAAATCAAGCACTAGGCAGGCATAATATTTAAACCAATAAAAAACATGAAAAGACGACAAGACGGACAGGACAGAGACGACTTACAGTTTAAAAGACAAAAAACAGATTAAACAAAATAAAATAAAATAAAACTGTTAGGTAGGAAATTTAGGCATATATATTGGAACCATTTTGTCGAAAATTGTAGACACCTTCATGGCTTGTCTTTTTCCTATTGCAAAAGAAAATCAATATACTTTTGCAAATCAAACTACAGTTTTGAATATCTATATAAATAAAAGAAAGATTTTGTCTGTATATTGCATAGAACTGACTCATTTCAAGTTTTCTTTACGTTCATACATTAGAGAAACTAAATCCACCCTTAGAAACATTTCAGTCTGTCGATTTGTTCGCAAAGTTTTGCCTCAAGGAAACTCAGCCACCATTAGACATAGCAAGCTGAAACTTTGACACTAGATTTGTATATGTCTAACGTAAAATATAGGCTCTGAATAGATTGAAATTATGAAATTTTAAGCTGTCTTTGGCTAACTTCACAGACATGTTTATTTTTAAAATAACAGGTGTAGCAAGTAGATATTGTTAGTTGATTTTAATTTCATTTTGCTTATATTCTTATATGAGTATATTGCTTATTTGAGCTTATTCACAAGGTGTTTACCAGAGTTCAAGATGTTCTATATATTCAGAATTAATGAACACAAAGATTGATGAACACAAGGTGTTCGAAACGCGTTGAATAAAACTTCATTTGAGTGGAGACTTTTGTTGGTTTATCCATTTTACCTCAGAATCAGAATTAATGGCTTTGTGAACGAGCAATTCTCAGCCCTTACTAATAAACAGGCAGAAAAAAGAACTTACAAGTTAGTAAACAGAGTGATTAGTGACGAGGAAGCAGTTCATTATTGAACTAAATATCTTGACTCCATGACTGCTCCTGGATTGAGTAAATGATCATGAGTAAAAACTTGAAGTAGGAGCACCAATCATGCTGCGATTTAGTAGCAGTAAGAAATTTCATGTTACAAAACTTGAGTTCCCCAAAAATGTGCTACGGGACACGACTCTGTGTTCGTGCTCTACACAGATACGCCATAGAGGCGGACATCATGACTGGGTGTAGTACTGGGGAGTACTTCCGAGCCACTTCCGTTTCCATTCAATCGATTGCAATGTCCCGTCAACGTCTGTTTCAAAATCACGGTAACTAAGTCGCAAAGAGAAACTCTATCTACCGCAGGAATTGAAGTGAGTGAGACCAAGTTATTCTCACATGGTCAACTGTAGTTTGTAGCCCAAGAGTCAGAAGTTCCAACTCTTTGTTCTTCCATGAACCTGAAAAACATATAGCTAATGTGGTGTATACAGAGGCATTTGCTTAACACGGTACTAATAATGATATTTTCTACTATTCTATAATTTCTAATGGTATTTTGCAATACCATGTATCATCTTCGAATTTTTGAAAAATTACTCGTCATAGACGAGAACTTTTGCTAGTTTATTGTAAAATATTATTTTTTTACTCCTGTCTTTAATAAGGCCATTTATTTCTATAAAATCTTGTTTTTGTACCTATTTAGTTAAGAGGAACAACATTTTTTTTTTAATTAATCTCCAAACTTGTTTGTTTTGAATAGTCGATTAAACATAATAATGATAATAAGAAGAAGAAACAGCAACAGTAATATTAATAATACTGGTAAATGTATATATGATGGATTTAAAAGAGGAAGAGGCGGGGGAATCAATGGAAGTGGCAGGTGACTGCTCCCACTGGCGGACTGTGAGGCAAACACCTCCAGTCGTCGACAGACCGTCTGCGAGTGTGCCGCGATCGCCGAGACTTGGACCTGCGTAACCCAGGTACCTCGAACTTCCACCTCCTTTTAATCAAAACAAACCAACAACAACCCCTTCTTATTAAACTTATTCACTATAAAATTAATCATCCATAAATAACTAATATTTTTTTTTGTAATTTGATATAATCTACTAAAATGATAGACCAACTAGTAAAAATCAGAATAAAAAAAAATTGTAGACTTGCAGATCATTCAACTGTATTAGTGTAATAAATAGATATATTTTATAGCTTCTAGTAAAAAATATATACTTTAATTAAAAATAATTTTTTTTTAATATCAAGAATTAATATTTCAAATTAAAAATGTTTGAAAAAAAAATTTATAATAGTCCTTAGAATAACACGCTCAAATCATTTGAGATTTATAAAAAAAAATACTGTTAAATATAACTATATGTCTACAAGAAGAAATTCAAGATATTTTACAATAGAAGTAATAAGGTAGAGGTTTTGGTTTGATTTTAGGACTAACAGTATGGCATTAAAACTTAAAAACAATAAGTTTTGATGTATTGGATATGATGCATGTATTTCCATCACTAGGAGGCAGTATATTCTATATAATAAGTTCTACATCTTTTTTGAGGGTTGTTTCTACAGGATTACGTGTATGTGTGTGTTTGGGTGTGTATCCAAAAAGTTCGTTAGCACGCTACAGTCCATTCCATATGATGGATCCAATACATATTTTGCCCAAAATGAGCCATATAGTTTTTTATGTGCTCTATATTTTGGGGAATATTGCATGCTGGAAAATATATTTTACTCGTATATATCTAGACATTTCCTTTCTCCTAATCTACTAAATAAAGTAAAATACGAAGCTTTGATGACAAAATTAAACTAAAAGTATACTGGGAAAAACTATAAGTCTATTGAAAGTAAATCTCATATGATGGTACTTTTAATACTACAGTATTTATATTTCTATATAGTATATTATTATAGTATATGATGAGAGAAAATCATTCTGATTTTAAAACAATCTATCACATTCATCCATAATTGTTTAAAATAATCATGTATTTTAATAAATCAAACATGAAAGTTATTGGGACTTAATTACCCACATATATATACAAGAAAAATTATCTCCCTTATAAGTATTGTATATTTTTTTTATACAATCTTTATGTATTTGTTCTATTTCTCTCCATTTTAGCTTTGTCTAACAAACCGTAAAAAGAGCAAAATAATTTCTATTAGAACCAGAATTGTGTCAATAAGTATTACAACCATAGGTTTACACACCAGTCTTCATTCAAATAGAATTGCGGTCAGTTATTGCTAATATAAAGGGAAAATAATTACAGTAACTAAATAATCTAACACTTTATGTCACTTTAAGAGGCTAAAGTAATTTTTAACATGCAATATATTAAATTTCCCTTTACATTATATATATTAAGAGGATTATATATGGAGAAGCAACAATGAAACTGATTTCAATATTTCGAACTCGTTGTCACGAGAGGAAGAAGAAATCTGCTCACTTGTCTATCAGCAATGAACTACTCAATGTATATGACCATGTGATTTGTAGGATTGCCAACTAACAAAAAAATAAAATAACTATAATGACAGAAAAATAATAAAATAAAGGAAAGAAAAATATTGTAAAAAGAAATAAATAAATAATGAAATAAAGCAAAAAAAAACGGAAATAATTTTAAAAGAAATAATTAAGAAATAATAAAATGAACTATATTAATTGATAATCTGATGAGAACATGTTCTAAGAGGGCAAGTATTCTCCTCTCTTGAGAAGCTACAATGCTATAAATCCCATATAAGTGTTCCGTTGTTAATTGCTGCTCCTTGCAAGCTGGCCTATGGTAATCTTCTCCAGATAGTGACGTGGTCGAAATATTGCATTGACTTTTTTTGTTGTATCTCTGCGTTGTTTTTTTTTCAGTGTTTAAAAAGTTTGAAAATATATATACAAATATAGTAACTGTTAAATAGGTAGCACACATAAAAGGTGAAACACGACGAACTGCGGTTGAAAATATTGATTCTAGCAAGAGTTTCGTTCCCTTATGTGTGCTACCTATTTAACAGTTATTAATTTGTCCGGTTTGAACCGTTCTATATTACTTGTTATATATATATATATATATATATATATATATATATATATATATATATATACGAGTATGAGCGTTTATCATGATAAACGAAAAACGCTCCGGCAGGACAGATAACTGTCGAAATATTGAAAAGTGAGTCTTTGTTATGTAGCAGTCTATGTGTCACAGTTTATATTAAGTATATATATATATATATATATATATATATATATATATATAGTAAAAAGGGTATAATTAATAAATCCATGTACCAAATTGCATCCACCCACATACGCATACAGAAAGATCTTAGTCTTGTTTTCCCATTTCTTATTGTAGTTGATCATAGATTGTTATTTCGCGTGTTTATGTGAAATCTTTTTATATATCTATACATGTATATAAGCAGTAATAAATTCTCAACCGTGCGACAGTTATATAACTTAAAAATCTAAATCGGCATGCGGTCAGTTTCTATTTTAAATAAAATCGAAACGTTGGCAATGAGAGTTTGATTGGAAGTGGAAGAAACTGACCACGTTCTGATTTATCTTTCTTAGTTATATATATATATATATATATATATATATACAACATCCATACAAAACTAAAGTTTATCGGGACTCAGTTCTTCAGGTTTAAATTAAGCTCTCATTGCCAAAGTTTCAGTCTTTATTTGAAACTTTTTTCATAGGCGGAAGTATAAATTTTGAAACAGAAAAACTAAGTATTATATTAAAAATTATTTTACAAAGAAAAATAGTATGTTGATTTTTCTTTGTAAAATAATTTGTAATGTATCACTTAGTTTTTCTGTTTCTAAATTTATACTTCTGCCTATGAAATTGGTTTTAAATAAAGACCGAAACTTTGGCAATGAGAGTTTAATTTGAACCTGAAGAACTGACCGAGTCCGGATAAACTTTAGTTTTGTTTCTATTCCACGGTCAATACTTTTATCAATATTTATGTATATATATATATATATATATATATATATATATTGAAATTCGAACATTTAGGAAACAGTCCTTCCTTAATATATGTCAGATTGAATTTATGGCCTATTGTTTTTTTATTTAATTTTTTGGATAACTTTTCCAAAACCCTTAATGGTTTTTTAAATTCACAAGGAACTAGGTAGATTAACTCACTGTACGTTTGGTTTTCAATGGATATATTTTTTTTTTCAACCGAAACGTTGGAAAAAATATAACCATTGAAAACCAAACGTATGGTGAGTTAATCTACCTAGTTCCTTGAGAATGTAAAAAATAATTAAGGGCTTTGGAAAAGTTATCCAAAAAATTAATTAAAAAAGAATAGGCAGTAAATTCAATCAGATATGTATATATATATATATATATATATATATATATACAGAAAATGTCCTGTTGTCTGTGTTAACGAGTTAATTGTCCATTCGAATCTTTCATTTTATTCGACATTTCAATATATCGCTTCATTTTTATACACTTCTATGTTATCATTTTTTATGTATCTTGAAGAAATAATTTATTGAAAATTTTTTTTTATTTTAAATGTAATCATAAGCGTATATTTGTTATAGTAAAGTATATATTTCTTTAAGCTTATACACATATAAAACAGGATTTTTGCTCTTCAAGCAAATCATATGTTCTTTGTTGATAACAACGATTCGTTGAAATATCAAAGCGAGGTTTTCTACTGTTTTTAAGTGTTTTCTCTTTCCATACATATAGCTAAATTGATTCAAGTTTCGACAGTTTTATTGTATATTTTTCAGAATGCAATATAATTATAAAACCAAAGTTTTGATTTTATTTTAAATCTTCTTCATTAGCCCTATAACACAAATAAAATTGTGTAATAATTAAAAAAAAAAAGCAACCAGTCGTCAAATCTCAAAACAGGGATAATTAAAAGTTTGTTTAAAGGTACAAACAAAATTATTCTGTAAACAATTTCACTTATATATAAAAGTAAAAATATTTAAAAATATAATTCTGTTTTTTCTAATTTTTCATACTAATAAATAAGAATTTGAAATGTCCCTGTTAACGTAATAGAATATTAAAATTATAACAAGTTTTTGATCAAAAGTTAACTACATTTCAGTAGAAGCCTATTAGTAATTCAGTTTGCACACATGAATACGTAATAATCAAATTGGTTATGCCACTTTTAAAATAATTGGATACTTGAAATGACAAGAACTTCTAGAGTTTTTTCTTTGTTCGTCTTATTCCTTATCTATGATAATATTAGAAATTCAAAAGTATTATTCTGCCTAATGGTTGAAAGAAGGGTAGTTACATTTATTTTGTTTGTTCTTATTGAATAACTATGTTGATAGAGTCGTTGTTTACTTAAACGCCTTGTTCACTGTTACATCTTTTATAATGATCGCTACATTGAACAGCAAAAATATTATTACATAGCAATTTTTTTAGTATTTTTTTATTATATTTAAAAAAAAAATAACTTTTGTTCTCGATTATTATAAAACTCCGATATTTTCTTAAGGTGATTTTCGTTTAATGACTTCTTCAATATTAGAATTAGTAGTAATACTCTCCGTCATACCTTGCAAATTCTCAGTAAAGCTCGACCGGTTTCGGGTCCGTCCGGATCCCATCTTCAAGAGCAACTAACTCAAAGAGAGTTAGTTCTCAAGAGAGTTAGTTGCTATTGAAGATGGGTTCTGGACGGACCCGAAACCGGTCGAGCTTTTCTGAGAATTTACGAGGTATGACGGACAGTATTACTACTAATTCTAATATTACTAACCTCAGTGGAACCGGTTTCCGTGTCGGGTATTGCCAGGAAATAGGATGTGGTTTTTTAGTGGGTCGGGACCCCCAACCCCACATACCCTAAGCAAGACGCCTTGCAAAGGGATCTGATGAACAGATTTTTCCACATCCTACGTCGAAAAAAAAAACCTCAGTGGAACACTGGGTATTATTAACCTCAATACCCGACCGGTTTCCTTGTCGGGTATTGCCAGGAAATAGGATGTGGTTTTTTAGTGGGTCGGGACCCCCAACCCCACATACCCTAAGCAAGACGTCTTGCTAAGGGATCTGATTTTTCCCATCCTACGACGAAAAAAAAACCTCAGTGGAACTAACCCATTAACTATATTTAACTTCTTCAATACTTCAATAATCTCTCATTATATACACATTAGAAATAATTCATATTTTGGAGTTCCTGATTGAATTTTGAATTGTTTCAATGTTCTGGTTGTTGTTTTAAACACCTGGCTAGAAATGGTTCAATTCAATTATTTGATAAGGAATTTTTCCAAAAAACATTATTTTACTTTTGTCTTTTTATTATTTTAAAAATAATCAAATAATTTTTTGACTTAAGTTTATGTACAATCAATATTTTTGTTCATAGCATGAAATGAAAAAGTAATTTACAATTCTTCTGACTGAATAAACTGGTATTCTTAAATTTTGCTTAACTGAAGTGTATTTGTTGTAGAAATATTACCTGATATCGTAAAGCTCGCGCTTAACTTAATTTCTGTGAAACAATGTGGTCAGATTTATCCACTTCCTGCAACAATATTTCCAGTTACTATGATTACCTGATATCGTAAAGCTCGCGCTTAACTTAATTTCTGTGAAACAATGTGGTCAGATTTATCCACTTCCTGCAACAATATTTCCAGTCACTTCCTGCAACAATATTTCCAGTTAATATGATTACCTGATATCGTAAAGCTCGCGCTTAACTTAATTTCTGTGAAACAATGTGGTCAGATTTATCCACTTCCTGCAACAATATTTCCAGTTAATATGATTACCTGATATCCTAAAGCTCGCGCTTAACTTAATCTCTGTGAAACAATGTGGTCAGATTTATCCACTTCCTGCAACAATATTTCCAGTTACTATGATTACCTGATATCGTAAAGCTCGCGCTTAACTTAATCTCTGTGAAACAGTGTGGTCAGATTTATCTACTTCCTGCAACAATATTTCCAGTTAATATGATTACCTGATATCCTAAAGCTCGCGCTTAACTTAATCTCTGTGAAACAATGTGGTCAGATTTATCCACTTCCTGCAACAATATTTCCAGTTAATATGATTACCTGATATCGTAAAGCTCGCGCTTAACTTAATTTCTGTGAAACAATGTGGTCAGATTTATCCACTTCCTGCAACAATATTTCCAGTTACTATGATTACCTGATATCGTAAAGCTCGCGCTTAACTTAATTTCTGTGAAACAGTGTGGTCAGATTTATCTACTTCCTGCAACAATATTTCCAGTTACTATGATTACCTGATATCGTAAAGCTCGCGCTTAACTTAATTTCTGTGAAACAGTGTGGTCAGATTTATTTACTTCCTGCAACAGTATTTCCAGTTACTATGATTACCTGATATCGTAAAGCTCGCGCTTAACTTAATTTCTGTGAAACAATGTGGTCAGATTTATCCACTTCCTGCAACAATATTTCCAGTTACTATGATTACCTGATATCGTAAAGCTCGCGCTTAACTTAATTTCTGTGAAACAGTGTGGTCAGATTTATCTACTTCCTGCAACAATATTTCCAGTTAATATGATTACCTGATATCGTAAAGCTCGCGCTTAACTTAATTTCTGTGAAACAATGTGGTCAGATTTATCCACTTCCTGCAACAATATTTCCAGTTAATATGATTACCTGATATCGTAAAGCTCGCGCTTAACTTAATCTCTATGAAACAATGTGGTCAGATTTATCCACTTCCTGCAACAATATTTCCAGTTAATATGATTACCTGATATCGTAAAGCTCGCGCTTAACTTAATTTCTGTGAAACAATGTGGTCAGATTTATCCACTTCCTGCAACAATATTTCCAGTTAATATGATTACCTGATATCGTAAAGCTCGCGCTTAACTTAATTTCTGTGAAACAATGTGGTCAGATTTATCCACTTCCTGCAACAATATTTCCAGTTAATATGATTACCTGATATCCTAAAGCTCGCGCTTAACTTAATCTCTGTGAAACAATGTGGTCAGATTTATCCACTTCCTGCAACAATATTTCCAGTTAATATGATTACCTGATATCGTAAAGCTCGCGCTTAACTTAATCTCTATGAAACAATGTGGTCAGATTTATCCACTTCCTGCAACAATATTTCCAGTTAATATGATTACCTGATATCGTAAAGCTCGCGCTTAACTTAATTTCTGTGAAACAATGTGGTCAGATTTATCCACTTCCTGCAACAATATTTCCAGTTAATATGATTACCTGATATCCTAAAGCTCGCGCTTAACTTAATCTCTGTGAAACAATGTGGTCAGATTTATCCACTTCCTGCAACAATATTTCCAGTTCATGACTGTGTATTGAACATTGGATCTACCGGTCCAAAGGCGAGGACGTTGCTACTAGGTTATCCTGGTAAACTGATAACTTTCTGATATATTTTTATTATATTCTATTACAGAGAAAACTTTTTAAAAAAAAAATCTCTCCGATTCATACATGAAATGAATAAAACTTCATAATGAATTAGTTCAACAGTCTAGGACAAGCGGCGGATGATGACAAAATTTTTGATTTCTTTCTACCAAAGATGCCAGTCAGTTATTTCAGTTTTTAGTTCAAAGTAGTCATAAGAACTAAATCTTTGTTGTCATACCAGTTATTTAGTTATGCAAATATGTCCAAGCAAAAACAGCCTGAAGTAAAAACAATGATAGACCAAAACATGTTCAGTAACATGGTTTAGTCAGAATTACTATCAAACAATGAACTAAAGCAAATATGAAATTTACTTGAATATTGTTTTTAAATAGTTTGCATACACAAAAAAGGCAAGAACATTTAATAAAAAAAACTTTAAAAAAGTAATTAATTTTGACATCAGTGTAAAAGGATTTACAATTGTTGAAATTATAAACGTAATTATTTTAGATTTACTTTAATTTAAACCATTACTATAGTTAAATTAAGACTAGTTTTTTTTAATTCATTCTCTACAAAAGCTTTTAAAATACTTCTACTTTAAAAATAATTACCAAATTTAACGCAATACACGGCATTGTTTTAATTAAAAACTCCTCTTTTAATTAATTGATAATTTCTAAACGTCTAATCTTATTGTTGGTGCCTGTTAGTAGAAGGTGATGTATTAAGCTGTTAGTAAATTCTTTTCTCTTCTTAATTTTTCTTTATCCTTCTTTGTTTTCTTTTTTTATTATCAGCTCTGTTTTCAACACAGAAAAAAAAAAGAAAAAGAATACTGCACCTTAGAATGTTTTTCCTTTTGTCCTCTATAGAGTAGCCAGTGAATATTATACGAAATTTCCCTTATTTCTGTTGTATGATAGAGTTCTCATTTCTTGAACCTTCTTTCATTTATGAAAAGATAAAACAAAAGATGATTATTGTAAAAGAATCTTTGTTTTTTTTTTGTTACACCAGTGACTCATATTTTGTTGCCAATTACTGAGTTTTTGCAACAAATGCATTACTATTGATTAGACTATTATTTATAGGTTTCTTTTTTGTTCTTAGGAATCATTTATTTGATTATTAGAGTATCTGAAGTTTCACTGGTTAGCTAAAGATTGTGATCTAATTTTAAAATTACCCTCAAACTCTGTGCTTGATTACGTGTATTATTTAATAATGCTTTGATTATTAGGGTATCTGAAGTTTCACTGGTTAGCTAAAGATTGTGATCTAATTTTAAAATTACCCTCAAACTCTGTGCTTGATTACGTGTATTATTTAATAATGCTTTGATTATTAGAGTATCTAAAGTTTCACTGGTTAGCTAAAGATTGTGATCTAATTTTAAAATTACCCTCAAACTCTGTGCTTGATTACGTGCATTATTTAATAATGCTTTGATTATTAGGGTATCTGAAGTTTCACTGGTTAGCTAACGATTATGATATAATTTTAAAATTGCCCTCAAACTCTGTGCTTGAATACGTGTATTATTTAATAATGCTTTGATTATTAGGGTATCTGAATTTTCACTGGTTAGCTAAAGATTGTGATCTAATTTTAAAATTGCCCTCAAACTCTGTGCTTGATTACGTGCATTATATAATAATGCTTTGATTATTAGAGTATCTGAAGTTTCACTGGTTAGCTAAAGATTGTGATCTAATTTTAAAATTGCCCTCAAACTCTGTGCTTGATTACGTGCATTATTTAATAATGCTTTGATTATTAGGGTATCTGAAGTTCCACTGGTTAGCTAAAGATTGTGATCTAATTTTAAAATTACCCTCAAACTCTGTGCTTGATTACGTGCATTATTTAATAATGCTTTGATTATTAGAGTATCTGAAGTTTCACTGGTTAGCTAATTTTAAAATTACCCTTAAACTCTGTGCTTGATTACGTAAAATTAATCATATTTAATGTTTGTTTATAAAACTAGAAATCTACCAATCTCGGTAGTGCTAAGTGAAAAAGTTTTTTTTTTATGTAACTCCCACACAACGTCGGATATTACGTCTGAATTTAACCCGGAGATGAAAATCTTCCCTTTATTCTGATTGAGCATTAAATCAGGCATGAATAAATAGTGCCTTTAGCGTCTCACTGTTCGAATACATTAGATGTGTGTAAGATGAATATATTAGGTTACCACGTAATCCATCTAATTCATTACTTATTATTCTGATGTAATTAGTAATGATATAATTTGTAAAACTCATTACTAATTAATTTATTAGTGTCTGGCATTTACTCATATGAGAAGAATTCAAGAATTACGTCTCAACACAAAAAAAGTTTAATATGAAACTAACAAAATGTTTCGAACACTTACTGTTCCTCTTCAGGTAAACATCTATATATATATATAAAGATTTCACATAAACACGTGAAATAAAAATCAATGATCAAACCACAATAAGAAAATGGGAAAACAAGACTAAGATCTTTCAACCGTAACAAGCAGTCTTCGTCAGAGTCAAAAACCCAACTAAACCCAACACACTATATATGATCAAACCACAATAAGAAATGGGAAAACAAGACTAAGATCTTTCAACCGTAACAAGCAGTCTTCGTCAGAGTCAAAAACCCAACTGAACACTAGATGCAGAAAACATCTGGTGAGGAGTTGAGAAGATATTTATATATGGGTGTGTTCTCTAATCGGGATTCGGTCAATTTTCTAGGATAAAAAATCAATCAAAAAATTGGAAGCTAACGTTTCCAATCTTTTTATGAGGATATAAGAAGAGTATATGGAGAAGATGCCTACGAAAAAGGTTTTAAATAAAACGGAAACGTTGGCAACGAGAGTTTGATTTTTTGTCCTAGAAAATTCATCGAATCCCGATTAAAGAACACACCTATTCTATCAAACAGCGGATATATTATTGAATCTGATATATATATATATATATATAATTTTTCTATGGGTTGTCCGGGGAAAGGAATATGATTCGATGCGATGTTGACCAATGGGTCAACAGTAATTAAGACCAATGGGTAATAGTAAACAACAACAACACCCAACCACCACAAAAATCAAAAATAGAAAGGGAACAGGAGTTCACTGTAAAGTGAGGCTAATGTTTTCTGCCAAACATCATTTAACACAGAGGGACTGTGCAACCTCTATACCTATTGGCAGTACGCAAAGGCTTTTTGCTGAGCAGCGGGCAACTGGGACCTTACGCTTGGACCTGTAACTCTACTCCCATTGGTCAACATCGCATCGAATATATATATATATATATATATATATATATATATATATATATATATATATATCAATGATCAAACCACAATATGAAATGGGAAAACAAGACTAACATCTTTCAACCGTAACAAACGGTCTTCGTCAGAGTCAAAAACCCAACTGGAGCAGTTCGGTTTTGACTCTGACGAAGACCGTTTGTTACGGTTGAAAGATCTTAGTCTTGTTTTCCCATTTCATATTGTGGTTAGATCATTGATTGTTATTTCATGTGTTTATGCGAAATCTTTTATATATATATATATATATAACAAATTCAATAATATATCAACCGTTGGATAGAGTAGGTGTATAATGTAATCGGGATTCGGTCAATTTTCCAGGATCAAAATCAAACTCTCAATGCCAACGTTTCGGTTTTATTTAAAACCTTTTTCATAGGCACAAGTCAGAATTTTTGAATTAGAAAAATGATGAAATTTACATTATATAAAATGAAGTAACAATAGATAGTTAGTGAACTAACATCTTAACTGGTCAGAAACTTGGACCAGACTCTGGTCTGGACCAGTCCCTTATTAATAACATGGAATCAATAATGTTTATTATGTACTGATATTGATATAAATAAATGCTGTTATTGCACTTTATGAGTTATAGTGATTGTAGTTGTAACGAAATAATGTTTCTTTATGCAGATGAGTGATTGGATAACTGAGTAATCTCATTGTGCTTACTGATTCATTGTTACAGTACAAAGGGATGGTCTAAATGATGTTTCATTTAAATTGAACGTAATGAGAGTGACAATTCATATTAATTGTGTCGTACTACATCTATAATTATAATGTACACTGATATGCACTTGTAATATATATTTCTACTATCTTTCTTTATTTGAATATATGTGGTTTAGTATATTATATATAATAATATATAATCATGATTTCCCAATATAGAAGTGAAAGAAAACTCAACAACAAAACATAGAAACATAGAAATAGGAGTTACTTTTTTTCTGAATTTGTTTTATGTATATATAGGAATATCTTACAGACATATGTACGTATTAAATGTGGGATCCATGTATATGTCGCGGCAACACTGACGGAAGCCAGTGAAGAACCAGCTGTTGCCGCCATCTTCACTTTTTAATTCGATTCTTCACTTCATCGCATACTTTGCGGTTTTGTCGCCGACGATCTGGCTACATCATCGTTATAGGTAGAGTTTTGTATTCTGTGTGGGGACCTATGCAATAATGTTATATTGGATAACTTCTGTTGTAAATATGTATTCAAACACCATAAATACTTATCAGTGCCCCACATATAAATAGGACCGTTGACAAATGTATACTTACAAACATTACTGCATGTTTGTATGCAGTACAAACATTAAAGATACCAAGTATAATACCTGAATTAAAGTGTTTTTAAATTATATGCTCTTATTTAAAAAAAAATTAATGAATTAATCCTAATATTCTATATTAGAAGCGATTATATAAACTATATGGTGTGTACGATTTTATCTGGTTAAATATTTCAAAATATTTTATCTAATAGTAATAATTCTTCTTTTTATTTCTATGATTTGAAAATGTGTTTATGCTTTAAAAAGGAATGACAATTAAATAATAATAAGCCTGGAAACATATGAGATAAAAATCGCGTTTAAAATTCCATTGCGTTTTTTTTTTTTTTGAGGCAGTTAGTCAAAACCATGTATGAGAAAAGATTATCATTAACCAAATACGTATCGTTATATCGAATAAAAACTGCTTTTATGTTCCAGCTATCTTTTACTTGGATAATTCATATTAAAATCAGAATTCCTATTTGAATGTAATTGAATTTAGAGGATAATAATGAAGATTGATATATGGTATATCGTTACAAATCCATTAATAATATTACAATTTATCATTCATTTTAGAAATTCTACTTCAACACGTAATAAATTATATCTATAGTACTAAAAGCCTTCTTTGATGATTTCAGTTTCATAGTCCATTAATTTTCAAACTTTCTAATTATTTAGTCTTGCTTATGAAATTACTGCATTTGCTGCAGATTAGTTGCATTTGCACTAACAATGATAAGAGATAAGAATTGGTAACGAAAGTACGAGAAAACTTTAAGACTAGTCTACAATGTTATATGATGTTTAAATTTTAAAGTACGGGAACAGTTATAGGTACATATTCAATGTTAGGCCATGATGTTAGTATCATGTACACGGTTATGATTGTGACATGTTTTCAGTTGTATACAGCTCTCTAGAGGAAACACATGTTTTGTAAAATAAGTTGAATTTCATGTCATGTGGACAGTTTTTTAAACCGATCTTCTAGCATGTGAAAACATCAGCCGTTTACCGACTTTTTCTTTGATCTGTTATTCTACAGATTTCAAATTTTGGGAGTCCTAAATTTTACCTAACTCAAGTGCATTTTGAGTAGGGATCATTAAGGAGAACATGGCATCGTACAGGCTCGGGACTGACAGGCTTAACATCCTCTCCGAGGAATGACGTACCTAGATTTATTCACATCCTGCGTGAGTAAATTGAGGGCCAGGTGGGGATCGAACGCTTGTCAACCATCCCAGAGACGACTACGTTAACCACTGAGCTGACAGACTTCAGTTCTCACTTGTCTTCGAAGTAGCTCTCGTCTTTTTACCTGATGATATCGCTGTCAAAGTATAGTAGTGATTTTTTTGTGATATCTTATATATGTTTAATTTCATTGAATTTAGAATATATTTAAGTAATAATGAAAACTGGACAAACATGAACACAAATAACTCACTTCTATGTTCAACAATAGTCGCCATCAGGTGATTCAGAGTTACGATTCTGCCTCTCTGTGGAACATTTTCCCTATTGATGACGAAGATTGTTGAAATATAGATATGAGTTTTGTCTGTACTTATTGGTCTATCATTGCGTTACTTTATAACAAAATTTAATGATTTTTAAATATGGACAAAGAGTCTAACACAAATTAAAAATATACTCACTTAGAGTTTCTAATTTTGATACTCTCTGATTTGGTCCCCAACCGTCTCTGACCAATGCGCTTGAATTCCCTTTCTTATTCGGTGACGGTCACTTTTCTTATACACTGCCGCTTGTGCACATCCTTCTTTTAAAACAGGTTGAACGTTTCATTTAAAGGATGTTTTCTCTGAATTGATTCTTTCTCATTGTGTTATACTTTAAAACTTGAGGTTGTATATAAAGTTGTAAAAAACGTTTCTATTCTTTTGAGCCAAATGTGCTAAATTCTGCTCGTTGTTTTTTATATATAAATAACTAAAACTGATAGAAAATCGTTTCCTGGACACTAATATGTGACAGGAGCGTTGATTTGGCTAAATTTATTCAAAGAAGTACGAGTCTTCTAATCACTATCTTACAATATTTATGGTAAAGTATATTCTGAAATGGAACGAAACTGATTTGTCACTTTACTATTGCTTCAGTTAAAACAGCTTAAATGACATACAGGTCCTCCCATCATTAACAAAATATGTCTCGTTCTTTACATCAAGAAAATGAGTGGATCAATGGACCATAAAGTGTTTATTATTACAGAATACATAGTAATGCATTAACCAAATATGTGTCGTTCTTTACATAAAGGAAATGAGTGGATCAATGGACCATAAAGTGTTTATCTTTACAGAATACACAGTAATGCATTAACCAAATATGTGTCGTTCTTTACATCAAGGAAATGAGTGGATCAATGGACCATAACGTGTGTATTATTACAGAATACATAGTAATGCATTAACCAAATATGTGTCGTTCTTTACATCAAGGAAATGAGTGGATCAATGGACCATAAAGTGTTTATCTTTACAGAATACATAGTAATGCATTCTTTACCTGAAATACATTGGTGGGTGGGCCACATTGTAACCGTAAGGTATTCAACTGAAAGATGTTGCCTTCGCATTATATGCACAAGTAAAGAAATATGTTAGCCATATTCAGCTGAAATGTCAAAAGTTTCCCAGTGAGAATGTTATTAATGACTAAACTAAGTGAAGAGGCAAACATGAAACTAATTTTAAAGGAATGTAGTTTCTAGACAATAGCAAAAGACAGATTACCAGATGCGTCAAGACATCTAATCTATAGACCACAAAAGTTATTAGATGGATATTTATATTACTACTACAAAAACAAACGATCCTTCTGTTGTATCTTTAGTATTTTACCTTCAGAAGAATCTTAAAAGCATCTAGAATATTCATGGGTAATATTGTCTTCATGGGGAAGTATTGTCGACCTAATTAAGAAATATCAATCATGATTAGAAAAGAATAGAATATTTTATTTATAAGAATACAGTATTTAGAAATCATATGAATAATAAGGCTCATTTGATTATAAGTCCATGATCGAAGTCGTATTTTTTTGAAACTGAGTTTTTGGTGATAACTGTGCAACCAGCAAGTAATGACAGTGTTGTGCATATAATGTTCAGTTTGACTTAGTGTTTTCATTTAATATTTTAACATTTTTCGTTTTTGAGAAAACAAAATTAAAGGCACAGTTATTTTAATAAAAAAAATTATTTAGTTAAATAATTTATTAATAGTAATTTTCCATTGTTTTTTAAGTATCCAGTCAAATAAGTTGCATTTAAGCATAAAGTTTTTGCATATCATATATAACAACTTTTGTCACTTCATTTGAAATATACATATTTTATTAAAATAAATGTGTTATGTGAAACATTCAAGTAGAATTGTTGAAGAAACTAAATTCAAACAGTATAGTTTGAAATAAAACTTGCTCAAAGTGCATGGCATGTGGGGAAAGTTTGGACACCATTGATAATAAATGATCCATTCCGAAGAGTTTATTTTTATAAAAACAATAAATCAAAGCTTTTGTTCAAGTATAACTTTGTTAGTCTTACTGGCTGCACATCTAAATTAATCAGACAATTTTTATAACAATTTTTTTTTTGGTTTTAATATTAATATTAATCAAAAACACATTTTATGAATTACAATTCTGCTAACAATTTGTCACTTATGTATGTGTTCAATGTGATGTTTTAAAAGTCTAAATCAGACAATATGACAATCGTATGAGAGTACTGAAATATTCTGATATTTTCCAGATACTCCATGTGTCCAGTAATATATATATTTATAATATATATATATTTATATATATATCAGTTAGGTTTTTGACTCTGACGAAGACGGCTTGTTACGGTTAAAAGATCTTAGTCTTGTTTTCCCATTTCTTATTGTGGTTTGATCATATATATATAATTATATATAATATATATAATAATATATATATTATATTTTTTATGTTGAAAATTTGGAAGCAGTCCTTCTTTTAAGCATATTTCTTGAACACTGACCGTATTTCGTGATGTCATTTTCTTCATAGTTTTTTTCAAGGTTCTGAATCCTTTTCTTTCCTTCACCAAACGTTGGAGAATGTTAATTAAGTTATAACCGACTGTTTCGACTGGCTTCCAGTCATCTTAGGGTGTTAATTAAACAAAGAGGAAAATTATTAGTCTTTGGAGTTTATTAAAACACATTATATAGTAAAGTTTGAAGTAGCTGCTCTTCGGCCTGATTCGCAAGGGCAACTACTGAGGTGGGGGGATGTGGGGTGGGGGTACTACAGTTAACGGTTTTTTCATCCAATACGCAATTATTTAAGACTCTCTACACTACCCGTTTGAATATTTAGTAGGTTTATTCTGTTTAATTATTATTGCTTCTGCGATTTGCAGCCGATTGAAGTTTTTTTTTCTAATTATTTAGTTCCACCACAGTAGGTCTCAGTTATTTTGGATTAATGCTTGTCCTCTGAATGTTTCTTGGGACCGCCTATAAAAGGTGCATGGTAAGTCTTTCCGACAGTGAGTATTGTCATCCCAAGTATGAATCGTTGCGGGCTCACGGTCCCCGATTTGACGGTGTATTCATACCGAGATTAGACTCCTTCAGTGAGAATTTTAACCTTATTGCTATTTCTCATCACTAGGCTGCTTATGGTGGGGCCCGATAATAGGTTATTAAGGCGACCTTATCCTCGGTGAGGTGATTTATATTCTTCTTAATTATATCCTTGAGTACGCGTTCGTCTATTTTGTGGTCTTCCGAATACTGATTTTCGTAATAAAGGTTATGTGTTATGCCTGTTATTTGGTTATCGTTTGACTGATGTGTTTCGAATTGAGATATTGTTTTAAAATATTGTCAAAGAGAGAGTTGGAGTAGCCGTTGTAATGAGGGATTGTTTTGTAAACTCGATGTCCTTCTGAAAAGTTTCCAATTTGCCGTTGTTTTATAGACTCTATGTATCAAGGCTTTTATTGTTGAGTTCTTGTATTGTTGTGGGCATTCACTGTTAGCATTAAGATAAGGTGCAGAGTTTGTGGACTTCTTGTGAATTGATGTAGTAAGTTTTCGGTTATGGTAATCTATCTTTACGTCGAGAATTGAGTTTATATTTATTTATTTCCTCGACGTAAAGATAGATTACCATAACCGAAAACTTACTACATCAATTCACAAGAGTCCACAAACTCTGCACCTTATCTTAATGCTAACAGTGAATGCCCACAACAATACAAGAACTCAACAATAAAAGCCTTGATACATAGAGTCTATAAAACAACGGCAAATTGGAAACTATTTCAGAAGGACATCGAGTTTACAAAACAATCCCTCATTAACAACGGCTACTCCAACTCTCTCTTTGACAATATATTAAAACAATATCTCAATTCGAACACATCAGTCAAACTGATAACCAATAACAGGCATAACACATAACCTTTATTACGAAAATCAGTATTCGGAAGACCACAAAATAGACGAACGCGTACTCAAGGATATAATTAAGAAGAATATAAAATGCACCTCACCGAGGATAAGGTCGCCTTAATAACCTATTATCGGAGCCCCACCATAAGCAGCCTAGTGATGAGAAATAGCAATAAGGTTAAAGATTCTCAACTGAAGGATTCTAATCTCGTGTATGAATACAACTGTCAAATCGGGGCCGTGAGCCTGCAACGATTCATACATTGGGATGACAACTACATCACTGTCGAGAAGACTTACCATGCACCTTTCTATAGGCGTCCAAGAAACATTCAGAGGACAAGCATAATACCAAAATAACTAGAGACCTACTCGTGAGTGGAACTAAAATAATTAGAAAAGAAAACAACTTCAATCGGCTGCAAATCGCAGAAGCAATAATAATTAAACAGAATAAACCTACAATAAATATTCAAACGGTAGTAGTGAGAGAGTGCTTAAACTATATGCGCCTGATTGGATGAAAAAACCGTTAACTGTCAGTACCCCCACCCCACCATCCACCCCACCTCAGTCAGTTGCCCTTGCGAATCAGGCCGAAGAGCAGCTACTTCAAACTTCTACTATATAATGTGTTTTAATACCAACTCCAAAGACTAATAATTTTCCTCTTTGTTTAATTAATCACCCTGAAGATGACTGGAAGCCAGTCGAAACATGTCGGTTATAACTTAATTAACATTCTCCAACGTTTGGATGAAGGAAAGAAGAAGGTATTCAGAAACCTTGAAAAACTAGTGAAGAAAATGACATCAGCGAAATACGGTCAGCTGTTCAACGAAATATGGTCAGCTGTTCAACGATATATATATATATATATATATATAAGATTTCACCAATGATCAAACCACAATAGGAAAATGGGAAAACAAGACTAAAATCTTTCAACCGTAACAAGCCGTCTTCGTCAGAGTTTTTGACAACCCAACGTAACATCAGTTGGGTTTTTGACTCTGACGAAGACCGCTTGTTACGGTTGAAAGATCTTAGTCTTGTTTTCCCATTTTCTTATTGTGGTTTGATCATTGATATATATATATATATATATATACAAAACTAAAATTTATCGGGACTCGGTCAGTTTTTCAGGTTCAAATTAAACTCTCATTGCCTACGTTTCGGTCTTTATAATTTATTATAAATTTATAATAAATCGGCAATTATAATTTATAAAGACCGACACGTTGACAATGAGAGTTTAATTTGAACCTGAATAACTGACCGAGTCCTGATAAACTTTAGTTTTGTTTGTGTTCCACGGTCGATACTTTTATCAATAAGTATATTTATATATATATATATATATACTTTAAAAATGGAAGGTCCATCGAAACTGGAGACATACAAGTTCCAAAACGAAGAATCGTAACACACAGAGACAGAGACACACTTACTAACTCAACTTTTCGGATTACCTGACAATAGAATAGAAAAATTTATAAAATTAAATTGAAAAGAGAGGAAAAGTAGAAATAGTAGCTGTTATAGTAACAATAATCATCATAAAACCATTATGTATTAAATTTGATAGTTTCTTTGTCTACATTGAACATTATTCTTCCGTTTCAGTTCGTATTTTCATCGAATATATATATATATATAATATATATATATATTATAATATATAGGTGTGTTCTCTAATCGGGGTTCGGTCAATTTTCCAGGATAAAAAATCAAACTCTCGTTGCCAACGTTTCGGTTTTATTTAAAACCTTTTTCATAGGCCTACAAACAAAGGATAATAAGAAATCACATATCAACATCAAACATATACACAATATGAAAATGGATTGTTACAACTCATGAATATTACAAGCAGAAATATTTCAGAGATACATAAAACAATATTACTTACAGAAGTAAGAATTTTTTAATTAAGAAAATGAAATTTACATTATTTAAAGGAACAACAATGTTAGCCGGACAAAACCTTCGACTAGACTAATAAGATAACATTACAAATAACCTCAACACTGTTCACTCAAGGGAACTAAATAAATCAAATTTCACTAAACCTCAGCACAACACTCCAGAATAAATATTACTTAAATTAGTAATATCACTTCTATGATTAATCGAACTTAGATCCTTTTTAATATATAACATCTCAAGTGTCTTCCTTCTTTGCTCATCTTTTTCTTTTCTATGATAGTTGTATCTTCAAAATCGAACGTGTGACCTTCGTTTATTGCATGCCCAGCTAAGGCTGTTGCGTTACTTTTATTTGTTCTTATGGAATAATTATGTTGGTACAACCTTTCTTTGAGAAAACGACTAGTTTCACCATAGTAACACTTGTCACAGTCTTTACATTTGATGGCATAAATGAGGTTACTTTGTAACTCCTTCGGTATTTTTTCTTTCAAATTTGAAAATAAAGATTTATTTTTTCTTTTATTATAAAATGCCAGTGTAACTTCAGGTACGTTTCGTTTGAACACTTTTCTAATTGATTGTGATAAGCCCTCAACATAAGGAAATTTGAAATACTTCCTATTTATAACTTCCAGTTCAGCATGATCTTCATTTGAATGTGCTGGTTGCTGTCTTAAATATCTTAACCAATATCGTTCAACTAAGTTCTTCGGATAACAATTTTTCTGTAACAATAATTTCACCCTTTTCTTATTTTCATTTAGAAACATGGACTACTTATTTCAATAACTTTTTTAACCAAATTTTGGACGCAATTTAATTTTTGGTTTATAGCATGAGAAGAATGGTAGTTCAGGATTCTTGCAGCACTGGTTAGGTTTTTTAAACCAATCCGTTAAGATATTGCCATTTTCACCTCTTATAACTTTCACATCTAAGAATGGCAGATTTCCATCTTTCTCTACTTCACAAGTGAATTGTAGACGATTATGAAAAGAATTAAATATATTTAATACATTCTCTTCTTCTCCCTTTTCAATAATTAAAAACAAATCGTCCACATATAATTTAATAAATTTCACCTTCGTACCTAATTTATTGATACTGTTTTCCAATAGTTCAATCATAACTATATTTGCGAGAACTGGTGAAATTGGTGATCCCATTGGTAATCCATATTTTTGTTTATAAATAGTACCATCAAAGGTGAAATACCTTGCTTCACATATAAGGTCCAGTATAGAAAGGAAAACCTTTTTCGACATTCCAACCTGTGAACTAATCTTATTCCACTGTTTATTTACTAAATCAAATGCTAGATCTAAAGGTATATTAGTAAACAACGACTGAACATCTAGTGAAATCATAATTACGTCATCACTTAGTATTTGATTTGAAAGGGCTTGTTTGAATTCTAATGAATTTTTTACATTCAATTCATTCTTGTTAGTAATGTAACTAAGATATTTCTCTATATATTTAGACAGTTCATAAGTTGGACTTCCAATGAACGACACGATAGGACGGAGAGGAAAACCTGGCTTGTGTAGCTTCACTAAACCATATATTCTTGGTGCTATTCCATTGTAAGATTTTAATTTCGAAGCTTGAAGTAGATCTATACATAGTGTCTTCTTCAGTTCATCAACTATCTTGTTTACTTTATTTCGTAATGTTGATGAAGGATCTCTTCTTGTGATTGAATATGTTTCACTATCTTCTAAGAGAGTTTTCATTTTTTCTTTATACTCTTCTTTTTTGATTATCACAGTATTACCAGATTTGTCACTTTTACAAACCACAATTTCTCTATGTTCTCTTAAAAACTTATAAGTTTTCTTATAGCAACTTTCTATACATGCATTTTGCCTTTTTAATCGATTTGAAAAATTATTTAATCGGTTTCCGTGGTTTGTAATTATATTTACACATTGGCTTCTAATTGTATCACTGTTTTCCATATTTAGGGATGAAAAAATCTTTTCTAAATCCCCTATAATATCAAATGTAGGAATATCTTCTTTTTTACCAACTTCAATTGCAAATTTTTCTCCTAATGAGAGTAAATGAAGACTATCCCTAGGAATTTCAACATTAGTTAAATTAGTTACAGCCAAATCTCCAGAATAGTCAAAGAAACCTTTACCTTGTTTTAGATGAAGGTTATGCATCTTCTTTTGTAAATTATATTTACTTTTATTAAATATAAACTCTTTAAGACTATTCATTGAAATAATATAGTTTTCTAAAATCATTTCTGGTAATTTACTTCGAGCAAATTCTAAACATCCACTAATAAGACTATTTACACTGTTAATACGCCAGATGGTAACTTTAATTTCAATGTTCAAAACGCCTTGTTTAAAACGATTTAACACTTTTTCCATTTCTCTATGAAAAGGGCTATCACTCACTACTAAACCATGCACTGAATTAACATAATCACTAATATGTTTTGGAAACAAACAGGAACTTCGACATTTTAATAAGAAAATTCTTCTACTTGATTGTTTAGCTAATTTCACAATGTTTCACAATGTTACAATGTTACATTGTGAAACATTGTGAAATTAGCTAAACAATCAAGTAGAAGAATTTTCTTATTAAAATGTCGAAGTTCCTGTTTGTTTCCAAAACATATTAGTGATTATGTTAATTCAGTGCATGGTTTAGTAGTGAGTGATAGCCCTTTTCATAGAGAAATGGAAAAAGTGTTAAATCGTTTTAAACAAGGCGTTTTGAACATTGAAATTAAAGTTACCATCTGGCGTATTAACAGTGTAAATAGTCTTATTAGTGGATGTTTAGAATTTGCTCGAAGTAAATTACCAGAAATGATTTTAGAAAACTATATTATTTCAATGAATAGTCTTAAAGAGTTTATATTTAATAAAAGTAAATATAATTTACAAAAGAAGATGCATAACCTTCATCTAAAACAAGGTAAAGGTTTCTTTGACTATTCTGGAGATTTGGCTGTAACTAATTTAACTAATGTTGAAATTCCTAGGGATAGTCTTCATTTACTCTCATTAGGAGAAAAATTTGCAATTGAAGTTGGTAAAAAAGAAGATATTCCTACATTTGATATTATAGGGGATTTAGAAAAGATTTTTCATCCCTAAATATGGAAAACAGTGATAGAATTAGAAGCCAATGTGTAAATATAATTACAAACCACGGAAACCGATTAAATAATTTTTCAAATCGATTAAAAAGGCAAAATGCATGTATAGAAAGTTGCTATAAGAAAACTTATAAGTTTTTAAGAGAACATAGAGAAATTGTGGTTTGTAAAAGTGACAAATCTGGTAATACTGTGATAATCAAAAAAGAAGAGTATAAAGAAAAAATGAAAACTCTCTTAGAAGATAGTGAAACATATTCAATCACAAGAAGAGATCCTTCATCAACATTACGAAATAAAGTAAACAAGATAGTTGATGAACTGAAGAAGACACTATGTATAGATCTACGTCAAGCTTCGAAATTAAAATCTTACAATGGAATAGCACCAAGAATATATGGTTTAGTGAAGCTACACAAGCCAGGTTTTCCTCTCCGTCCTATCGTGTCGTTCATTGGAAGTCCAACTTATGAACTGTCTAAATATATAGAGAAATATCTTAGTTACATTACTAACAAGAATGAATTGAATGTAAAAAATTCATTAGAATTCAAACAAGCCCTTTCAAATCAAATACTAAGTGATGACGTAATTATGATTTCACTAGATGTTCAGTCGTTGTTTACTAATATACCTTTAGATCTAGCATTTGATTTAGTAAATAAACAGTGGAATAAGATTAGTTCACAGGTTGGAATGTCGAAAAAGGTTTTCCTTTCTATACTGGACCTTATATGTGAAGCAAGGTATTTCACCTTTGATGGTACTATTTATAAACAAAAATATGGATTACCAATGGGATCACCAATTTCACCAGTTCTCGCAAATATAGTTATGATTGAACTATTGGAAAACAGTATCAATAAATTAGGTACGAAGGTGAAATTTATTAAATTATATGTGGACGATTTGTTTTTAATTATTGAAAGGGAGAAGAAGAGAATGTATTAAATATATTTAATTCTTTCATAATCGTCTACAATTCACTTGTGAAGTAGAGAAAGATGGAAATCTGCCATTCTTAGATGTGAAAGTTATAAGAGGTGAAAATGGCAATATCTTAACGGATTGGTTTAAAAAACCTACCAGTGCTGCAAGAATCCTGAACTACCATTCTTCTCATGCTATAAACCAAAAATTAAATTGCGTCCAAAATTTGGTTAAAAAAGTTATTGAAATAAGTAGTCCATGTTTTCTAAATGAAAATAAGAAAAGGGTGAAATTATTGTTACAGAAAAATTGTTATCCGAAGAACTTAGTTGAACATATTGGTTAAGATATTTAAGACAGCAACCAGCACATTCAAATGAAGATCATGCTGAACTGGAAGTTAATAAATAGGAAGTATTTCAAATTTCCTTATGTTGAGGGCTTATCACAATCAATTAGAAAAGTGTTCAAACGAAACGTACCTGAAGTTACACTGGCATTTTATAATAAAAGAAAAAATAAATCTTTATTTTCAAATTTGAAAGAAAAAATACCGAAGGAGTTACAAAGTAACCTCATTTATGCCATCAAATGTAAAGACTGTGACAAGTGTTACTATGGTGAAACTAGTCGTTTTCTCAAAGAAAGGTTGTACCAACATAATTATTCCATAAGAACAAATAAAAGTAACGCAACAGCCTTAGCTGGGCATGCAATAAACGAAGGTCACACGTTCGATTTTGAAGATACAACTATCATAGAAAAGGAAAAAGATGAGCAAAGAAGGAAGACACTTGAGATGTTATATATTAAAAAGGATCTAAGTTCGATTAATCATAGAAGTGATATTACTAATTTAAGTAATATTTATTCTGGAGTGTTGTGCTGAGGTTTAGTGAAATTTGATTTATTTAGTTCCCTTGAGTGAACAGTGTTGAGGTTATTTGTAATGTTATCTTATTAGTCTAGTCGAAGGTTTTGTCCGGCTAACATTGTTGTTCCTTTAAATAATGTAAATTTCATTTTCTTAATTAAAAAATTCTTACTTCTGTAAGTAATATTGTTTTATGTATCTCTGAAATATTTCTGCTTGTAATATTCATGAGTTGTAACAATCCATTTTCATATTGTGTATATGTTTGATGTTGATATGTGATTTCTTATTATCCTTTGTTTGTAGGCCTATGAAAAAGGTTTTAAATAAAACCGAAACGTTGGCAACGAGAGTTTGATTTTTTATCCTGGAAAATTGACCGAACCCCGATTAGAGAACACACCTATTCTATCAAACGGTCGATATATTATTGAATCTGTTATATATATATATATATAATAAGAAATGGGAAAACAAGACTAAGATCTTTCAACCGTAACAAGCGGTCTTCGTCAGAGTTACGAACTCTGTTACGTCAACTCAAGTCAGAGTGTGTTACGTCAGAGTCACGTCAACTCAACTCAGTTGGGTTTTTGACTCTGACGAAGACCGCTTGTTACGGTTGAAAGATCTTATTCTTGTTTTCCCATTTCTTATTGTGGTTTGATCATTGATTGTTATTTCACGTGTTTATGTGAAATCTTTATATATACGAGGTGTGTAAATAAAGTAGTGAGACTGATTTTTTTTAAATTTTCTATTCAAATATAATTACAATATGTTATTGTCACCTTCAAAATAGTTCCCTTCGGAAGCCACACAGCGCTGGAGACGGTCCTTCCAATCATTGTAGCATTGCTGGAACTCGGATTCTGGAATGGCCTTCAGCTGGTCGGTTACAGCAGTTTGTATGTTTTGTAGTGTCCCGAAATGAGTTCCCTTGAGGTGATTTTTCAATCTTGGGAAGAGGAAAAAGTCACAAGGACTCAAGTCTGGTGAATAAGGAGGCTGAGGAGCAACAGGAATGTTTTTACTGGCCAAAAACTCGTTTTCTTTTCGGAATTTTCGGAACCATTTTCGCACAAATTTTTCTCATCTCCAATTCATTGGTCAAAATGTGATGAACGGAGGTGTGATTCAAATTCAACTGTTCCCCGATCATTCTGACTGTCAAGCGTCGATCTGAACGCACAAGGTTACGTACTCTGTTGACATTTTCATCGGTGTTTGCACTTGAAGGCCTTCCGCTTCGTGGTTCATCTTCAATCGACTCTCTTCCTTCTGAAAAATCCTTAAACCACCAAAAAACCTGTGCCCTTGATAAAACACGTTCTCCATAGGCGGTTTCGGTTGCATTATGTCCAAGTCTGAAGCAAAATTTGTTTGCACACCCGCTGCTCAACTTTGAGGTCACTCATTTTTAAAACGCTCAAGAAAAAACCATTTCACGAAAACCAACGCTACGGACAAACAAATGACTGTGGCGAGTTCAGATTCATACTGGAGGCGCATCACACGGCACCTGACGCTACTCAAGGCCACGCGTCTCCAGCGTTGCCAGATCGAAAGCGACGTTGCCAGTCTCACTACTTTATTTATACACCTTATATATATATATATATATATATATATATATATATATATATTTATATTATATATATATAAATATATATATAAATATATAATATATATATAATATATACATTCGTATTGAAGACTGAAGTAGGAAGTCAGGGTTCGTTAAGTCCTCCATGTTAAAATCAAATTTAATACTTAATCATTGTAGGGTACAAATCTAATGAAATGGTCTCCACATATAAAAATTTTAATGATATAAACTACGTGTTCAAAACGCGTTGTTTACATCATTAAAATTTTTATATGTGGAGACCATTTCATTAGATTTTTAACCTGCAATGAGTAAATACCACATAATAACTGATTGCAATACATTAGAATTAATACTTAATGTTTTTATTATGATTATTGTTGCTATAACAGATATTATTTAAATTTTCCCCCTTTCTATTTTATATTATTGTCTTTCATTATTTAGCTATTTTGCCTCTGTATGTACTTCTCATGTAAATGTCTCTGCTTTGTTTTTTTATATTTAATTTATCTTTTTATATACAGCATTGATTTTTATTTTCTCTTTGATTTTTACTTATTATTTTTATTTAGGTAATTTTGCTTTATTGTACTGCTTTTATTTTGATTCTTTTTTTTTTGCTCTTTTGAGAGTTGACAATACAGCAAAGAACGTTTTGTTTTTGAATACATTACTCGAACGATATTCTGACGAGGCCACTCAAGTTGAACACTTCTACTACCTGAAGACGAGGAATATCTAAATAACTTAGTGATTCCTGTCTGGATGGTTTATTTCGTTTTCTTTATGTTAAAAGTGTTTACAGTCCAATTGGATTGTTATATTTTTCCTTGTTTCCTATTTTTATTTATTTATACTCCTGTTTGACCCTTTCATTTATTTGTTGATTCCGTTTTTTTTTGCAGACTGCCTGATTTACAATTTTCACCTTTCTTTTACCTTAGATACTCTTTAATTTATCATTTTCCCTCACTTGTTCTATTTCCTTATTTTTCACTCAATTATTTTTTCTGATTCCTTGATTTCTTTAAGTTTTTTCGTTTTATTTCCCACCTTCCCTGCTTTGACTAGTTCATTTATCCTGCTTAGTGCATGGGTAACTAACTCTTGCATTCCAATCCTTGTTCTATCGTGTGTTTATCCTCGCTCTCTTGGCTCTTCCTAAAGACTATAGACTCCAAATATTGATAAATCATCTTTTTTTTGCCAAGTTAAACAGAAAGATGATCCTACTGTGAAGTCCCAAAAATAAATATAGAGAAAAAAAAATTAAATGAGGGAAATTCATTTACTAAGATTAATTCAGCAATCTAAAACTCCTATCTCATTGGTTATAAGGATTTGTGAACTGGCCACTATTTAATTGGAAAACAAAGTAAACTGACACACTAGGGAGAATATGGGGGAGAGTCATTTAAAATATAAGCGTCCTCAGTCTGAGAAAGGTGAAGACACAGCATTAAACCACTGGAAGCGGCAGCGCTTGATCACTGTTAGAAAACATATACCAACTAACTCAATATATTTAGCATTACTGGGTGAGGTCACTCCAGAGACCATAGTTCAAAAGATGCTCCAAAATGAAGATAATTGGTCAAAAGCTGTAAACTTTGTAGAGGCGGTTCTCCGTCATAAGAAGAACGAAAGTGGTGTGAGGCAAGGGCAATGGTAATTCATAGGTGAACGAATGGGGACAAGAAGGTGAATCCTACTCAAAAGGACTGAGGCACCGGCATGAAGTAATGTGCAATCCGTGTCGGGTATTGCCAGGAAATAGGATGTGGTTTTGTAGTGGGTCGGGACTCCCGATCCCACATACCCTAAGCAAGACGTCTTGCTAAGGGATCTGATGAACAGATTTTTCCACATCTGACGGAAAAAAAAAATAAAGTAAAAACTCAATATATTGATATAGCTTCTCGACCACCGATTCTTATCAGTTAACTTCAACAGTTAAAACCATATTCTTTTTCAGGTTTACAACTGCACTGTTGTAGGGTATTATAGCAACAGTGCAGATGTAAACCTGAAGAAGAACACTAAGTGTTTGAAACGCATTGTTTTTAACCATAAAATGTTGTCTTTAAACATAAAATTTATCTTATTATATTTTAATATTTATTAATTTTATTATTATTATTTATAATATAATTATTAATATTAATAT
Organism: Hermatobates lingyangjiaoensis; assembly: GCA_026182355.1. Taxonomy (NCBI): domain Eukaryota; kingdom Metazoa; phylum Arthropoda; class Insecta; order Hemiptera; family Hermatobatidae; genus Hermatobates; species Hermatobates lingyangjiaoensis. The sequence goes on from JAPFBL010000093.1 coordinate 257,799, forward strand.
AATATTAATATTTATATTTATAATATAATATTTATTAATATCATATTATTTATTAATCTTTTAAAGAAAAGACTGGTTTTTTGAGAATTTTTGGTATGTTATATGCTATAGTTGGGTTTTTGACTCTGACGGTTGAAAGACCTTAGTCTTGCTTTACCATTTCTTATTGTGGTTTGACCACCGATTATTATTTCATGTGTTTGTGTGAAATCTTTTTACGCTATGAACATGCTTTTTTACCCAAAATTTTCATGTTACTAAAGATAGAAATTTTTCATTCATTATGTTATAGTACTCATTTGATATTTCATTCAATGAAATCTATTAGTTTATGCTTCTTCAATCATAAAAATTTGGTATACAAATTTGATATGTATTTTGACAAAAATTGAAAAGTACTTCTTTTTTGCTTCAATATTACACAAAAACAATGGACTTCTTAAAACCACCAAGAACTATGTGTCTAAAGATTCAACATGTTATAGTGTGCAACATATAGATTTGTTGCATCATTTTTACTAGAATCCACTATAAAATTTGGTATTTAGCGCTTAATTTTACTGTTTTTAATATTTTGGAATTGTTTATATCAATAAATATTTAACATTGCTTAAAATATATTGAATTAAACGTTAAAATAAGAATTATGTTTGACACAATTATGATAAAAAATTAGTCCCAGTTGAGTTTTCAGTTTATGTAGCTATGTGGCGTTTTATTGTAAGCAAGATTTCATGGCATAATAAACTGAAAACTTTTTTCATGGAATAATAATTTTATTCTGGATGAAGGTGGATAAACAACTTGAATTCTTTGAAAACTTTAAGAAGATCAGTCAATTGTGTGACTATCTTCAGAATAAAAACTTACATAAAACCTGCATAAAGCAATACTTATATTTCTTTCTGTAGATTTATGTGGTTTTGTCTGAAAATGACCACATAGTTGGCTAGAATATATAGCCTTTCTTAAAGTTTTTGAGGAGATAAAGTAATTTATTTACCTTCAGAATATGGAGCTCTTCAAACTAAACAGTTTGACCATTAAAAGATTATTAATAGTAATTTTATTTTTTTTCAGTTGGCTTTTTGAAGTTTAATTATGTTCTGAAATCATGAAATGTACCAAAACATCTCCTTTCGTCGATGGAATGTCTTGACAAAAACGTATCCCATTAATTATGAAATTCGTTTTAGTATGGTATTTACTCCTATTGAGGGATTTCAGAAATAATTGTCACCACATAAAAGAATTTTATGTTAAAAACAACAACATTTTATGGTTAAAAGCAATGCATTTCGAAGACTTAGTGTTCTTCTTCAGGTTTACATCTGCACTGTTGCCATAATACCCTACAACAGTGAAGTTATAAACCTGAAAAAGAATATGGTTTTAACTGTTCAAGTTAAGCAGCACTGTTTATTATTGAATAGTGCAGAAGATGAAGAGGAACACTAAGTTTCAAAATGTGTTTTTAGTTTTTAACATAAAGCTCTTTTATATGGAGATTTAATTGTTTTTGAAGTCCCCAAAAATGTATCCAGCTGTAGTTCTCATTTGTGGTTATGATTTAATTATAATCCGTCCAAAGATCTGGCCAGCTAAAGTTGTACGGCTATACGGTATCAATAACCGGGTATACGCTTGTATATCCAATTATTTACTCTGCGGAAAACAGTTGCAACATAAATTAGAGATTAGGATAGGTTGAAGTAGCAGTCCTACAAGGGAACACACATAGGGCGAACATTAGCCACTACACAATGAAAATTGATTCTACATCGGAAATCCTAAATTTTTATCTAACTCAAGTGTATTTAAAGTAGGGATCTTTAACGAGTACATGCTATCATACCGGCTCGGGGCCGACGGCTTAAAGACTTCTCTGATAGACGAAATGCTCAGATTTAGTAACCTCCCAACTGAATAAATTAAAGGCCAGTATGGGTATTGAACCTCAAACCTACCTGTGTTGACCTTTATGCGTGCCTGAGCCGTTAAGCCATAGCACTTTTAAATCAAGTCAGGTTGTCAATTGGACGATTTGCCCTTTAGCCGGCCCATGCTTTACATGGTGACGCCCAAGGTGGACCACTCGGAGGCGGGCAACTCGATGCTACTCGCGCAACAGACATTTTACTCCGCGCAACGGTTACACTGGGTACGTTAATCTATTATCTAACCTACCATTCAAGATGTGAATACGTTGTCAAAACCTGGGCCCCAAATTAAAGACTATAAACAAATGTATCCAGAAAGGATAACTACCTCAGCCATTTTTCTTCACCAATTCCACTATACATTATCAAGTAGATTTGTTTGTTGTAATAAAGAACTTTTTACCTTATATCTGAGTTAAATTGAGTGTAATTTTTTTTCAGAATGAAGGGCGGACTAAACTCAGTTGGTCGATTCTGGGCTTTTCTGTCCTTGGTGGCCGCTCTTCTCTGTTGTTCTGGATTCTACCTACCCTACTGGATCAAGGTATGCTTAGCTCTAAAATTTGACACTTATTTTAGTGTTTTTGCCCTTTTTTCTTTTTTAGTTTCTATTTGTTTATTATTGCATGATAAAATCAAGAATGTTAAAAAATATATATGTTTTAAGGTAATGCTAATATAGATTGAGTGTCTAACTGAATTATTGGTAAATAGTTTTGAATCATGAAAATTTAAATCTGTGTTATAATATTTTACTTATTCTCCTTACAAATGCCTTTGATAGTGACTTTCTAATACAGAGGTTCTTAATCTTTCGGGGGTACCGAACCCCACCAGTTTGATAAACGCATTCACCGAACCCTTCTTTGGTGAAAAATGTTTTTACAAATTCAAGTCATAGGCGTATTTTTTTTACTGGTGCACAAAATGAACCGTGCATGAATATCACTTTGTTCAATGATTTCAATGTACACAGTACATGAAATCACAACGAATTACATACGTGTAAATTAATGTGACTTCTGCTGTTGACCAATGTTGGCGGAGGCTCCGCCGAACCCCTGGGACCAACTCTTCGAACCCAGGTTAAAGAACCACTGTTCTAATAATTGTTTATATCATAAAATCTACGACTTGATAAAAAAGTTGTTGTTTCGTGGTGAAGTAGTAGAATATGACAGTAATCGAAAGTATATTGAAAAGGAAAATACTGTTGTGTGCATTTACGATTCCCTATGTCTGATGTGAAGTGAATGTAATGTAGAATTTAATGTTATAATGGTGTGCAAAAGAACAATGTTTTATCCTTCAGATATGACTTATACAAACTACTTAAAATAAAATTAAAAACAGATTTCGTCAGTCATTTGCAGTCCAGATCACTTAGTGCTTGTTTTGTTAAAGATATTATTACACAGACAAAACATGGATTTATTAACCTAATTATTCCTAAACATATCAAAAAGTAAAAAAAAAAGACAAGAAAAAACGCAAGCAACATTTGTAAGTTTCTAAATTGCAAAAATATTGTGAGAAGTAGACTGCTATTTAGGTAATGGAGATTTCCTGCAAATATAACAGCTTCTACTTTGTCTTCATTATCTTTCCTTAGAAGTGAAATAGTTTCAAAGATTGTAATTCTAAAGTACTCCAATTTTTTGAGAAAGTCTTAAAGAAAAAATAAGTTAATTTTCCAGTGATTTTTTTTTTTAAAAGAATAATTCACCGAGTAATTCTGAATAGTGAGTAACATTTAGAGCACTACTCAAGAAGGGAAAAAATTGCGCAATATTTTTACAGGATGAACTATTTCGAAGCTTTCTCTTAAAAAATATATATATATATATCCACTAATTTTGAAGAGTCAACGATGCTGAAAGAGGGTAAGTTTATTGATCTGGGTATCCATTTCTTTTCAAAACAAGAAAATAGCTGTCTTAATGAATTCTTTTAAAAAGAATTTTAATTTATACCCTTTTAATTAAAAAATATTCTTTTTTTTATAAAAGATTCCATTCCTTTTTTTTTATTAAAGGGAAGAATTATTACAGCTTTCACAATATTAATATGTTTTTTTTTTAATATGCCATTCAATTTACAACTTGTTTTTATCTTCCTTCAGTTATATGAATATCTGTTTAATTCGAAATATTTTTAATATTTTGGCCAACTAGATTTGCATATATATAAATTCTAATCGCTAAATAAATTTATTTCTTTTATGTATTCATATAAGGCGTTATAAATCTATCTAGAATTTGTTAACTTTTCAATTCAACTTACGTCTGTCAGGATGTTTGACCTAAAACGTAGATCCCAAAGGACACAGTGACAGTCCTTTAAGGATGAGAGCTCTGGTGATGACTGACGATTGCTTATTCGCTGTGCTCATTACCGTTAGGTAATACTGATGATTAATTTTCTGTAACCTGTTATCTTAACACTGGGAAAAGAGAAATCAGTACCTTCCCAAGTATTTGCATAAACGCAGATACAATTTTGCTCTCAAGAAATTCAAAAATACCTATCCAAAATGTTTAGTCTTCGTGTACAATGATATACATATCAAACTGGTATGGCAGCCTTCAACGAAGAAACTCCATTAAATATTGGATATTTTCTTTAATATTTGAGAATAGGAATGAACTACTCAAATGTGGACATCTATTCGAATAGTTTTAGAATAAATACATGATTATTATTGGTACTACAGAAGTAGATAAAGCTATATTATTATAGAAATCAGTTATACAGAAGTGAGTGGCTGTTGTAGAGTCTTACTATAAGATGTGTTCCGTGCAAAACTAGTTGGATCTCCACAACAATGAGTCACGAGGTGTAGCGAATTTGTATAGGTTAGGATAGGTTGAAGTGGCAGACCCACAAGAGAACACATATAGGCCGAACATTGGCCCTTTATGGTACCAAACAATGAACTTTTTACGACATTGGCAAAATTTTCAAAATTTTGCCTAAATCAAATATATTTAGAGTAGGGATCTTTAACGAGGACCTGACTTCGTACAAGCTCGGGACCGACACACCCTCCAAAAACCTTCAGTAAAATGTAAACTTTAAATGCGGTAATCTGTTATTCCCCTTGTTAATAATAATCTCCTTGCATTAATTATTAGTTAATAGTATAAAAAAACCTAATGATAGTCTTTTGAAGGACCAAAACATGTCGTTTTATATAGTTATGTTCAATTAGAAATTGATGGTAATTATATGAAAAGAAAAAGAAATTGTTTATAAATATGTGTAATGTAATGAGTTACAGTCAGTTGCTGCATTTGATATCTCACACCACGAAAAAAACAATAGAAAACTGGAAAGTCTTTCCAAGAAATTTATACAAGTGGAAATGGGCGAGAAATTTATAAATACAGACATATACACCCACACACACACATTAATATATATATATATATATATATATATATATATATAAAGATTTCACATAAACACGTAAAATAACAATCAATGATCAAACCACAATAAAAAATGGGAAAACAAAACTAAGATCTTTCAACCGTAACAAGCAGTCTTCGTCAGAGTCAAAAGCCCAACTGCTTTCAGGTTGTTCTTGTTTTCCCATTTCTGTTTGTGGTTTGATCATTGATATATATATATATATATATAGTTCAATATAGACAAAGAAACATAGAGAAATCAAAAGAACACACTTACAGTCTCCAATTTTCGGTTTGAACCGAAGACGGACTCTGAACCAGTGCGCTTGGTTTCCCTCTCTTATCTCTCCTGAAGACGGATCAAACCAAAAATTAGAGACTGTAAGTGTGTTCTTTTGATTTCTCTATGTTTCTTTGTCTATATTGAACTATATTTGTCCGTTTTGGATCGTATTTCCAACGAAAAAGGGTATATATATATATATATCCTCAGATAAATAAAACACAACTTTAAATGTAATTTAACATTTTTAGAAAGTAGTAAATTATTATTTATTAGTTTTTAGTGCTCTTGGTGATAGCATGCACTAATTTCAATTAGGGCAATTAGGTTTATATATTGAGATCAAGTTTAGAGAGAAATGTTGTTATTTAATCAAAGCTAATCCGTTTGCTAACTTATTGGCAATTTTGCAATTTAAAACTAACTATAAATGTGACATCGAGGTCCTATGCCTTTCATTATTGTAGAGCAACTTCAATTAATTTAGAATTCAAGCAAAAGCAAGATTAATTTGTCCCCCATTTAGTGTCCATTAATAGTCCTCTAGTAGTCCCTATACCTTCATTGTATGTATAGTGAACAATGCGTTTGCCAATTAATTTTGGAGAAGGATCACTCTGGTATTGCAACAATGCCTATAGTGTAAGTGCCATCCAGTGAAATTTGAATTAATTAAGAATCATGTATTGCCAGAGAAATTAAAAAATAAATCAACTGAAGTACGTATTAATTATATTGACATACACAATTCCAACTCAGTAGCAATATACATTTATATGTATTTTTATATTTTATGTAGGAACATATATTTATATATGTTATATACATTCTTTTATTAAATATGTGTTTATATAATATATATAATATATATATATATATATATATATATATTAATTTTCTTAGTTAAAAAATTTATACTTCTGTAAGTAATATTGTTTTATGTATCCCTGAAATATTTTTGCTTGTACTATTCATAAGTTGTAACAATCCATTTTCATATTGTGTATACGTTTGATGTTAATATGTGATTTTTATTGTCCTTTGTTTGTAGTCCTATGAAAAAGGTTTTAAATAAAACCGAAACGTTGCCAACGAGAGTTTGATTTTTTATCCTGGAAAATTGACCGAACCCCGATTAGAGAACATACCTATATATATATATATATATATATATATAAAGATCAGGTCAGTTGTTCAGGTTCAAATTAAACTCTCATTGCCAACATTTCGGTTTTTATTTAAAACCTTTTTCATAGACAGAAGTATAAACTTTGAACCAGAAAACTAAGTATTACATTATTTATTATTTTACAAGAAAAATAGTATGTTAATTTTAACGACAACTGTAGTTTGAATGAACACGTGACACTGACACGTGACATATTAATATATATATATATATATATATATATATATATATATATAAAACGATATTAAAATTAAATTTTTAAAAAATTCAAATCTTGGTTAATTAAACCATGCGAACAATAGTGTTTATATAAGAATGTTACAAAACTATTTTATTATAATATGAAAAAGTGGTTATTTTAGACTATATTTATTTTAAATACATAACCAAAAATGAACAAACGTACAAAAATAATGAGTAGGGTTAAAAACTTTATTTATATTTTTAATGACATCATAATTAATTAGAAATTTTTGGAATTATATGTGAAAAATTAAGACTCTGTTACTTGTCTTCTGAGTGGCTCACATCTAACTGCCTATAGATAGACGAAGCCATAAAAATATAGTAGTGAGTTTCTGTGATTTCTTTTCCGAGTGTTCTTTTTATTTGTGAATCTAGTTTATTAAGTACGTGGAATCGATTCAGACATAGACACACACGCACACACATACAATCATACTAGTTTTTTATGAGTTCTGCCCCGTTTCACTAAGTTGCTGATGCCGTTTCACCGGATGACCATGATTCTTGATACATAGAAGTGATTTAAAGTCTCTACTTTGTATGTCGATTCTATGTAATTTCGACTTGTTCGTTTGACTTTTGATATGTTAGGAAGAACAAAAGTTTGGTATGAGTATCAATCTTAATCTGTACCACTATTCCAGAGGCAATAATTAGTAGCTATGAAGGAGGTTTAAAGTAAAAAGAAATATTTTTAAATACATGTGTAACATTTACATATAAAAAGGTTAAGTTTTAAAAAACATAGTATTTTTTTTGGAGGACTATATTTTTTCCATTAACTGTTCAGGCAGTTTTATATATAAACTTAAAAATAGACAGGCCAAATAGATTAATGTCTGAAAATGAAAGTATAACAACAGGTAGAAGTCACAAATTATAGACACGAATCAGTATACTAACGAATATAAGATGGATGAACGAATGTTAAAAAGTATGATAAAGCATGTTTAATGCATTAAATCTGAAGATAGTGTGATCCTGATAACTTATTAGCAAGGTCTTTGAGTAGGTAATCTGGTAATGAGGAATAGTCGAAATGTCAAGGAGTTGAAACAGACCAATCTTGTGTCATGTCACATCGGGGGATGCGAGGTCCAAAGAAACTGATATACGAGGTGTGTAAATAAAGTAATGAGACTGATTTTTTTTTTTAAATTTTCTATTCAAATATAATTACAATGTGATATTGTCACCTTCAAAATAGTTCCCTTCGGAAGCCACACAGCGCTGGAGACGGTCCTTCCAATCATTGTAGCATTGCTAGAACTCGGATTCTGGAATGGCCTTCAGCTGGTCGGTTACAGCAGTTTGTATGTTTTGTAGTGTCCCGAAATGAGTTCCCTTGAGGTGATTTTTCAATCTCGGGAAGAGGAAAAAGTCACAAGGACTCAAGTCTGGTGAATAAGGAGGCTGAGGAGCAACAGGAATGTTTTTACTGGCCAAAAACTCGTTTATTGAGATGGCAGTGTGACAGGGCGCGTTGTCGTGATGCAACACCACTTGTCTTTGATGTTTGAAATGTGATGAACGGAGGTGTGATTCAAATTCAACTGTTCCCCGATCATTCTGACTGTCAAGCGTCGATCTGAACGCACAAGGTTCCGTACTCTGTTGACATTTTCATCGGTGTTTGCACTTGAAGGCCTTCCGCTTCGTGGTTCATCTTCAATCGACTCTCTTCCTTCTGAAAATTCCTTAAACCACCAAAAAACCTGTGCCCTTGATAAAACACGTTCTCCATAGGCCTCCTGAAATTTTTCAAAAGTTTCGGTTGCATTATGTCCAAGTCTGAAGCAAAATTTGATTGCACACCGCTGCTCAACTTTGAGGTCACTCATTTTTAAAACGCTCAAGAAAAAACCATTTCACGAAAACCAACGCTACGGACAAACAAATGACTGTGGCGAGTTCAGATTCATACTGGAGGCGCATCACACGTGCACCTGACGCTACTCAAGGCCACGCGTCTCCAGCGTTGCCAGATCGAAAGCGACGTTGCCAGTCTCACTACTTTATTTACACACCTCGTATAGTAGTGAGAACTATTGTCCAGAAAAAAAAAATGTACACCTTTTCGACGGTCCCCTGATATGTCACAAAGACACAGTTCACAAGTCAAAATTAATATTGTGGATAATGCTCAACTCTACAAAAATTATTGGGAGAGAAAAAGTCCATTTTAAATTTAAATTAATGGGAAGTAATTATAATTCAGGGAAAACAGCAAGTAATAAATATTCAAGTCAGTAATTCTTAGAGAATATTGAAGTTGTTTACCAGCAGACCGAGTCGGATTAGCTAGGTAGAAGGAGAGTTCAATCACCCTACCTTAATCTTCCAAAATACTCCCTGATTCAAGGGCGATAACTGACTAGAGCTTCAACTATAACTTCATCTTGTAAATATAAACTTAGCAATCCGGAAATATACTGCTTATTGTCCTGAAAAGAATGTAGTACATTCGAAACATGTCGACGATTAATATAGGTAGTGAGTTAAACTGTTTGAACGAAGAAACGAAAAAAAACTTTTGAATATGAGATAAACTATATAAAAGAGCTGACACGAGCCAAATGTGGGGTGTGATTTATAACATATGTTTGAAAAAAGAATTGCTACCAAATTATGTATATATATATATATAATTTATAATAAATAATATTATATAAATATATTATAATTCTAATGTAGTGCAATCAGTTATTATGTGGTATTTACTCATTGTAGGGTAAAAATCTAATGAAATGGTCTCCACATATAAAAATTTTAATGATATAAACAACGCGTTTCGAACACGTAGTGTTCTTCCTCAGGCATTAACTAAGGATGAGTGCCTCTGAATAAGACTGAATAAGAATAAGTCTTATTCAGAGGCACTCATCCTTAGTTAATGCCTGAGGAAGAACACTACGTGTTCGAAACGCGTTGTTTATATCATTAAAATTTTTATATGTGGAGACTATTTCATTAGATTTTTAGCCTACAATATTATAATTCATAATAAATAATATTATATAAATGTATATATGATCAAACCACAATATGAAATGGGAAAACAACACTAAGATCTTTCAACCGTAACAAGCAGTTTTCGTCAGAGTCAAAAACCCAACTGAAACACTAGATGTAGGAAACATCTGGTGAGGGGTTGAGAAGAGTTGGAGGGAAGAGTAGTACTAATGTCCAGGAGGGATGTTTGGGGAAACAAAGGAGTACAGTAAGAAAGAGTAAAAACCTATCCACTAGCTGTCATATTGTGGTTTGATCATTGATTGTTATTTCACGTGTTTATTGTTTATTGTTAAAGTTTATTGTTATTATTTTGAACTCTTTTCAACAATTTTGCATTGTTGCCAACACTTTGTAAAATAAAGTTTTTTGATTTGAATGGAAATTTCAAATATACTGTATTTTATTTGTAAATATATTTTATCGACAAAATAGTTTACTTTTGCCACAAATAGCACCATGATCATCCTAAAGGGACTCGGAAAAGTTCTTTTCTATATTTAACAATGTTTTCCTTTAGATAATTTAACAAAGAGTTCATCTCATCACCTAATAAAGTTATGTCCAAAATTTAAGAAAAAAAACACTGTTACTTAATGGGTGGATGTCAGAATTTTTGATTAATATCAGCATAGACTGTCATTCTCAACTTGTTAAAAATTATTATATTTGATTACTCTGATTTAACGAACTCTTTATAATTAAAACTTGAAATATTAACAATGTTTTTCTGCTTTTCTTCATCGATTAGTTGCCACTTGGGTAGTAATCATTTAAGTGGTCCGTCAAACGAAATTTGCCACCACCTTTTTCACGTAAATAATGGTTTTCATTCTCCTAAAAGGTTCATTAACTTGAAATTTCCTGTTTGTTCAACCAACTCATTACAAAAGTTAGACATTACTTGCTTTAAATATTTTATTATCTCAGCATTAGGACATTTTAAATAAATATTTGATCGAAGTTTCAAAATAGTGATTTATGAGTATTATTTAAATTTGAGAGGAAAATATTTTATTAAGTATTATTAACATAATCGTAATTATACTAATGGCATATATTACAGAATTTATTTATATCATACCTTGCTTATTAGAAATTTAGGTCATTATGAAGTAGCTAATATTTAATATTAACTAATTACTTATTTTAGGGTAGAAACACGTTTATTTACCTTTTATCAATTATTAGATCGTTTTTTAATGGTTAAATATATAAAAAAGAGGTTGATTCCTACTAAGTCGTCAGTTTTAAGACTACCTTAGTATCCAATAGAATCCCTCCCCCCTTCACCGAAGCGAAGTGACCATTAAACCAGGACCAAACTTCACCTAAGTGAGTTCCAGTTTTCATGTCCACCTGCCAACTGAATGACTCTTTACTAATGACAAAGGTCAGGAGTTTAACACACTCTTGTTCAGGGGTGTTCAATACGTCGATCGTGATCTACCAGTCGATCGCGAGGCCAATACTGGTAGATCGCAAACAAGGTTTGAAAAAAAAAGTTCCAGGGTCACAGTCAGTCCTTATTTTTAATTATTATTATTATTATTATTATACATTGTCAATGTATTGTTATTATTATTATTATTTGGTAATTACAAAAACATGATCAGAGCTTATTTTGTAGCAATATTGGCTCAAGTGGTAATGTAAGGTAAAAATCGTCAATAAATTTTAAAATAACATTCGCTTTTATGGGCCGGTAGATCATTTTGGCTTGGTCATTTTATAAGTAGCTCCCATACTGAAAAAGTATGAGCACCCCTGCTCTTGTTGTTATGCAGGCAACCTCCCGAGGAGATAGTTCTGCTCACACAACGACTCCCCAGAGAGTCTATCCTTCCTGTGTGAAGAACCACAGCTACTATGAGTCCAACACAAACGATGACGGATGTGGCAAAACCTAAGGAAATCCCGCATTGACTATACTCGTTTCTTTGATGCCAACAGTGTTTTAAGAGCTCTCGGGTAAAACTCCAGACCGAGGTCCTACTGAGCCTACCTGTTAACAGCTTCCGTCTGTTAGCCAGTCCACGCAATGAACGTAACCTGTTACAGGTTAGGCACCTGGGAATCTGGGGTTCTGCCTTCCCGCAGAAGGCGAACCCTCCAGGGGTTCGAGAGAGTGCTTATACTCGTATATACATATATGATCAAACAGTTGGGCTTTTGACTCTGACGAAGACCGCTTGTTACGGTTGAAAAATCTTAGTCTTGTTTTCCCATTTTTTATTGTGGTTTGTTCATTGATTGTTATTTCACGTGTTATGTGAAATATTTTTATATACATATATAATTTCCAGTTTCTTTACCAAATGACTTGATTATTTTTTAAAGTGTGGAGTAGGAGGTCTTTGAATTTCTATTGTTTCTAGCTCTTATGAAAGCCACATACATAGAGTATCTCTTCTATGATGTCACCTCTATCAGCATGACGACTATTGAAGGGCTGACACTCCCTCAGAAAATTAACCGTTGCTATGTGATATCAGCTTTCTTACAGGCCGTCGGTCTGTTCTTGATTAGTGCCGTAGTCTTGTAATTGTGGCCCTGTTGACACTGTATTCTGAACAATGAAGCTACTGTCATCATGCCAGGAAGAGTAAAGGGCTTGCACTCCCTTTGTATATACGAGTACTGTGTAGTAAGGTCTCATTTCTATTGTTTTTGTTGGTTGCTGGAGATCGGACGACTATTGATGATGATAGATTGTCTCAAGAGGCGCTGGACTTGGGAAATTTCTGCTATAGATATTGGTTATCTGCGTGTATATTAATTATTTCTGCAAAATGTTTCCTCTATTCCTTCATGTCATTTGGTCAAGAAATAGCCAATGATATATCAAATCCAGACATTATGTAGAATTCAATATATATAAACCAAAATCTGGGACGTCAACTATACAAGAATTGGCCTGAAGTTGACTCCATGAAAAGTCGAAATATGTTTCAGAAACAACTAATGTATACACAGATAATCAGAATCTATAGCAGAATATTTCTCAAGAACAGCACCTCATGAAGCAAGTTAATTTTACCAATAGTCGTCTGATCTCCAACAACCAATAGGACCTTTGCTGTGGAAGCTGTGAGTAAAGTGGATTAACCATCAGGTTAAATGCAATGCAATGAGAAAAAACAGTGGCTTAATGGACAGATATCAAGCTTTTTGACATTAATATTATTTTACCTTTTAATAATATTAATTAAATCATTTTTGATGTTGACAGGACGTAATCTTTTAAGCACACTTCATGAGTAGTTGATAAAATTTAGAAGCAATACTACCAATTTATGTTATATCTATATATTAACTGTCATTGTTGTATAGTATTATGGTGATTTCCTGGAGTTCTAGCGTATTCATTCCGTTTAATATAGAATTTTGTTTCCCTACTAAGTTAGCCTATGTATTTATACAGATTTTATAAATAACATTATCAACAATAGAGAAAATATATATGAGAGAGCGAGTTAGTTTAGGAAATAGATCTAATCTAATTCTTCATGATATAGCAACGCTTTGACATTTCTCATAAAAAACGGATTCTGCCGGTCAACAGAACATCTATTTATCACTATATTTCAAAGTTTTGTCTGTACTAGATAAGGAGGTTTTATAAATACTTTTATTAAAATAATAATATTTTTATTGAAATAACCATTAAAAAAATATTTACAATTTTATTTTAAAATTAGTTAAAGATTTAATAAATACATATTTAGAATATCATAAACCCGTTTTACTTTGTGAATCTTTGTTCACGCATATATTAAAACTTTTACCTTAATTCCTACTTGAAGATTCAGTGCGTTCAAAACCGGTCGGATGATTTGACCACCTATTTACAAGGTATAACGAATTTATACAACGGCATGATGTTTACCAACCTCTGTGGTAAACAAATAACCGTCTTAAGTTGGTATCATTGTAATCATTAATTATATATATATATATATATATATATATATAAATTAAATTTCGTTTTTACCCTGAAGGATATCTTTTTCATATTGATTTAGCTTCTCGACCACTGATATTTCAAAATCACTGAAGGATTTGGTCATAAAAGTACAACTCCTGATTATAAACCGACGTTTCGCCAAAAGTTGTTTGGCATTTTCAAGGCTAAAAAAACAATTATTAACGACATAAATTTTCTGTTTGAAAATTTGTTTTTGGTGTTACTGAATAATTAATTATAATTAATTAGGTTTAAACAACAAATGTCTGTTTTTAAATAATGATAATAATAACACTAGGTATTTTATGATCCTTTTGTGGTTCTCTTGTTACTGAATTTTTTGTTTGTTTGGTTTGTTTTCTGTTGGTTAGTATCCGTGTAAGTATTTATCTTCCTTTACTTATGTTGTTAATAAATTGTTTTTTAGCCTTGAAAATGCCAAACAACTTTTATCGAAACGTTGGCTTATAATCAGGAGTTGTATTTTTATGACCAAAATCCTCAAGAACCCCTTCGGTGAATTTGATATGTTTTTTTTTCTTAATTTTATGTTTCAACCTTAGTCTAAAATAAATAGTTGTCTTATTATTCAAATTTTTTCAAGTTAGTTTCTTTAACAAAGAAACTAGGTATAACTAGATTTTAAAAACCAACAAATGGTATCATTAGAAAAATTTAAATATTAACGCAATTAGTAATCTTCAGGCTTTTTCAGGACTTTGGCAAGTTTTTGAATAGTAAACTTAATCAGGGCCCCCTGATTGGTAAAGTAAGACATTCAAGTTTACTAGTCTCTCAGAATTTACAACCTTTTGTCTCGTGTTCATCACCTTTCTGATAATGTTAATCAGAGGGGACAACCACAATTGAAACAATTTTATTTGCCTAAAAAAACATAACTAATCAATATATATTCGGCCCATAATATTCATTTTTTTCATTTCACAGTTATTAATATTTATAGTTTTATTATATTCTATGATAATTAACAAAATTAATTAACGGAAAAAAAATTGACAGCATAAATCACTAAATTCAAAACAATATTTTGACATCGGTCGTCTTCAGGAGGATAAAGTGAGTTCTCAGAAGTCAAATCAAGAAATTGCTCATAACAAAACATCCAAAACGAAGATATAAAAGTTTGACATTAATTATTAAATATTATATGTTAATATATTAATATTTAACATTAATTATTAAATATTAATTATTAAATATTAGTAATTTAGCTTTGTTTTAATCTCTTATTTTTGGTCTTCATTTTTATTATTTGTAATTTATTCATGCTGTATGTCATATTGTTTCCATTTCATTTTTCCTCAGTTGTATGCATAAATTTCTAAATACCTTATTTTGTTGTTCTAACATGTTCATCAGACGCGCATTACTTTCAAAGTCTACATTTTAACCGGGAATATGTGCACTGATAATTATAGTTTCTAACCGTCTCTGAGTCAGTGATCTTTATCTCTTATTTATTCTCATGATGAGGGTTTTACAACTGAAAATTTGAGACAATAAACGTTAGACTTTACTTATTTGTATATTATTACTATCTATTAGTGAAAGTTGGTAGAAATCCTTCTTGCAAAACATGCGCTAAAAAAAATTAATGCCAATATCATGCTTTATTACCTTTTCAGAGGATTTTTCGAGTGTCTTACACGAGTTTCTTAAGGTGTTCAGGGAATAAAAACGATCACTTCACCAAATGTTTTTCCTTTTATACCAGATTTTTCAACTCTGAACTCATGCATCGACTTTTCTGCGATGTTATATTATATTATTTTTTACTTCATATTTTTTAGTAATAAGTTTAGGCTAATGATGGTCTATGAGACCAAAACATGTAATATTTACTTAAATGAATAGTTACACTTTGTTTTGTATCCATCAGTCATAAAATTACATGTTACAATGAGTAAAGACGGAGTAATAAGCTTTGGAGACTTGTTCGTTTTATTCACTGAAAAACTGAGATAATCATGCAGGACTCAGAAAAAATTCTCTAAAAATCTAAAATCTCATGAGATTGGTATTCAATATGGTAAATAAAATGATTAAAAAATATTAAATATAAATTGTAAAAGTTGAAAGAATAAATGTTATTCTGTTCCTTATATCCGACCTATAACTCTCGTTGTCAAATAGTGAGATACGAGTAAACTGAAAAAACAGAGGTCAAGGAAAAACTGAAAGAAGGGTTGGAATTACTTATGACTCAAAGATGTAAATTTATACTGTTAGCTCCTAACTTTTCGCTAGTTTAAATAACTTAGTGTCTTTCAGACTCTGTATACCACTATAACAAAAAAAAAACCTACAGGGTCTATACCTTCTCAACAGTCGATCCTTATTATTATGGTTATTTAGTTTATATGGTCATCTGAAATAACGTTTTGGGTATTAAAGTTGCTTTTACATAATCCAATATTGCCTTGAAACTGAACAGCACATAGAAACTGTAGTCCCCATTTTTAGGGAAAATGTTATTTTGATCCAGAAAACACTGTAGACTGTAGGAAAATACATTGGATATAAATGATGTTATCAATAAAATTTGTTAATTAGCTACGTTGTTCTTAAATTTTCACTAAAGTTATTTGTTTTAAAAATATTTTAAGCTGAATATTTATTATAAATATATTTTTGAATATTTAAAAAATAAATTGAAATAATGTTATATTTTAAAATATTTATAGTCCTATATTTAGATAGGATCTAAAAAGTTATGAATGTAGAGTTTGATAATATTTAATTAGCTGTATCAATTTCGTTTATTAGTTGCTTAAAGATAAAAAGCACGACCTGTTATATTTGTGAAAAGTGACCGTAAAACACGAATTATTAAAAAAAAAAATAAATCGGTTGTGGCCTGCAATCATCTTTGATATAATAAGTAAACATAATGTGAAAGTGATTGAGAACTAGTATCATTGAGTCACCGAAGAAAGCTTAAAATTATTCTACATTTTGTAACATACAACAAAAGAATCCATTACTCATACTTTAATATTACCCAAAGATAATATGATTCAAAAACACAAGAAAATCTACATCTGATATTAATTCTAATGTAGTGCAATCAATTATTATGTGGTATTTACTCATTGTAGGGTAAAAATCTAATGAAATGGTCTCCACATATAGAAATTTTAATGATATAAACAACGCGTTTCGAACACGTAGTGTTCTTCCTCAGGCATTAACTAAGGATGAGTGCCTCTGAATGAGAACTTATTCAGAGGCACTCATCCTTAGTTAATGCCTGAGGAAGAACACTACGTGTTCGAAACGCGTTGTTTATATCATTAAAATTTTTATATGTGGAGACCATTTCATTAGATTTTTACCCTACAATCTGATATTAAGTTTTGTTCAAGAGTGTAACATATGGATTGATTATAGAATTTTGTAAAACAAATCCTTCATACCATGGAAAGGACCAGAAACTATGATTAGCGTTGATTTTTTACATGTAAGAATTTTATTCTTCTTACATCTCATATTGACTCATTAAAACATTTCAAATTTTTTATTAAACCTCTAAATAGCAATTTATTTCAATTGATTCACTTAAAAAATTTGTAAGTCAATGTAAATAAATGAAAAAAAATCCGACAAATATAGCTGGTGATCCATTAGTCCAAGAGGAAATAATGTAAAAATAAACAATATATGATTTGTTTAACTTGAGTTATACTTTAAATGTTGTTATCTTATAAAATGTTATATCCAAAGGTTATTTTCATTAATTGATTTTCAAAAGGATTCTGTAGTAATAAGTTTAATACAGTATTAAGTAAGAATGCAACCCAATACGTTTGATGTTTTATTAGTGGATAATGAAGTTGCTTTGAAAATTGAAAATAATGCCTTTGAATATAAATTTACATGAAATGAACTACCATGTCCTCTGCACCAGCTATCTAACAGCAAAGTGGATTTTGTTGCAGGTATCGGTCTATCAATATACCAGGTCATAAAGTGGATGGCTTATTCAATTAGTTCCAATTAAAAAACCACCTACATGACGTAAAGTTACTTCTAGGAAATTTGACATTCAACTTTACTATAAGCAAATATAATATCAATTTCTTTGGTATATTATGTTCCATTTAGACATAATATAAATGTTTATAAGGGAGATGTCTATTAGTATTTCATATGGATACTTCTATATAATATTTTATATGGAGTCCGTACGGATAGCGATTGAAACAATTATCAGTATACACACTTATTTTTATATATAAGAAATTATGCATATGGTATCCTCGGTATTACCACATCAGCAGTAATACCTTTGTAAAACGTTTTACGAAATGATCTCATACAGGAGAACATGGCTTTTGTTCCCATAGCCAGTGCATCTCATACATGTTCATCTGTTACATTACATGATGTTTCCTCGATGGGGCTTTGCATTGGTTCACAAAGTGGCAACTAGCGTTGAAATCAACAAAGAGTTTCCATGTTCGATTCTGCAAGGGTGTCTCTCCCCGTCCTCCTCCTGTCTTCATTGGTAATCAGATAATTCCCTACCAAATCCATGTAAAATATCTGGGTCTTATTTTAGACTCTAGATTAACATTCAAGCAACACCTCCATAATAAATCCAAGCTTGGAATTTACTTGATGTGCAACTATATTCTTTTTTCAAAACAAGGAATTCTCCCGATTCGGTCAAGGACCTTGTCTATAAGGGGGTTCTTCGTTCAGCGATGACTTATGTATGCTCCGTCTGGTTAAGAGCTGCACCAACGAACAAGGCGTGTATCCATATTGTTCAAAATAAGTGTGCCCGCCTTATAGCCAGTGCTCCTTGGTACGCCCGTAATGTTGATATTCACAATGATTTGAAAATGGAATCCATAGATAGTTACATCACCCGACTTACTACCAAGGAAGACAACAAACTATCTACTCATCCAAACCTCCTTGTACAAACTCTAAATCCTGCCACCAACCTTCCTCAACCTCACTGAACAATTACTTTATCCACTGACTCTCTGACTACTTTTCCAACTGATGACTAAAAACATTGAAAACCATGACCTCAACAAGACCACATGACCGCGAATACGACATCATTACTGTACAGACGAACTTAATATCTAACATGAATTATTGACATTCCAAGTTATAGTAGCACACTAATCAAGCAGTAGAAGGCCCCTGGTCTGGAACTGGTAGTAACGATGTTCACTATAGTGCGCGGATATATTCGTTGGTCGTTGGTCGTTGGACATTACATGGCCAGTGGATCAGTTACATTTCATTTCATTTATCTGGTTTTCTTCTACATTGAAGATTTAAGCCAAAGCTTTCCATTTAAGACTTCAAAATATTTCTATTTTACTTGAAATGTTGGAAGAATATAAGAAAAAGTTTCAACGTCATCAAATCATTGATGAATTAAATCTATCACTAATTTTAAGTTATTACTAATTAGCTTACGTAAAATTAGTACGGATAAATCCTACTTAAAATTAGTATCCGTTTTGCAATATAGAACAAAGGATCCATTTCTCATTCTTCAATATTACCAAAGATAATATCATTCATAAACACAAGAAACTTTGTAGCCGATATTAAGTTTTGTATAAGGGTGCAACATACTGATTGATAAGAGCATTTTGTAAGAAAAATTTATCATGCCATGGAAAGATTAGAAATTATATATTTGATTGCTGTGATTTTTATATGTATTATTTTATTCATCAAATATTTTAAATTTTTTCATTATCTAAACATCAATTTTATTTTAGTCAATTTACTGAAAACATTTCTAAGTCAATGTAAACAGTGTAAATTAACTGTAAAGTAATTCGACAAGTATAGCAGGTGATCCATTAGTCCAGGATGAATATTCAATTTTTGCAGCTTTATTGATTTTTGTAACAATTGAAATTTGACAAATTCTTGTTATCAATTACTAATTTCTAGTTAATCTTTTGGCAAAAATTCATTGTTTAATAAGCTGTTTAGTGTCAAAAAAAAAAAAAATTTCTGAAAACTTAAAATTTACCATAATGCTCTTTCAGTTAATACAATTTTAAAACAAGACATCTCAACTCATCTGCTTCATAATGTTCTATTTTCATGCATAATTTTGATCCTTCAAATTACGAGGTGTGTAAATAAAGTAGTGAGACTGGCAACGTCGCTTTCGATCTGGCAACGCTGGAGACGCGTGGCCTTGCGTAGCGTCAGGTGCACGTGTGATGCGCCTCCAGTATGAATCTGAACTCGCCACAGTCATTTGTTTGTCCGTAGCGTTGGTTTTCGTGAAATGGTTTTTTCTTGAGCGTTTTAAAAATGAGTGACCTCAAAGTTGAGCAGCGGTGTGCAATCAAATTTTGCTTCAGACTTGGACATAATGCAACCGAAACTTTTGAAAAACTTCAAGAGGCCTATGGAGAACGTGTTTTATCAAGGGCACGGGTTTTTCGGTGGTTTAAGGAATTTTCAGAAGGAAGAGAGTCGATTGAAGATGAACCACGAAGCGGAAGGCCTTCAAGTGCAAACACCGATGAAAATGTCAACAGAGTACGGAACCTTGTGCGTTCAGATCGACGCTTGACAGTCAGAATGATCGGGGAACAGAAAAAGAGTCCTTCGTGTGCGGCCAAACATCAAAGACAAGTGGGTGCATCACGACAACGCGCCCTGTCACACTGCCATCTCAATAAACGAGTTTTTGGCCAGTAAAAACATTCCTGTTGCTCCTCAGCCTCCTTATTCACCAGACTTGAGTCCTTGTGACTTTTTCCTCTTCCCGAGATTGAAAAATCACCTCAAGGGAACTCATTTCGGGACACTACAAAACATACAAACTGCTGTAACCGACCAGCTGAAGGCCATTCCAGAATCCGAGTTCCAGCAATGCTACAATGATTGGAAGGACCGTCTCCAGCGCTGTGTGGCTTCCGAAGGGAACTATTTTGAAGGTGACAATATCACATTGTAATTATATTTGAATAGAAAATTTAAAAAAAAAATCAGTCTCACTACTTTATTTACACACCTCGTACATGGCTTTTATCGTCCTTACAAGCATTCAGAATGAATAATTTTTACATGTTATTAAAAAATATATATTTCTTGATTTTATAAATCTGAGCATGTTTTCAATTCTTGTTTTTGTAGTTTCTTTTGTAGTTTTGTAGTTTTTTTTTTTTGACAAGAAAATACCAAAAGTTCAAGAATCTAAACTTAGTAGTTTAGTAGAAAAAATAATATAGTCTAAAAACACATTTTGGCAAAAAAAATTACTTTTGCATCATGAATAATTGCTCCTAAACTATAGGGTTTATCTATACTATGAGACCTATTTTGGTGTAAAATATCAATTTGATCATCAAAGATTTTGGACTGTAGCGTTTATAAATGCTTTTGTATACACATCCACCCACACAAAGAATCATCCAAAAAACGTCGTTATACGACTTTGGGGACCACAGGACTTGTAAATTCGTCAAAATCTCAACATTAAATTTTCCAACGATCAAAATACTTTACTTATGACAAAGTGAAAAATCGTATTTATGATAATGTTACATGACTCGCGGACCTATTATACATACACGAGGTATATTGCCTGTGTGATTGAGTGAGCATATGAGGTCACAAGGATATCTACGAAACTTATGAGTTGGGTATAATCATTTGAAGTGAGCTTGAAACAATATATTCTACAATTTATTATTTTCGATTAATTCAATATAAGAAAACTAACTTATTTATAACCAATTCTACTATTTTGAAAAGAAAATAGATTAAATTCCTTTGTTGTTTTATTTATAAAAACCTTTTTGAAAAAAAAAATCAAGTTAAACTAACGAAATAAAAATAATTTGTCATAGTCATAATGCATAATTAATGACTTGATTTAGATAAAAGCCAAAGAAATTATGCTTTTCTTTTATCGATTAAGCTGGCAAATTAAATGAAATCGTCCTTTCCTAAAATATTAGTAATTTTTTCTTAATAAATCTACGTTACTTTAATATTTAATCATTTTTAAGAGCATAATTTCATTTTAAAAGTTTGGCTTTAAAAAGGCATCAATAGATTAATTTCATCTAAGTAGATTTCAGATACTGGGGGGGGGGGGGGGGGGGCTATTTTATTCAGGTGTTATTAACTTCACTTTTAAGAGTTAAGTTTGACGAAACTTTGTTATTTGTTTCTGAGTTTTTCAAGGAGAAATTTGTTTTTTTTTTTCCTTTTTTTTTGTTTTTAACTAGTAAATGGAATTCGTTCAGTGCTTTGGAACAGTATAAATAAAGACCATTTCTTCTCCTAGAAACATTGATTTAAGTAATATGTTTTTACATTTTACGTTAAAACTTCTCCTTTTTTTTTTTTCTTGAAATCCTAAAAAAAAAAAAACTTTCTTGCTAGCTATACTGTAACTGTTCAGAAGAAATGAAGACTGCTGCCCCATTATGAATCCTATGTTTAGAAACACTTCTCACTTTGCAATTTTCCTGAAGGCCTGATGGTTAACTGTTCCAAGTTTTTTAAAACTTCTTTTTTTTTTTTTTGATTCAACCAATTTATGAGGCACCTATATTATACTTGAACACACTTGTTTTCAACTTCGATTTCTGTTCTGTTCCTTAGTCTTCATATTTTTTTGTTAAATGTGTGTCCCATTATCTTTCAAATCATAAAATACTTAAAATTGTTTTTTCAATCATAAAATTAATTTTATATTCTCCCAAACTTTATCAAGTTTGGATAAATACTACTATTTTGTTTTCTTTTCACAATTTTGCAGTAATATTCATTGTTAAAGATATGCAGTATTTAAGTATTTTAAGTACAAAGCAATAATATAACATAGGGTGTACAAGAATAGAAGCATAAGAGACAAAGTAACAGAGAGGCCTTCTCCTCTAATTTATATTTGACTATGACGTTTCAAATGTTCATACAGCAAGAGTTTTGTTCTGCTAGGTGTGCTCTGTTAGTTTTTATTTGTCTATAAATTTGATTACATCATCAATTGAACTTCTACTAATTTTTAATAACTTTAATTTAATGACTTTATAAACTAAATTGATGGAATGAACACACAAAAATCACAAAAAGACTCACTACTATATTACGTATGCATCGTCATCAAGTAGAAAAGGTGAGCCACTTCGATAACAAGCCGGTACTGAATACAGTCTCATTAAAGTGGTACTCAATCGGTGTTGCCAACGTAGGGAGTAATTACAGAGACTGAAAGATAAATAAAAGAAATAATAATAAAAACTAAACTACCCGTGACTCGTTGGGTCATCCAACACCTTCCTTTTTAATGCAGTCATTGTCACATAAATACAAATAAACTCCTAATTATTTGTTTACTAATAATGATCATATTTTAAAAATAGTTCTCTTTATTTACATTTTTTGTAGATTGTGAATTTTTTTAAAAAAAAGCTTTAATGTTTTCTTTCTGATTGACCCTACTTGAGAGCAGCAACATATAATTGGCCATGTTGAAATACTGTTTTACATAAATGAACTAAAACATTCTGTAGAGTCAGTCCTTGAGACTTATGAATAGTCATGGTAAATGCTAACTCAATTGGAAATTGAACCCTTGAAAAAGGAATGTTGCCTCTTCAGATAAAACGATTTTTAATCTTGGAATTAAAACTATGTCGTCGACACCGTGATGCAATAATTTTATAATCAATGACATTATCATAAGGCTCCTTAGTTATTATTCTTATTCCATTACATAAGCTCGGTGGATCAATGTTTCTCATACATATACATGACAGGAGCTTCCTTTTTTAGTTCTGGGTTATGTTGGAGCAATCCAGACAACTCTAGTGAGTCAAGAAATTCTTGTGGGCAATGTGTGGGTTCTGTTCCTACACAAACCGAGTTGTATGACCGATATTGTTTAATTTCTCCTGAAAATTATTCAATGAACCTATGATTAATTTCACTCAGTATCTCGTTAAATGGAACTTATATAGAATTTTCCGTTAACAATATTTATTGATTGGTGAATGAAGAGCACACTAATCAACATTATGTGCACGGATAAACAAATCTTCGCGCAGTAATAATCTCATTATTTTTATTCTTTCCAATTCTGTCTTCACCAATGTTTATGAAAAATTTAGAGTATTTCTTATCTTCTTCTTGAACTCTAATATTGGGAGTTAAATGAAATTTAGCATATTTGCACCACAAGTAAGACTGAGACAAGCATTATAGATATCAAAATCAGTTCCTTTCTTGACAACTGGAAAAAGTTGTCAATTCCTGAAAGGCTACTGTCAGTGCAATTAGTCCTGAACTCCTTAATTTATAGAGAATTAGTTTTACTAATTTCTGTAACTTCCGATTCATCGGGAGCACTACTCTGTCATTTTTATTGAAATAGATTTATCAAAAGAAGTAAATATAGGCATTATGACAGTGGCTTTTGATTACCTGACATAATTATGTGCTTTTAATATTTTACTTATATTAATTTCATAATTTCTAAAACTTCTGTTAACTATAATAAATATCATTTGTTGATATATTAAATAAATATTTCATATTCTCCTCGATTATTCATTAAATTTCGCCTTTCAAAATTTATTATAATTAAATCATTATGATATAAGTGGAAAAACAATTATTTAATGTTTCGACGTCATTTATTTTAGGTTTTGGAAGCTGAATTTACAGAAGTCTCCGTGGCGCAGACGGTAGAGCGCTGGATCTCCTTTGCCAAGGGCGTGGGTTCGATTACGACAAAAGTTCTAATATTTTATTCAGTTTAAAACGTGTGAAAATATTTAAACGCGAACATCAGAGTTTTATAAGCATATAGATAGATAACAAATATAAATAAATAAAGAAAAACATTTTACAAATATGAAAAATCATAAATTTTAATAAAAAACTATGAATAAATTAAAAATAAATAAACAGAGTTGTTTAAAAAGACTGATAAATAATAACAGGTAACAAATGAGGTTTAGCCCAGGAGTAGAAGATTTATCGTTTAAGAAACTAGTTAGTGCTTCACCAGAACGATGCCAGTTCTCACGGCCAGTTCTCATGGCATCGTCTCTTGATTACATGATTCATATCAGATTGACAGCTTCATATTGCTCCTGTTTTCTCAGTGAGGTAGGTAGATCTCCGGAATTTGGCCTCAATAGTTAAAATTATTCTCTATTATTATTTATTTAGCCTTTTTAAACAATCGTCTTTATTTATTTTCATTTAAAGTTCGTTTTTTATTAATCTGTAATTTTTTGTTATTTTTAAAATGTTTTTGTTTGTTTTTGAAATTTCCCAATACGTAGAGATAACAGAGATTCATTACAACTTGTGTTGTAACGTAAATGAAACTGAACAAAACAAATATCAGAGAAAAATTCATCACGATTAATCTGACAGCTGTCATCATTAGGAAGTGAAATAAGCCATTCTGTAGACAAATTTGTTAGTTTTGTGTATTCTTATGGGTAATTCCTTTTTCTGTTTTTAATTAATATATTTACCTTAAAATCTAAACGACATTAAGTTATTGGGAAATTAAGCTAAGATTTCTTATTCGAAGAATTCAACGTTTGGTTTTTTTTTTCACCGCTCACATATATAACGCTTTCACCATTTTAGTGGTGTTCTAGGGGTGGAAATTATGGTTCATTTATTATTTGGCACCAATTTTAGTAACGGTATAGTCACATTGCCCATTGATTCCACATTGGGAGTCCTAAATTTTGCCTAAATCAAGTGTATGTAGAAGTAGAGATCTTTAACGAGTATCCGAGATCGTACAAGCTCGGGCCCGACGGATTAACGTCCTATCCGAAGGATGACGCCGCTAAAATGTATTCACTTCTCACGTGAATAAATTGACAGCCAGATGTATGTCGAACCCCGGTGCTACCACTTCAGAGACGAACGTTAATCATTGAGCTAACCTGGCGTCTTAAATAACTCTAAGTGACACAAAACATTATATATCTTTGGGGACTGTTTCTTTGTCAAATGATCATCGGCGGTATCTGAGTTTTTTTTTATACTTTAATAAAAAAAGATAACTTGTATTTCACGTATTCATTATGAAAAGTTATTTATACATAAGTTAAAGCTAATTTGTAATTTAGAAAAAAAACATTGATTTTTTTCAAATACTCATTTAATGATTAATGCTACGAAAGTAATTTTAGGGTTTCAAGTAGGCTTGACTCGTGAAGGGCTCACGGACCTTGAATTGGAATGAAATCTCTGCCGAAAACCCCTCAAATCAGTAGCACTCGGCCTCAGTTAAATACTTCTTCACAGCATTATTTTGCAAAAGAGAATTTCAACATTAAGAGCATTCAAGTAGGATCATTTACGTCAGCCTACTTAGTAATATAATTATTAATAAGTTCATAACTAATGGAACACGGCTTCTGAATTTTGTATATGAGTTAATTATTATGTTCAAAATTTACATTTGTAATTAAGTTAACATCTTAATTAAGTAATTTTCGTTGTTACAAGTTCCATACCATTGTTTTCAGTACAAAACTTATTATACATGTTATTGAAATACATGATCAAATTCTGTTGTTTCACTTAGTTAGTTTAAACTTCACTGATTGCATCACGTGTTTATTTGTTGTGATTTTTTCTATATATATACTCTCTGATGACATCAATTGAAAGGTCACAGAGCATTTTTTCTTTTCATTTCCTTTTCCCATTGTGGTGTAAACTTCATATATATATATATATATATATATATATATATATATATATATACTTTTTCTTTTTCTCGGAGTTTGGTCAGGGTAAATATATGGAATCACCTTTTTGCCAACGTTTCGTCTTTATTTCAAGACATCCTCAGGGCTATAAACTAACAAAAAACAATAAACAATGGACATTTTTTCATTTCTACTTTAAAAACATCATAAACAAATTGAAAAAAGAACTTACTGAAGGCTTGGTTCTGTTACATTTACAAACAACCGTTAACTGTCATTACATATGCTGTTCCAAGCGACAAATTATTGAACCACTGTTTTTTTAGTACAATCCATTATATATAAACATATATACTTATACACATATTATAATATATATCTATTATAATATGTATCACCATAATATATATCTATAATACATTTATAATAAATTATTATTTTAACAATCCTTAAAAATATAAACTAGATAACATTGCATCTTTAACTATTTATGATGGAACTATAAATCCTACTTAAATTGTCTGTATCTGTTTTTCTATTGCAAGTATTATTAGTATTTTTGATATGTATCATTTCTTTTATCAATCTTTTATTGTATGAAGTTTCATAATCTAAAATTGATGCATTCTCAAATTGAAATGTGTGTTGATTTTTAATTGCATGAGAGGCTAGGGCACAAAACATTTTTTTATTTTTAAAATTCGATTTGTGTAAAGCTAATCTATCTTTTAGATATTGTTTGGTTTGACCTATGTATACATTATTACAATTATTGCAAGGAATAGAATATATTATATTGCTTTGTTGATAGGTGATTTGGTGTTCGTAAAAATGCATGTATTTAATTTTTTCTTTACTTTATATGTTATTTTAAAGTTAGCTTCCTTAAGTATTTTTCCAATCTGTTCTGTCAGTCCTTTCACATATGTCACTGATCTATACTGTGGTGAGTTGGTGAGGCCATTATTACTGGAGTGCTGATTTATTTCATTACCTTCTTCAGTGTTTAAATCCGGTGTTATATTTCTATTAGCGTCTACCTGTGGAGTTATTTCATTATGGTTACTAACTGTTGATCGCATTATTTTATTTATTAAATGGTGCGAGTAATTGTTTTGTTTCAATATATTTTTTACTATATTTAAATTTTTCTGTATAAATTGATTATCACATAAATGTATGGCTCTATGTTTCAAAGCTAATGCAGTGTTAATTTTGTATTTTAGAGGGTGGTGGGATAAAAAATGTAGGTATCTATCAGATTTTTGTGGTTTACGCCACCAATCGACAACTAGGCTACCCTCCGGATTTCTGTATACTATTGTATCTAGAAATGGGAGGCTACGATCTTTTTCTAATTCTATTACAAATTTTAATTTTGAATGGAACGAATTGAAATGGTCCAGTACTGTATCAACCGACTCTTGGGGAATTGTTAAAAACAGGTCATCTACATATTTATAAATGAAAGGCCTTTCCAATGCCTTTGTCATTGGATCAAAATCAAATTGTTGCATCAAAATGTCCATTGTTTATTGTTTTTTGTTAGTTTATAGCCCTGAGGATGTCTTGAAATAAAGACGAAACGTTGGCAAAAAGGTGATTCCATATATTTACCCTGACCAAACTCCGAGAAAAAGAAAAAGTGTTTTGTGAATATTTTGTGGTCAAGAAAACAGTAGCGTATATATATATATATATATATATATATATATATATGAATCAAGATTTTACAATACAATAAGATGTGAGGAAAAGGACTAAGATCTTTATACCCTAACAAGCGGTCTTAGTCAGAGTCAAATCTGACAATGACAAAGACCGCTTGTTACGGTTAAAATATCTTAGACTTTTTTTTCTAATTTCTCATTGTAGTTTGAACGTTCATATATATACTTAAAATAAATGTGTCACATTTGACTGTTATGGCGGTCGAAATATTGAAAAGTGAGTCTTTGTTTCGTTTTTTTCTATGTGTCTCAGTGTATTTTAAGTGTAATCTGTCCTGAAAACCTGTCCTGTAAGCTTTGTACTGAAAACAATGGTATGACACTTGTAATAACGAAAATTACATAATTAAGATGCCAATTATAAAGCAAATAATTGTTTTGGGGCATATGGTATATGCGTTGGATAAGATTTCTACTGGTAAAGTCGTGTGTAAGCCACTCCAGTTTTTCTTAATAAGTTTATCGATTTCTCCATTCAAAATGCTACCTCAATGTTAGCAGTGGAAACGTTAAACCAGTAGTTTTAGCGCTAGGTGGAAGTCCCACTTATGGGCATATTTAACTTTTTTAAGGGAACATTCAATGTTACC
The DNA here is from genome assembly GCA_026182355.1 of Hermatobates lingyangjiaoensis. Lineage (NCBI taxonomy): Eukaryota > Metazoa > Arthropoda > Insecta > Hemiptera > Hermatobatidae > Hermatobates > Hermatobates lingyangjiaoensis. Next base: position 286,891 of record JAPFBL010000093.1, read on the forward strand.
TAACATTTTTTTTTGCTTTAGTAACTTCTACGAAAACATTTAGTGCTTTGTATGTTTAACTGTTTTTTTCTTGTAGCCATAGTCTTTTTTTTACACTGTGCGTTTTATGGTCTTTAAACTAACAGTTAGCCAATGCTTATGTTTATATATAAATTGTATATGTCACTTCTTTGGCATACTACTTTAGTTTGGTACAAGACTTTATTTGGCATACTACAATATGTGGGCTCACTACTTTAATTGGTACACTAATTTAATATGGCACACTACTTTAATTAGGAATATTGCTTTAATTTGGTACATGACATTAATTTGGCACACTACTTTAATTTGTCACATGATTTTAATTTGGCACACTACTTTAATTTGCTACATGACTTTAATTTGCTACATAACTCTAATTTGAGACACTACTCTAATTTGGCACACTACTTTAATTTGCCACATGATTTTAATTTGCCACATGATTTTAATTTGCCACATGATTTTAATTTGGCACATTACTTTAATTTGCCACATGACTTTAATTTGGTACATAACTCTAATTTGGGATACTACTCTATTTTGACTCACTACTCCAATTTGCCACATGATTTTAATTTGGTACACTACTTTAATTTGCCACATGATTTTAATTTGATACACTACTTTAATTTGCCACATAATTTTAATTTGGTACACTACTTTAATTTGCCACATGACTTTAATTTGGTACATAACTCTAATTTGGGATACTACTCTAATTTGGCTCACTACTACTCGTAATTTGGCTTCACTTTTCCACATGATTTTAATTTGGCACTCTACTTTAATTTGCCACATGACTTTAATTTGGTACACGACTTTGACAGTGTTAATTACACACTACTTAAACAGTTTCTGTAGGAACAAGAAATGTTAAAGGTACATAGGTTGATCATAGCTTAATATATGCCTGAGAACCGGTACTTTAGAGAATTGAATCATCAATGAGTTTAAGGGTTGAAATCCCTCCTCTGTAAAGTCAAGGCAGGAACAGTTTAGCCTCGCTGGATAAACCGCTACGTTTTTCTTATAACGGCTTCTTCGTTTCATTTTCTTTTTTTTTTATTATTATAAAACTTATATTTATTTAAAAAAATATCTTTTATTTTAAAATTGTTTTTCTTGCTAGAAGTAAAAAACGATGTTCAAACTAACTAGATTTATCGAGAAAAAGTAAATAATGAGAAATAATTTTACAAAAGAAGAAATTAAACTTACAGATTTCATTGATTCTATTACTCAATAATAAATACCACTCTTATTATAACGTTAAGAAAATATCGAAGACTTATGCCTTCTTATTTACTGTTGCCAATTAGGTGGAAAAACTTATAAATTTAAAATGTTTCTTCATTTCATATAATATTTACATTTCTTATATTAAATTTACTAGAAATTAGAAAACTTTTAATTTATAATTTTTTATAGCATTTATAACTTTAGAAAAAAATACAAGTATATATCAATGATAAAAATGTTTTAACTTTTTTATTGTTTTTGTATTAGAAAAGAAATATAAGAAATTAGTAAAACAGTTATTGTTCTTTTTGTTGATTTTGTATTTTTGTCTTTATCTTTTTTGATAAGACATTGAAGGATCAATTGAAATATTGTTACTCACAACTTAAAACACCATATGATTTTGTAGTTATTGATGACATTTGTTCATTTCCAGCAGTACCTTGAACACATTGGTTTCGGATCTGAAATCTTCAAATTTTGATTACATAGTCTCTTCTTTAGTTTGAATCAATAGTTTTGCAGAACAAAAATTACTCTATACAATCTAGTATTTTTGGTCTTTTCAACAGTTGATTATTTACTAATCATTATTGTACATAATTTTTTTTTACAATAATTGTAAATTTACCAAAAAAAAAATTATGTAAATTTACCTTTTTTTTACAACAAGCATTTTACTGTTAAAGAAAAAAAAACATAATATTATCTAATTAAATGGAAATAAAAGTAAACAAAATTCTAAAATAAAAAAAGAGAAAGCTAAATAAAAACAAGAAAACTGGTTAACCAGGTAAATCTGAGGAAGTATAATGAATCATACAGACTTTTGTTGGGTGCTACTTATTTATTTTGTTAATTTCTATAATAACTTAATTAGATGGTGGTGATGGATATTGATCGTTTTATCCACTCGAGTAGAGCCTCGAGGGACCACGCGAACTAATCACGCAGGTAGGCTGCTGCTCTGGGGAATTCACTGCCCCTTCTTCTTCACTGATCCAAATAAATGAAGCCTCTTTCTCTTCAGCCCTGTCATACAATATATTCTGTTTTTGAATTAATAAATATTTTATTTCTTTTCAACTAAATATTAATTATGTTCCATATAAACTTATAATATTAATGATACTACTAAGAGAGTAAGACGGAAAGTTTATTTCTTGCATGTGATAGTATATTTTTATGATAATTTATTATATATAATGGTATATAACACACAATATATAAAATTATATAATGTTGTATATTGACTTACATGAAACTTAAATCACAGTGGAAAAAAGAAAAACAATAGAGATAAATGCTCTGAGGCCTTTGAATGTATCATCAGAGACCAAACAAAGTGACACTTTGTTATATATATATATATATATATATATCAATGATCAAACCACAATAAGAAAATGGGAAAACAAGACTAAGGTCTTTCAACCGTAACAAGCGGTCTTCGTCAGAGTCAAAAACCCATCAGTTGGGTTTTTGACTCTGACAAAGACCGCTTGTTACGGTTGAAAGACCTTAGTCTTGTTTTCCCATTTTCTTATTGTGGTTTGATCATTGATTGTTATTTCACGTGTTTATGTGGAATCTTTATATATATATATATAATGGAAATTTTATCAGTTCTCGGTCAGTTCTTCAGGTCAAATTAACGTTCTCAATGCCAACGTTACGGTTTTTATTTAAAACCTTTTTCATAGGCCTATAAAACAGAGGAAATATAAGAAATAATGCTGTAATTCAAAAACCAAACATACATAAAAAGAGCAAGAAGTTATAAATAAGAAAATGCAATCGAAATTTTGACAATAGGTTAGTCAGAGAACTGACAAAAGAATAACATTTTTAAAAGGTAAAAGTAACTATTACATTAGAGATTATTTTACAGAGATAACTGTTTGCGGATTTCAGAAAGAAATGCCTAGGCTGAATGAACACGTGACACTGAACTGAAAACAAGCAAGATAACTAAATTTCACCAGACAACCAAAGAGTAACTAAAACAATTTTGCATCGATCCAGTTGATGCACACAGAGTAAAGACACACACTTACCAACTCAAATTTTCGGGCAATCTGTCTTCACGAGAAAAGAGAAAGGGAGACCAAGCAGGTTGTAGACGCAGCGGCAAGTAACCCTTGCCGTTACGTGACAGGTTACTTGTTTTTGCCTCTAGAACAGGGGTTCTCAACCTTTTTTTGCTTGTGGACCCCCTAAAAGCTACTGTTGGACCCCCTAAATGCTACTTGTGGACCCCCACTCCCCTGGATGCTTAAAAAACATAATTATACAAATTTATAAATAAATATTTGTTTTTAGGTAAATGAATATCGTTAATTATGAAATAATTTCATTACATCTACAACGCATGCCGAAATACAAAAATGTTTTTAAAACAATAACAAAATATTTCTTTATTAACATTTTATAAAGTACCCTGAAATAAATTGTAACAGAATCAATTTTGAATGTACCATAAAGAGAAGTGCAATAGTACATTTTGAAACATTGGAACATTTTAACAAACTGACGAGGATATTGGGCCTTATATTTTAATGATGTGTGAATATTAACGTTCACACATCATAACGTACGGCCAAAGCTTACTACGCTTTGATTTATTTTTTGTTTGCTGATAAATTCATTTAAACTTAACATAGAGCTCTAACCACGTGTCATGGACCTTCAGAATACTACTTTCCTCATCGACCCCCAGTAATACTCTGTGGACCCCTGGGGGTCCATGTGGACCACGTTGAGAACCACTGCTCTAGAACGTTGCCTTAGTCCCCTTTTCTCTTTTCTCCTGAAGATGGATTGTCCGAAAATTTGAGTTTGTAAGTGTGTTTGTTTACTCTACGTGTTTCTCTTCTTCAATTTTAACTCACAATATATAAAAAAGTATAATTTTAATTTTAGATAAAATCACTTTATGATTTAGGTCCTATCAGGCATACCGTAATACACAAGCAGTTTTACTGTAAGGTAGGGGTATCTGATAATAATCAATGGTTCTTTTTTTGTGTTTTTTTTTTAGTCTTGGTAGTTTAATGGAAGAATTTCTCTAATTCTTTTGTCGCAGCCATGTTTTATTATATTTTTCTTCTTTATACCCTCTACTAAGATACATCTTCTTTCTACTAAGCATAGCTTATAAATAAAAAACCATTTAAATATAGGTTTTTCTAGGTTAATTATAATATTATAATTTTAATAAATATAAGAGAATATTGTATTTTTAGGTTTTTAAATATAAATATATAGGTGTGTTATCTAATCGGAATTTGGTCAAATTTTCTAGGTTCAAAAATCAACTCTCATTGCCGACGTTTCGGTTTTATTTTAAAACCTTTTTCATTGGCAGAAGTAAGAATTTTTTGACTAAGAAAATGAAATTTACATTATTTAAAGGAACAACAATCTTAACCGGACAAAACCTTGGACTAGACTGCTTTTATTCGGTTAAGATTGTTGTTTCTTGAAATAATGTACATTTTATTTTCTTAGTGAAAAAATTCTTACTTCTGCCTAAGAAAAAGAAATTAAAATAAAACCGAAACGTCGGCAATGAGATTTGATTTTTGAATTTAGAAAATTTGAACGAATCCCCATTAGATAACACGCCTACTCTATCAAACGGTCTATATATTATTGAATCTGTTATGTATAAATAGATAGGTGAAATGTAGAACTTCGTTAAGCACCTGTATAGGCTTGCTGTCAGTCAATTTAAAAAAATAAATTATAAATGACTTATAAAAAATTTTTTTTTTGCTGATGGCAATTTAATATTCATTCTTAGCATTGTTTTTTTTTCTAATTGATAATTACTTTGAATTAGCTAACACATGTAGAGTTCAGCCTGATTAGTAGAAGCAAAAAAATATTTCTCCATTGTTTTAGTTAGAGATAGAATATTCTCACAGTAATGTTGTCAATAAAAAAGCAGTTAGGTTTAACAGACGAGTAATTGAAAATAAGGTAAATATACTGGAAGTTTATTGAGAGTAGAAGAGACGAAAGGTCTCCCAGGGGGGCTCGAGTCGTTGGATTCAAACAAGTGCATGCCCTTGGTCCTTGATTACTGCTCTATCTGGACTACAAGCACCACTTACTCACTCTCAAACCCTTCCTTTGTTCATTTTGTTCTACTTAAACTAAAAAATGAAAGGCCTATTCAAATCAAAGTATATAACTACCTATGCAAATTAAATAACTTGACACAGTTAGAACTATTAAAACAAAAATTTAATACTGATGAAATAAGCAAATGTTGAATTATTATTCAAATGTAAATGTCTGAATACATCCGTTTTAATGATATCATTACAAATATTGTATAGCATATTTGAAACATTACTTTTTATTCCATTCAATTTAGAATTCAATTTAGATAACAATTTAGCTGTCTACGCTCGTAAATCAGGGGTTCTTAACCTTGTTTTCTTGTGGACCCCCCATTCTCTTCCAAACCAAACGGATACTTAAAAAACATAATTATTCGTGTACAAATTTCCCAACAAATATTTTTTTTTTTAAATTTCATTACTTTTTTATTTTTTTTTATTGTTTAAACCGAACCCCTAACGGGTGATAACGTCAGCCGTTTACCGGCTTTTTGTTTAGTCGGTGATTCTACAGATTCTACATTGGGAGTCCTAAATTTTGCCTAATTCAAGTGAATTTCGAGTAGGGATCTTTAACGACTTCCTGACATCGTACAGGTTCGGGCCCGACGGCTTAACATCCTCTCCGAGGGACGTCGTGTCAGATTTATTCACCTCCCGGCTTGAGTTCTCGCCGATGACAGCAAAAATATATTATATATAAATTTAACAAAAAAAAATTATAATTTGTGAAATATAAACAATGGTAATGAAGTAAAGGTACGCATATAAACTTAAATGGTTCACTAATAGCGTGTCATGGACCCAGAAAATACTATTTTTCCGCGTGGATCTCCAGTAATCTTCGATGGAATCCTGGGAGTCCATACGAGCCATGTTGACAACCACTCGTCTAATTAGATATATTTAATGGTATGAACTAAAAAAAAAAAAATTAAAGAATGTCTGACACCACAAAATTTACAATTTCTCTATTATATACTAGATGCTTGAACTAACTTTACATGTTTGAGTAAAAACAAACTCTTTTTGTATAAAACACTCTTAAGCCTTTTTACCAGTTTTATATCATAGACTAGTTCTAGTGAATATCAAGCAAATCAACACTTCTTAGAATTACCCTTAACACTAAAATTACTAAGTTTATGCTATAGCATAATGGATATATTTGAATTTATGATTGTAAGAATTTGCAAGAATGAGTCATACTCTTCTATGATTACAGCTCGTTTACATAGATCTTTATTATATTAATGAAAAGAAGAATTTATTATATCCTCTTTGTTTTTGATTGATATATGCATCAATTTTATCAGAACCTATAAAAGTCGATTAAAAGTTTCTTTTACTCCATTCCATAGGATTTTTTTTAACCTTTTAGCCACGAAAGATGATTTTTACGCTGACTGCATGCTATATTTACTTTAATATAAATGCAGAAAAGAAAAAAAAAGAAAAGAAAAAGAAAAAAAACCTGCTGTAACATTCATCAAAATATGTTGACAGAGTTGTATTGAGTAACACAAACTTTTTTTCTTTATCTTGAAATACTTTTTACAAAAGTGCAATATTATTACCGTTAGATCAGTAATTTTAAAAAATTTTTTGTTGATGTAACTTAAAAACATTTCATAATTCAGATACATGCTCTCTCACACTCAATTTATGTAAACATTTCTCATTCAGTTAGTATTTTCAACAATTTAGATAGTTTTTATTAGCATTTGAGTTAAGTTATAATCTAGTTAAAAGCTCTCTAAAGACTCCCTTCCCTGATGATAGTCAAAGCTGACCGAAACGTTGGAATACTTGAGAATATTTATTATTTATTGTGAGTTTGTTAAAAAAAGAAAAAAATGCTCATGAAGAATAAAAGATTTGGCGAATATTGCTTTATATCTTACCGGAATGGTGGAAAGCCATATTCAGAAAGTTTGGAAAATTCACTCGCAAAAGGACAAGAATAAAAACTGGCATAATTTTTAACAATATATATATAACCCTATACCCCATATCATGTCTTGAAAATGACTGCAGCCGACAGTCGAAACGCGTCGACATACATAAACCGTTGTTCTAACACAAAAAAAGAATCTTCTGCAAACCGGAAAAAGTCGCAAGGAAAATTATCCAGAGGAAACACTCTATCGTGTTCAACGAAACCTGTCTATCTGAGAGACTGCTGCCCAAGTATACTTATATATATATATATATATATATATATATATATATAGATTCATATATATATATATATATATATAAAAATAAAAAACGAAGGAAACACACAGAAAGACACAGACATAACTCACATCGATATTTCGACAATCGTCGTCATCAGGAGGTGCGAAGAGCGAAGAGCGAAGAGTCCCGCAGGAAGACAGGGCGGTACTGAACTCGGAAACCGCAGCCAGTACCCCACCACTTACCACCAAGCGGGGGAAGGGAGGGAAGGAAATGAAGAGCCAAATTAAGACGTAAAAGGAACGAGTAAAAATTATAACTATAAAAAATTATAAAAAAGTAGATAAATCAAATTAAAATTAATAAAAATAATAAATAAAAAGTAAAATAAAAAATAATAAATAAATAAATAAAAAATAATAAATAAATAAATAAAAAATAATAAATAAATAAATAAATCATAAATAAATTATCGGGTGAGGTTGAGTCCGGGGGAAGAGCGAGCATACATATAGTGAGGCATACATATGCTTGCTTACTATATGCTTACTATATGCTTACTTGATGCTCGCTCTTCCCCCGGACTCAACCTCAACCGATAATTTATTTATGATTTATTTATTTATTTATTATTTTTTATTTATTTATTTATTTATTATTTTTTATTTATTTATTTATTATTTTTTATTTTACTTTTTATTTATTATTTTTATTAATTTTAATTTGATTTATCTACTTTTTTATAATTTTTTATAGTTATAATTTTTACTCGTTCCTTTTACGTCTTAATTTGGCTCTTCATTTCCTTCCCTCCCTTCCCCCGCTTGGTGGTAAGTGGTGGGGTACTGGCTGCGGTTTCCGAGTTCAGTACCGCCCTGTCTTCCTGCGGGACTCTTCGCTCTTCGCTCTTCGCTCTTCGCACCTCCTGATGACGACGATTGTCGAAATATCGATGTGAGTTATGTCTGTGTCTTTCTGTGTGTTTCCTTCGTTTTTTATTTTATTGTAAAAAAGTCCGCTGGACCGTTTCTTTTAATTGTGGTATATATATATATATATATATATATATATATATTTATTTTTGTCCTCCCTCTCTAAACAGAGCATCTCTATTAAAACTGAACATCGCCAAATAATTTAATACAAAACTCGGCTCTTATAGTGTAACTTTATTAAACTTACTTATTGTCATTCAATAACATATATATATATATATATATATATATATATATATATATATTATATATATATTGGTATACTTTGGGAGCAGACCTTCTTTTAAACATACCTCATTAAAAATAAAATTTAAAAATATTTTAAAAAAACCTTGTATATAGAATCCTTGAAAATGGTCAACGTAGACCGAAACGTCGGAAATGTAATATGAAAAATACAATGAAAGATAAAAAAATCGGTGAGTTAATTTATATGGTACCACAGAGATGGAAAGGTAGCATTCGAAACCTTGAAAAGGTATGTAGGAAACATACTAAACTTAATGTTGGCAAGATCTTTAATGAGGTATATATATATATATATATATATATATATATAAGGGACTACTTCTACCCGATGACGACGACTGTCGAAATATCGTTGTGAGTCTTTTGTGTGTATCTTTATTTGTTTTTTCTCTTTCATGTGTTAACTATATATATATATATATATATATATATATATGTAAAGAACAAGGAAAGGTATATAATTTGGAAAGAACATAAAAATATACCAGCAGTTAACGGAAAATAAAAGTGTTGAAAAAAGTAAGAAGTAATAGAAAAAGTAGAGATAGAAATAATGAATGTAAGTTTTTTTCTTTCTAATAAAGATCAATATATACGAGTATATATATATATATATATATATATATATATATATATATATATATATATATATAATGTATTTGAGACATTTATTTTAAGAATAATTACATGTATCTGGCATAAATGCATCAAGTTGATTCATCAGAGTTGTAGTTGGCAGTGACCGTTTGATTTATATGACATCTGCTCGTTTTCTGTTAGCGAAAGTTTCAACATGTGCTCTCAGCTCCACTGGGAAATGACCACTAAGTGGTTGCCTTGAGTGGTGAGTTATTTTTGTCCTCCCTCTCTAAACAGAGCATCTCTATTAAAACTGAACATCGCCAAATAATTTAATACAAAACTCGGCTCTTATAGTGTAACTTTATTAAACTTACTTATTGTCATTCAATAATATATCATGGATTTGCATATACATTTGACGATCAGTGAAATATCTATCAACTAATATCAACAATCTATAATAATAATTATAATAATAAAAAAATACTTTAATATAATAGTATAATGTTGTTGTAATAAAAATCAACGTCAAAATCATAGTAAGAACAAGAATAAAGACTACAATCTTTCAACCTATACAAGTGGTCTTCGTCGAAGTCAGACTGCCAAAACGGTTTCAGCATTTATACACACACACACATATATATATATTTATAAAGCTGGTTTTGGGTTTTTGACTCTGACGAAGACCGCTTGTTACGGTTGAAAGATCTTAGTCTTGTTTTCCCATTTCTTATTGTGGTTTGATCGTATATATATATATATATATATATATATATATATATATGTATAATCTCCAAAAATTGTTCTTGACCTCTTCTATTCTATTCTATATTTTGTTATTGAGGGCTAGGTCAAATAAACGAAAATAAACTCCTTCCTAGGCCGACGTTTTCAAAGTAAAACTAATTTCCTTTTGTTTTACTTTAAAATACTTTAAAATAGATGTGTACTCAACAACTCTGATTATAAAATAACCTTTTGTATGTATCTGTTGGTCTTAAAAAAATTGTGTTAGTTCTCTGTGTGAGTTGTAGATTGTTTTGGTAAATGTAGTATAGTTCTTACTCTAATTTTAGCCCTGAAGATGGTGTACAAATACATCGAAACGTCGGCCTAATATATATTAGTATAAATAGGGAGCAGACCTTCTTTTATACAAATTGTGTTAAACTGAATTTCCTTAATCAAACATAACTTTTCTTTTAAGCAGTTTTTCATATTTCTAGCTAATTTCAATTAGTCTTGATTCAGCTGGTGAATTGTATCAGCAAAACTCCGATTGGACATCACTATTTCTTAACATACATTTTACACATGATTTTACAACTGAATTAAATTAAACTTGACAAGTTTCGGTTGTCTCCAACTATCTTCAGAAATAAAATTGTTATCAATCAAACAAGTATGTAAACATAACAGTAGGGTAAATAAAATTTTCACTAAAAAAATGAATTTTTTTATGTCTAATATTAGATAAAATTAGGGTTTCAAAATATTACAAGGATTGATAAAAAGATAAATTAAGGTTAGGATGGGGGAACTGTTCACCCTAGTAGTTTGAGCTGACGTGTGCTGTCTGTGTGCTGTTGGTTAAATTTAGGCTTTTTATCCAGAATCAGAAGTGCTTCCAATAATTGCAACCTCTTTTGATCTTGTTCAAGTCTGAGTATTTTGGTGTTTTCCGTGAGCATCTTCCTAGAGAGTTGTTGTTTGTGCATTATAGTTGTGTGTTCGTGTATTGCTCCAGCTCCAAGATGCATGGTTAGATGGCGTGGATAAAAATAGTATGTGGATTTTAACAACTGTAGTCTGAATGAACACGCTCATTCAGACATATATATATATATTTGAACGAATATATATATAAAATTTATTGAACGAGGATACCCTCGTAATATAATCAACAGTTCCGTCGTTCCTGCTGAGAGTATTCACCGCCCTACAGCTAGAAGGGATCGTAGAATTACTACTCCCTTCATTTCTAATTTTTTCCCAGGCTCCCACAAGCTCGGCGCTGTTATTAGGGAGTTCTTTCCTATACATTCTTCTTCTTCGTCTACTTCTCCTATTTTCAGTCAGTCCCCTACTTTCTCCTACCGTAGACCTTCCAACCTTAAATCCATTTTTACCCATATTTCCAACAGCCCCTGTGCTAGCAGAGGGATGAAGCGATGTGAACGCCGTAACTGCCAAACCTGTCCCCTAATTAACTCCAGTCCTTACTTTACTTCCCCTCTCAGTAACAACTCCTATCCTGTTCCTTCTGATACATCTTGCACTTCCTGTAACTGCGTTTACCGTTTGGAGTGTACTCGATGTGATGCTTTTTACGTTGGCTTGGCTTCAACCAAGCTGAGCCTGCGTATAAACAATCACAGGGCGTCCGTTGGTCAGCGCAGAGACCTACCCATAGCTATCCATGCTAATTCCCATGACCTCCCTTTCAATGATTGTTTCAGGGTACAAATCCTCAAACAAATCCCTGAGTCTAATTCCCATGTCACCCTTAGAGCTTCCGAAGAGGCATTCATATGCCTCCTTGGGGCTCGTTCTCCTCCTGGTCTCAACCTGTACCGTTAATTATTTTTTATTTTATTATTATTATTATTATTTTATTATTATTATTATTTTTTTATTTATTTATTATTATTATTTATTTTTTATTATTATTATTTCGTATTTTATATATTTTTTATATATTTTTTATCTTGTTTCTAAATAAATATTGGAGGGATTTCTATTTTTCCTCTCCTCCGCTGGGGAGCAGCATTGCGGTGGTTCCACGAGTTACTCTGGAGGCCAGTAGCAGTTTGCTTTTCAACGCGAGTACTTCGCACTTCTTCCCGATGACGACGGATGTCGAAATATCGAAGTGAGTTCTGTAGTGTTTTTCTGTGTTCTTTTCTATGTGTTAAAGTATATATATATATATATTGGTATAAATAGGCAGCTGATATTCTTTCAAACAGGTATCATTAAAATTAACAACAGCTTCGGCATACACGATCTTTAAACTGAGACATTCGATCCTACGAACTAACCTCCTGCTAACAGGATTTAACTAGAAAAAGACTTGGCCAAGTGACATGTTAAACAAATCAACTTAATATTTAACTATTAATTTGATTAATAGTTAAAAAGTTATTTCGATAAATATTTATTATCGAGTAAATGAATTACTTAATTTATTTGATAATAAATAAAATAATTTTATTTATTATCGAATCCTCTCTAATTAAATTTAATAGATCAAGTTTTATAAACATTAGGAACAGTTTGTTCAAACTTGAAACACTACTAACGAGGATAATTTTAATGATTAAATATATATATATATATATAAGTTTTCCTGTTTCAAAATTTATACTTCTGCCTATGAAAAAGGTTTTAAATAAAGACCGAAACGTTGGCAATGAGAGTTTAATTTAAACCTGAAGAACTGACTGAGTTCCGATAAACTATAGTTTTGTTTCTATTCCACAGTCGATACTTTTATCAATATATATATATATATATATATATATATATATATATATATATATATATATATATAATGAAGACGGGTTTAATGCACAGTCGAGCTTAATGGAAACATGGTAAAGTTAAATAACGCAGATTCGACCTAGAAAACAACATCTTGGTCCAATTATAAATTTATATCCCTTAAGGCAATGACTAGCGTGGTAATAAATTCAAGTTGGTGCAACGGAGGCTCAATGCACGTCCTCAATTTGACACTGCGAGTAAATCTACCCAAACAAGGAGTAGGGAGGGCCCATACTCCAGCGTTCTTGTCCTTCTCTACCTCGTAAATCAGTTCAGACAAGCTTCTCTAATGCTTCCGTTGTACAGCCAGAAATGTTTAAATCTTTGAGAACTTGTCTAGTCACTTAGTTCACTCACTTAGATAAAACAAACTTCATAACAATTTTAACAGAACATTATATATATTCTTAAACAGCATTGAAGTATTAACTTAGTTAAAAAAAAAGTTTCTTTAAAAAAATACGCCTTAAAAATAAATTTAAATAGTAGCATTCAATTAATCGTAAAAGATGTTTTAGTAATGAAAATTTTTTTTTCGAATATACACATCAAGCACTTGGAATTACAAAAGTCACTGTTTTGATAAAAAAATCATGAAATCCAAATTAGTAAACAGGTAAGTCAAAAAATTGATTAGAATTTACAAAAAATAAAATGATCAAAAATATTTCTGGTTACGTTTTAGTATAGTAAAATTTTGACAAAGACATAGTTGTATAATTATACAGGAGTTCATGGAAAAAACAGTCGCGTGTTTGATAATTTCTTTTACTCACATTAAAATATGCCCTCCGTATACTCAACTAATGAACCAAATTCAGTATAGCAGATACAATAATATATCAACCGTTTGATAAAATAGGTGTGTTCTCTAATCGGGATTCGGTGAATTTTCCAGGATAAAAAATCAAACTCTCTTTTGTTTGATTTGTTATCCTAGAAAATTGACCGAATCCCGATTAGAGACCGAAACGTTGGCAACGAGAGTTTGATCTTTTATCCTAGAAAATTGAACGAATCCCGATTACAGAACACACCTATTCTATCAAACGGTCGGATATATTATTGTATCTGCTATATATATATTTGGGTTTATATAAGAAGAAATATGGGTTTTTATGAGGATATAAGAAGAGTGCATGGAGAAGATGCCTATGAAAAAGGTTTTAAATAAAACCGAAACGTTGGCAACGAGAGTTTGAGTTTTTATCCTAGAAAATTGAACGAATCCCGATTACAGAACACACCTATTCTATCAAACGGTCGGTATATTATTTTATCTGCTATATATATATTTGGGTTTATATAAGAAGAAATATGGGTTTTTATGAGCATATAAGAAAAGTGCATGGAGAAGATGCCTATGAAAAAGGTTTTAAATAGAACCGAAACGTTGGCAACGAGAGTTTGATTTTTTTATCCTAGAAAATTGACCGAATCCCGACAGTTAACTACATCCTGAAAAGCTTTGAATTGCTGCTAGTTAAAATTTCTGAAAAATATATAATATATAACAAAAGGTTCGTTTTAAATTATTTCAATGCCAAACTAATTTAGCAAAAAATTGTAAAGGTATGGTTGATTAAAAATGCTATGTGGTTTGGTTGGGTTGCTGTGGTCGTTCCATGAGTGTAGAGCATTGATTTGGCCCTTTGTGATAACACACAATGAATATTCGACATTGGAAGTCTTAAATTTTGCTTAACTCAAGTCCATTTAGTGTAGATATCTTTCATGAGTATCTGTCATTGTATAGGCTCGGGACCGACAGCTTAACGTCCTCTCCAAGAGACGACATGCTCAGAGTTCATCACCTCCCAAGTAAATAAACCAAGGCCCTGCTAAGATTCTTATACTATTACTGTAATAATATAATTATGCTTCTTAATAGTTGTTGATAACTGACTAATACAGTGAATTAGTTATGATGTAACACCAGCAGATTAATTAATTATTAATAATGTTAACTTTAAAATCCTATTTCATACAAAATTGATTGATAATTCGTATGTATTTGGTATGTTTTATTGTGTAATTCACTTGTTATGAAATAAGTGGTATGATTTTGAAATCAAATACTCAAATACAATGGGATTTTATTTTTTCTAGAAATAAATATTCTTTTCTGGCTACTTGTTAGATCAGGCGTGATTCCATTCTCTTCTTATAATGCTTTGAGGAATCACTTTGAAGTTACTAATACAATCCAGTTTCCAAATAGGGTTAACATCTCTTTTTGAAGGCAACTAGATTAGTTATAACAAGGCTTTTTGTGCAATCATCAAAATAAATCTTATTGAAAATTTTATTAAGGAAAATACGTTTTTGTATTTCCTCCTTTTTATTTGAATTAAATAAGATTTGAGTATTTCTATATTTTGATTTGGGGGGGGCACTCCATGAGATCAGCGTCTTATATCGTTATCAAATTTATATTTTTATATGATTATTTTTTATTATTTTATTTATTATTATATTACAACTACCCTTATAAAGGTAACAAGTAATAGTAATACATGCTACAATAAAAAAATGAAATAAAAGAGTTGAAAAACCAATAATCGGTGGTACTCCACATAAATGATGACTTCAGATTAGTCTTGACAGTTAAAATTGCTGAGTAGATCTCGGGGCCGACATCTTTCCAGCCTTTTAAAAGGGTTAAAGGTTCAGGTTAGTGGGTCAAGCTACATGAAATTTGCGGTATCATCATCGAATTACTTGGTAAATAGAAGGTAAATAGTTATGAATGGTATCATTAGAAACATAAAAGGGAGCTTGTAGAAATTTGTGAAGGATTATGAATTGGGCTGTTTAGATTCTTTGGATATTTCGTACGCTTGGTTGATTCTCACATTTTCAATCTATCAGTCTAAATCCGTTTAAGTGTTGGTCCTTTTATATGAAAATATCTCCTTTAATACAGTTGATAGTATTAAATATTTTGATGTAACTGTTATAGCGGAGAAAGAACATATAGTTTTGTAACTATAAATTTCCTTTCTGAAACTGACTGTTTTCGAAATTTGTTCAGCTTTGGCTAGATGAAAATTAATGAGTTTACTTTGAAGATAAATAATACAAAGTGTCATTAGGTGGGGTCACCGTGCAGTGTAACAGATAGTATAGCTGCCTTTAATAAGAAATATCGGCGTTGAAACCTTGATTATGACACTAGATTTTTGATGAATAGTCAAAAGGTGAATAATCTTTCGTGAACGATCACTCTGAGGTAATGTTAAATCATCAACTAGTCTTTGTTGAATAATGCTAATTTCAAAACTACGTAAAAAACGCTTTAAAATATGTAGAATAGAACAAATGAGTTCTTTTTTCCTTCCTAGAACAACACTAAAAGTGAATGTGCAACATTATTAAGAAGCCCTGATACAAAAACATATCTTTACAACACATAAGGGATGTATAGGTATGCAAAATCAATTTTAAACTGACAAAAATTCATTCATCTTTGTTCTAAAGTGGCATTAATAGAATTACCTGATACCCTGAATACTAAAAATATTGGATATTCTATCAAGTAAGGTTATCTTACTATCAAATTTTCATAACAATTATATATCATTTCTTTTCAGTTTGACAGAATCTATTAAATTTGCCTATATCATATTGTCATTTTGAGTAATTCTCATTTAGTTTGTCAAAAATATCCGAAATATTTTCTTCCAGCATTGAAAGTCTCTCACAGTGTCTAAAATTATTTACTGATTCCATTCACTGAAACTTACGAACAAAATTAGAAACTCCATTGTAGTTTAAGACATAAGAATCTGGTAATTTTTCGTCCAATTTCAAATTTTTCTTCAATAATTAATGGTCTTTCACACAGTTTAAATCATTGACTGATCCCGTTTACTAAAACTTATCAACAAATTTAGAAACTACATTGCATTGTAGGACATATGAATCTGGTAATTTCTCGTCAAATTTCTCTTGCACCCCATTTGTTTATGCAGTTAACACCCATCTGTGGAATACTGCTGTGTCACTCGTATAATAATCTAAGTAGACAATGGTATCTAACCAACATATAGGTTAACATTTTTACTAGTTACCACTACCTGAGAGTACATTTTGGATAAATCATACAGTTTCTTTAGCTGTTAAGCCCATCTAATAGTTCCAAATATGAAGTAATAGATTGTATATTAAATTTAATTAATTAATCATTAAATTAATTAATTTTAAATAATAATATATTTTAAGGGAGAAAATTTAAATTAGCAATACAAAATAAAAACTTTAGCCTTCACAGAATTACTCGAGAACACTGAAAATTGTCTTGTACAACTTGAGTAGAATAGGCTTAGATGAATCAATGTAGAAACAGTGTTTAAGCAGTAGCCTTGCTCAGTAATTAGAATACAATCCAACTTTGATAGGGGCCTACTGGGCCAAGCAGGAAACTTGAAAATAGCCTATGTTCTTAGATTATTCATGAAACCGCCAATTTTCTATACAATAGTTTGCCGAACATTTCCTAAGATGAAACTTTGTAAAAGTTTAAATTGTTATTAAATACGAGGTTGATTATATATTGTGGGCAATACATGAAAGTTTTAAGTAAATATAACTTACTGGCAATACAAAGCAGTTATTGTTTAGTATTTACTCATGATAGTGAAGAAAAATATATCAAGTCTACACCACATTTATTTTACATGGCGTTTCAAATACATGTCAACTCACCATTCACTCAACATCTGACAGAGGCAGATGTATCTGATGGTGAACAATATGCGTTCGAAATGCCTTGTAAAATAAAATACTTGTGGTGCAGACTTAATATATTTTTCCTCACTATATTAAATCTCATTGAGTGAAAATATCTATATATATATATATATATATATATATATATATACCATGATAAACAATATACGGTCCGAAGGATCAAACCACAATTAAGAATAAGCAGTGACATAAACAGAAACAACAAAGACTCACTTTTCAACCGTATTACGAAGCGGCTCTTCGTTTCGTAACATATGAAACTCAGTTGAGTGTTGTTGTGTTTCTGTTTACGTGTCACCGCTTGTTATAGGTATGAAAGATCATTAGTCTTATATATATCCATTTTCTTATTGTGGTTCCTGATCTTGATATGTTGTCTCCTCACTGTTTACTGTGAAATCACTTTTATAATTTATATTACTCATGATAAACTGAACCACGGTCCGGTAGGGCACAATAACAATGTCAAATGTATAGTGTGACACGGTAAACAGTGGACGCTTTACAATACTCACGTTCCTTCAATATCCTTCGACCGTATATTTCGTCGTTCTCTCTGAGGACGGCAAGACGCCGAAATGATCGACTTTGTGAGGTGTTACGACAGTCTTTCTGTATTATCTAGTTGTAACTAATAATGGTAATATATAATGACTGTATGACATTACGGTCGAAATATTGAAAGTGAGTCTTTGTGTGTGTGTGTCTGTGTGTAGTGTGTCACTGTATTAGTGATAGTATTAAAAAAAGAGTGTATGTGTATATGTATAGTGTGTGTGTGATTAACTTTTCTGCCTACTTTCTTCTTGATCATTTTCTGGATCCTCTTTTCCAATCTGAAAAGATATCATTTTTTATATAAATCTTTAGATTTACTCACAGCCTAAATGGTCCACGTTGGTAAGGTGGCTGCACTACGTGTCATTGTATCGTTGTTTGTATCGGTCAGTGGACGCATTTACGTCTCCGTTCCTTCATTCCTTCTCCTTTATATTTTCTTCTTCTCTCCTGAAGACGGCAAGACGCCGAAATGATCGAAATTTGTGAGTGTCCTCTTTCTTGTGTTCTCTAGTTGTAACTTTAATTATATATATATATATATATATGTGTGTGTGTGTGTGTGTGTGTGTGTGTGAGTGAGTGTGTGTGTGTGATTAAATTTTTTGCCTACTTTTGTCTTGATCAGTTTTTTGGATTTCTTTTCCAAATCTGAAAAGATATATTTTTTCATATAAAATACTTATGAAGGACTGTTCCCCAAATATACGAATTTCAAACTATATATATATTTGTTGAACCAGTGGGTTCCATTCTTTGCTCATGTGTATCGATGTTATTATGTAATCTATTACTACATATACATATATTCTGTTACACAGAATATGCGTAGTTGTGTATTTGCTAATAAAAATGTTATATATATATTATATGTATATATATATATATGTTATTACTTTACTATAAGTAAAGTATAGTGATCGTGAAAAAATTCGATCTCGAGATTTTGACGGAATTACATGTTTTGAGGTCCCAGAAGTCGTTTTATGACGTTTTTACGATGATGTCTGTGTGTGTGTGGGTGCGTGGGTGGGTGGGTGCGTGTGTTAGCATTGCTTGTTACCACGCTACGGCCAGAATCTTTGATGGATCAAGTTGATATTTTACACAAAAATGGGCCTCATAAAGACGAAGATCCCTATTGTTTGGGAAGAATTATGCATGATGGGAAAGTCACTTTTTTTGCCAAAAACCGTTTTTTTAAAAACATTTATTTCTCCTAAACTGATAACCCTAGAGTTTTGAAATTTTGACATTATCTTTGAGGTTTCAAATGCAACAAACGAAAAATATATTCAGAATTTTAAAACAACAGAATATATTTTTTTTCAATAAAATGTAAACATTTTGACTTATAATTCAATCTCAAACCTTGTGAGAGCGATACAAGCCATACTGTTTGACGGACAAGAATGAAACTATGCCTATAAATAGAACATTATGTGGGGAATGAGTTGAAATTTTTTTTTTTTTAAATGACATTCGCTAAAGGGGCGTTACAGTACGATTTGTGTTTTCAGAAAATGTTTTTTTGACGCTAAACGGCTCGTTAAAAAATAATGAAAATTTGACCAAAAATGTAACAAAAAATTAGTAATTTATAAAAAAAAAATCTTGAAGTTTCAATTACGGGAAAGAGCAATAACGATATAAAAACTCTTTGTTTATCCTAGACTAAGAGATCACCTGCTATACTTGTCGAATTTTTTGTATTTTTTTACATTGTTTACATTGACTTAGAAATTTTTTGAGCGAATCCACTGAGGTAAAATTGATGTTTCTAATGGAAAAATGAAAATATATTATTGACTTATAAGAGATGTAAGAGGAATAATATTGTGCAGGTAAATGATAACACTCATTAAAAAAAAATTCGTATATATGTTATTTGAGAAAGGGGAAGGTAAATGATCTTATTAAATACTAAGAAGCCATAAAATTCCCCGTATAATAATTCTGTTAAAAACCAA
This sequence comes from Hermatobates lingyangjiaoensis, assembly GCA_026182355.1. Classification (NCBI taxonomy): domain Eukaryota; kingdom Metazoa; phylum Arthropoda; class Insecta; order Hemiptera; family Hermatobatidae; genus Hermatobates; species Hermatobates lingyangjiaoensis. The sequence goes on from JAPFBL010000093.1 coordinate 307,120, forward strand.
AAATGTAAAAGATAATTCAAAATATAAATCTTTCGTTTAGAGATTAATAAATGTAATAATCGTACATCTTTAATTAACAAATCACCTTAAAACAACATTTACTTCGCTGTTTAAGATGTTTTTCAGAGAAAAAAAGGGTATTTTACTGTTTTAAATTTGAATATTTTACATTAATATTCAATGTAGAAGGATGTCAAGTAAACGATGTAAGAAATCTACTGGCTATTTGAACAATAGCCATGTTCTCTTGTAGGATAATATTTCGTTTCAAGAAATGTTCACATTGGTTTTAGTCACCGAAATGTTATTACTACTGTAGTTATAATAATGAAATTATTTGCTACAATGAACCTACATTATATATTGATGTACAAAAATAAGGCTTATACAATTGATATGTCCTGTCAATCACTATCTGGTAACATAACCGTCAGGAATGGGGAGAAAGGCTATTAATTATATCCATTTAGGATGTTTACGTTATGCAAAATTAAAATGAGACGTTTTATGTTTTATATACTCAAGAAATTTGACATTAGTAATATTATTAATAATTTAGTAGAGTGTAGGCCATCCAGATTTGTTTGAATTATTAATATTCATATATATATATATATATATATATATATATATATAATAACACTATATATATATAGGTGTGTTCTCTAATCGGGGTTCGGTCAATTTTCCAGGATAAAAAATCAAACTCCCGTTGCAAACGTTTCTGTTTTATTTAAAACTTTTTTCATAGGCAGAAGTAAGAATTTCTTAACTAAGGAAATTAAATTTACATTATTTAAAGGAACAACAATGTTAACCGGACAAACCTTCGACTACACTGCTGAACATCCTACAGTGCAGGATGTTTGTATGATTCCAAATATATCTAAACTGATTACTAAATCATTCCCCAGTATTCCTTTGTGTCTAGGTACTCAAACGACTTGCACTGTTTTTATTATTAATTCATAGCCCTTCAGTATATGAAACTAGAGAGCTCTTTTCCATGTCATCCACTTTGACATCTCTATAAAGTAATAATCTATGAAGAACACTTACCTAACTAACATAAAAGACAAACTATTAATATTTCATACTATTGTTTCGTTGTTGAATTTCGTTTCCAATAGAAACATTTTCATTTTAAAATTAACAGAAAACTAATTGTTTTTGATATAAATTTCTAACTGGCACATATTTATTAGTGTTTTAATCCTAAAGGTACTGATACTTAGGATTCAATCCTAGATATAGCGTGCGACTTATATTTTAATACTGTTGATTACCAGTATGTTGTACACTGTACTAAAAAAGTTTTATCATAGTGCTTTTGGTACTGCTTTATCTTGAGTGTGCTTAGTAACATTTTAGGTTCAATAAACTCAAAAATTTGTCAAAATTCTAGTAAACCTTTCTTGTTCCGATTAGGTATTGATTTTTGTACTCAAAAATATCTTCAATTACTTTAGTACTACTTAAGACATCTATGAAGCTGGATGTATTGTCACAGGTTTGTGTTAGAATCCCCTGATGGGTCATCTGTAGTTTTGTTCCTTCGCAATACTACTTCAAACGGAAATTAAAGCCCTTGAACTGATAATTTTTATATAATAAAATAAAACCGGTCCTTGACTATTGTGTCTTCGAGTAGAAAAAATACGATTAACTTATTTATTCAGTACTTCTATTTGCAGATTTACTTTATTTCTTTTTTTTTTGTAATTTCTTTTTATAATTCTTCATCGTTTTATTGAGTTTTCATTCATATTTGATGCGTTTTTATAGTTATGTTAGGGGGCCTAACTAATTTACAAATCTGAGTATGTCGTCACACAATAGAGGACGTTAAGCCGTTAGTCCCAAGCCTGTACGATGTCAAGTACTCGTTAAAGATCCCTACTCGAAATGTATTTGAATTATACAAAATTTAGGATTCCCAATGTAGTATCTGTACAATCACCGTCAAACAAAAAGCCGGTAAACGGCTGACGTTATCATTCACTAGGAGATCAGGTTTAAACAATCCTTATGTTTCTGAGTTGTTTTCAATCAATGCTATACACTTAAACCACTATTATAAATACATAAATAGATTTATATGGTAGATTGGTTTGTACCTAAAATATTGTTATCATTGTACTAGTGGCATCATTTGACGAATCATAATCACATTTCTTGCGTTTGAATTTGCTTTTTTTTTTACTGCTTGACAATATTGAATCAAACATAAAGAAACTTCATATAAACACATATATTAACTTTATTTTATCATTCATAAAATTAAAGACTTAAAATAATACCCTTTTTATTACTTGAAATTTTACAGTTTATGAAGAAACCTTTCATGAGGTTACCGTAATTGGAAAGAGAAAATACTACAAACATTAGCAATACAGTGATACCTTGTTCTGGAATATAATTTGTTCCAGAATCGTGGACCACCGATTTGATCGAAAAACCAAAACTAATTTACTCATAAGAAAGAATGAGAGATGGAATAATTTGTTTGGCCAGATCCGTAAAGGTGGTATTTTTTTTTAAATATTGTAGGTTTCTCTATATAAAAACGTGTATAAACTACTAAAAGTACGTTATTAAATCTAATGTATCTTTGAACAGCTGTTGAAGTTCCAATGTTATGTTCGAATACTGGAGGCATAATTTGCTCGACATCTCAGTTCCAAATCCGATTTATTCAAGTTGAAAAACGCTCATACACCGAGATGCAAATGTAATCTCTCTCACCACTAGGCTCTACTTGTCAGATCTCCTAACCAGAATAATATTAATATCTCAGAACTAAATAACATTGATTATTAGATGTAAACTTGTTTTTAATGCTATATTTACAATAAATAATCAATTATTAATTTAAAAAAGAAATACATTTTCAAGAAGTAATCCAACATAAATCATAGGACAATGTGTGTTGTGACCTCTTGAACAATCCATATCACATGATTGGGACTGATGTAACCTGAGAATGAACACTAATTGTCGAAATGCGTCTACTATAGATGACATAGTTGGAGACTTAGTATTTCAACCTTTAGTACATACCACACAATAAGTGAAGTATATTTTAATATTTGAATTATCAAAAAAGATTCTCAACCAACTGCATAAATTTTAAGAAAGAATCCATAAAATTTGATATATAAAAAAGCAATTACTTATAATATTTGCTTCAGCAGAAATAAGTCAATAACTTTTCGCATGACATATACAGGTGTCTTCAGATTTACGTTCATATTGTTGATTCAAACATAAAAATATATTTTTTAATTGTGAGTTAAGTTGCTTTGTATTTTTTTGAGTTTAGGCTTAACTAATTATTTCTATAACATTGTGTCAGAAGATTATATGATAGATGTAAAAATGAAAGATACGAGCTTGCTATTTTTTTAAAACAAATATACGAGTTCTGCTTATTTTAGATGGATTTGCTTAAAACACAGTTGAGTGTAGACCATCCGAAATATTTTTAAAATAAATTCGGATGTCTTTGTCACATAATTAAAAGACCTTAGTATTGATATAGCTTCTCGACCATTGATTTTTCAAGTTCACAGAAGGGGTTCTTGAGGATTTTGATCATAAAAAATTCAACTCCTGATTATATGCCAACGTTTCGCCAAAAGTTGTTTGGCATTTTCAAGGCTAAAAAGCAATTTATTAACGACATAAGTAGAGCAAGACAAATACGGAATATTAACCAACAGAAAACAAAAAAAAAACAAAAATTCAGTAACAAGAAAACCACAAAAGGATCATGAAATACCCAGTGTTATTATTCATTATTTCAAAACAAACATTTGTTGTTTAAACCTAATTACTTATTATTAATTATTATGACAACAAAACCCAATTTTCAAACAAATAAGCACAATTTTACAAAAACCTGTTTGTTTTGCTTGAATGCTCTGTATAGAGGTATACTCCCAGAATTATTTTTGTAAAATTGTGCTTATTTGTTTGAAAATTGGGTTTCGTTTTCTTAATAATTAATAAGTGTTTAGGTATAAACAAGAAATATTTGTTTTTAAATAATGAATAATAACACTGGCTATTTTATGATTCTTTTGTCGTTTTCTTGTTACTGAATTTTTGTTTGATTTTTTGTTTTCTGTTGGTTGGTATTCCGTGGATGTATTTGTATTGCTCTACTTATGTCGTTAATAAATTGTTTTTTAGCCTTAAAAATGCTAAACAACTTTTGCCTAAACGTTGGCATATTATCAGGAGTTGAATTTTTATGACCAAAATCCTCAAGAACCCCTTCTGTGAATTTAAAAGACTTTAGGTTAGTATAAGGTGAAAGGAAATAAGATTAGGTTTGAATGCTTCAACAATTTTATAATTTATCTAATAAAAAAATAAATAAACTGTTCACTACATGAGTAATATACACAATGTTTATTTTTAGGTTAGAGTTTTATTTTACATTCAAAAAAAATCCCAGTGGAAAGAGGTTAGCTGGAATGATTTAGGTAGAGAAGCCATTTATATAAATAGTACTTTGAGTCAGCAAATCTTTTTATTATTCTCAGCCAAATTTAATTTAATTTGGTTTCATAACGCTTTTTAAAAATAAACGATTTTACTTTTGAGCGAAGTGATTTATAAACACAGTTTTAATATAGTTAAGTGATACCCAGTAGGTATAGGTGTTTATCGCTGAAAAGCAACTTTATCCATGTGATATATGGATGCGATCAAACAGTCTGGATGGCCTAAAAAGATTTACAGCTGTCGACAACCAGACATTAGAAACTCTTACACCGCTCTCAAAAAAAAAACACCAAAAAAAACTCTCTAGTTGCAATTGTCATAAAATTGGCTCAATCATTTACGAAGAACTTAAACGATTTAATATAATTTTGAATCCTCGCATTGAGGATTTAAATAAATAAGAATTAATTTCCAAGGTAATATAAGGTAGTCTTTAATCGGACAATTTTATGTTAACGAGCTTCTCCTTTCAAGAGATGCTTCGTGCTATGAAATCATATTTTCACTTAATCTGACATATATTACATCTCCCAAGGAGAATGCCTGTATAATTATCCATTATAACCCTTTCTTGATTACTATGACCATCATTATGAGAACTTCTAGCTAAATTAATTACGGATTATATTAACCTTTATTGCTATAATTTGCAGTCTTAAAATTATTCAAAGCATATTCATTTAGTATATCTCAAATGTAAGAATTATGGGCAATTTAAAAGGGCCTTTATAACACACAATAGGTAATTCGAAGTTATATGACTTTTGATAAACAACAGTATTCTCCTTTCAAATTGACGTTGTTATTAACATGTAATCAGGATAGAAACTCTAAAATGTAAACAAGATTAGAAAATCTAAAACTCTCTCTCTCTCTCTCTCTTCTCTCTCTCAATCTCTCTCACTCACTCTCTCTCTCTCACTCTGTCAATAACCCTTTCTCGTGCTATCACTCTCTCTCACACACATTCTCACATTCAATATATATATAAAACAAGATTTCACAAGAAACACGAAAAATAGCAATCAATGATCAAACGACAATAAGAAGTGGGAAAAAAGACTAAGATCTTTCAACAGTAGCAAGCGGTCATCATCAGGGTTTAAAACCAAATGATGGGTTTTCCAAAGCATGGAAAACAAAATATATGGTGAGTTGATGTACCTAGTTCCTGGTGAAATTAAAAGACTGTTAAGGAATTTAGAAAAGGTATCCAAGAAATTAATTAAAAAAACAATAGGCCGTAAATTCAATCTCACATGTACCTGTGTTAAGGAAGGACTGTTCCCTAAATATTCGAATTTCAAAATATTATATATATATATATATATATATATATTATATATATATTATATATATATATCAATGATCAAACCACAATAAGAAAATGGGGAAAGCAAGACTAAGATCTTTCAACCGTAACAAGCGGTCTTTGTCAGAGTCAAAAAACCCAACTGATTTATATTTATTATATATATATATATATATATATTATATATATATATATATATATTATGATATATATATATATATATATATATATATATATATATATTTATAATTTGATTTTATTTTGTCATCAGAAGATATGTAACTTATTTGAGGATCGAAGTAACGCTAGAGACTCCCTTTGTAGTTGTCGAAGTAAAAGTGCTGCCAACATTTGTAAGGAGGGGAAGGGACAAATAATAAAGTCACTAAAGGGCAAACAAAAACTAAATAATATGCATACAGCTAATAACAAAATTAAAACAGAATTAAACGAACGAGAGAATTCTGAATAATATAAATAATAATTTAAAAACAGTAATAAATTAGCTATATTTATAAACAGAATAATATTTTATCAGGACTCAGTTAGTTTTTCAGTTTCAAATTAAACACTCACTTCGAACATTTCGGTTTTTATGTAAAACCTTTTTTTCATAGGCAAAAATATAAAATTTTGAAACAAGAACTTTAGTACTAAATTAATGACGTGCCACGTATTTATTAGACAGTTGTTGAAATTTGCAAATTGTTTTCTTTTTAGAAAAAAAATTTAATGTTAATTTTCTAATTTCAAAATTTTATACTTTTGCATATGAAAAGGTTTTAAATAAAAACCAATTCTTTGGCAATAAGAGTTTCATTTAAATATGACGGACTGACAGATTCCTGATAAAATTTTATTTTGTTTTACTTCACGGTTATTACTATTTATCAATATTTATATATTTATAAATATAAATTTGGTAATAATTTTAACAATGGAATACAAATTATTTATAATAATTTCCACCATAGAATACCATGGAATTGATAGTTACTAAGATCAGTTAGTTATCACATATTGAATGACATTATTTCACGTTTATTTAAAATGTTACTTCAGTTTGCAATTAACAAAGAATCATTTTCTAAATGAAATCCATCATGTAAGAGATAATTTAAAAGCTTTCATGTGGTAAATAATACAAGCAGTTAAGAAGTTGGCTCAAACTCTCTTTATGCGAGTTGAAGTAGTTAACGGAAACAATTGAATTCAACATCTCAAGTAATAAACTCTAGACTCAAGATTTCATGTTGAAGAAATGAAGCCTCAATTGGTATAAGATAGTTGTTGCCAATATATGTTATACATGAATTATCTCGGTTTAAATTGGAGCACACAATTCAGACAGAGACAATTCCTTTATTTACTTTATTAAACCTGTCTAAGGGCTATTTATATATTTTATTTTTATAAATCCTTCTTCATTATCTTTACCGAATCACTTTATATATACATTCGCATATGTGAAAGTCGCGAAGTATACACATCGATATCAAAAATTTGATTTCATAATGGGAAAGTGATTGAATCCAAATGTTAACAAGAATTACTTCAATTAGGTTATAAAAATCACAAAAATGTATTATACAATAAAACTTATGGAAAGTTGATTCACTTATTGCATAATGGTATCAAATATAAGATTTAATAAGGTAGGTATAAAATTGGTAAAAACATATCCACAGGAAACACTGAAAACAAGCATTTACCAATATGTATTGAACTAACTTATATGTATTGAAAGATTTGAGTTTTTTTTCACATTTCTTATTGTGATGGATCGTGATTGTTACTTTACGTATTTCACAAACGTGAAACCTTGTTTTATATATGTATATATATACGTATATATATTATATATATATATATATATATATATATATGTATATACACTTTAATTTTAAAGTGTTTATTGTCCACACGGACCTTTCATTTTATTCGAAGTATATATGTATATATATATATATATATATATATATATATATATATATATATATATGTATAAATATTGATAAAAGTATCGACCGTGGAATAGAAAAAAACAACTATAGTTTATCGGGACTCGGTCAGTTCTATTTTTATTTGCAAAATAATTTGTAATGCAATACTTGGTTTTTCTGTTTCAAAATTTTACTTCTGCCTATGAAAAAGATTTTAAATAAAAACCGAAACGTTGGCAATGAGAGTTTAATTTGAACCTGAAGAACTGACCGAGTCCCGATAAACTATAGTTTTTTATATATAATATATATGATTCGTTGAAATGCTGACCAATAGGAGAGTAGAGTTAGTAGGTCCATGCGTGCGGACCCAGTTGCCCGCTGCTCAGCGAAGCCTTCGTTATTCCGCTAATGGTTATAGAGGTTGCACAGTCCCTCTGTGATATATGAATATTGGCGGAAAACATGAGCCTCACTTTGCAGTGAACTCCTGTTCCTTTTCTATTATTGTTATTTGTTACAATCATTGTTACAATTGTTTGTTAACAATCATTGATAATGTCCTTTCAGGCTCCCTATATTTCGGGAGAAGTACTTCCTTTCTTCTTCTTCGGGTCCTCAGGTGCACTTGTGGGAGTTTCCCACTAGTTAGCGCTTTTGGACCCTCTGCGCTTCCGGAGGATGGTCTCCAGACTTCCTTCTCCTTACAGGGGAAAATCCCTGAAGCTCTATCGGTGGTATTTTGTCCGCTCCGGCAGAGCACCACATACCGGAGTAAGAATCTGAGGTTAGAATCTATCTATTCCTACATTGCTCGACTTGCCAGTAATGAAGACAAAAAAACTTTCCACCCATCCAAATCTCTTGTTCGGGAACTAAATCCTACTCTCAACCCTTCTATCCCACAATCCTCAAAGTTTCCTACTTAAACTAAAAATGATGACCACATGACTCCAAAATTATACAGTACCTCAGAGAATGCAAAGCCTGAAGACCAAACGACCACGAAGACGACATATTCCCTTACTGACTGACTCCCCCATTCTTGACATTGTTTACTGATCCAACAAAAAAAACAGCAGGATGAGAAACTAGCAGTATTGGGCCTCTGGTCCGGAACTGCTATTTACGACATGCACTGTTGTGCATGGTAATATTCGTTGGTCGTTGGTTGGGAGTAAGGCTATTTACTCAAGAGGGTCGCCTGGTGCCCTTGAGGCTCCGTTCATAATACAGAAACCCCTGTATCATCCATCTTTTGGCACGGATCGCATAACACCTTAGATTGGGGCTGGGATAAAAGGAGGGGATTTGGGCATTAGGAAGGATGGGAAACGAAGGTGGTCATGCCCAGCCCTTGATCACCTTCTCCTCCTCTTTCGTTTGTCCCTTTAACAGGGTAGCCTCGTGAAGGCCGAAAGTCGGAGTTGAGTGTTAGAGGCTATTAGAGGCGCTTAATCACTCCATTGCTATCCCTCTGTTGTAGTAGCATAAGATACAGATACTAGAGTTCTATTGTAATAACAAAAGGTATGTTATTACAGCATACAAAAGTTCTGTTGTAATAACATAAGATACAGATACTACAGTTCTATTGTATAACATAAGATACAGATACTACAGTTCTATTGTAATAACATGAGATAAAAATACTTTATGTAGAAACATAAGATACAGACACTACAGTCCTATCTTTAGTAACATAAGAAGATTTTGGTATACAAGCATCTTTCAAAATCACAACATTAATGTAAGAAAATAGAATCAACTTAACCTGTTTATATCATTTTTGGTAAAAAAATAAAAAAAAACCTTTAAATATTAATTAAATAACTCTCAACTATTTCATGGATATCGAAAACACTTTCAAGTAATTTTTTGAAGGAATTAAATTAAGATTAATATATTAAGGAAGGAACTGTATAATGAATTACAACAATCAAATGCAAGAATAATTAATGTAAGTGTGGACCTGCCTTAGCTGGAATAGTGACTATTAATAATTCTGCTGAGGCCTACCACTATAGTGGTGATTTGTTTAAATTTCCTGCTAGATACTCTAAACAATGAAAACTACCATATACAGAGGAAATTGTTATTATAAGAATTCATTTATTATGAATATAATTATTATTATTATAAAGTATTAGTTATGATAAGATTATTATGAAAGGATTTTTATGTAGAAAAAAATGGTATTACTATTTGATTTATGTAGCATGATGTCTGAAGTCCTTGACAGGTTCGTAATCAAAGCGTACGATCTCAATATAAATGCTGCTAAAACGGTTAGGATACTATTCTCAAAGAGAAAGAAAGTAGATGTACACTACACATCCATTTCAGATATTAAGCTAGAATTATTATAGATATTGTTAGCTCTTGCTGTCTTTTTAGTTGAAAAACTAAACTGGTTAAGCTTGTAATAGTAGTTACATCGAGTGCAAACAGTTTATCTGCTGAAACGAAATTTTTACTGGACTCTGAGGTGATAGTCAATAATCTACAATTTGACTACACTCATGAAATCTGTCTTAAGAAGAATTAACAGTGCGTCCATATTAACTTTAATAAGCAGCGCTGACAAACCTTTAAAAGGAAGTGAGAGCATAATAACCTGCTCGACCTTCAGCATGAAAAAATAATTAAACATCTTCTTTTTAGATATTTTTCGTAAAGAAAAATTTCAAGATTTTTTAAATGGTACGAAATTGGATTGATTTTTTTTTGTAGGAGATAAAATTTCAAAAACAAATTAATAGACCAGTGCATTAATAGTTTTTCATATATTTTGCTAGATATAATCTCTTTTATTGAATATTCAATGGTGTCAAAGTGATTACAAATTAATGGTTTCTTGGTTTCAATATCTCTATATATAAAGTTTGTCAGTTTGTCTTGTTTCCCACTTACTCTTCCCTCCTACTCTTCTCAACCCCTCACCAGATGCTCTCTGCATCTAGTGTTTCAGTTGGGTTTTTGACTCTGACGAAGACCGCTTGTTACGGTTGAAAGATCTTAGTCTTGTTTTCCCATTTTATTATTGTGGTTTGATTATATATATATATAAACTAGAATTTTTAAAAGAACACATAGAAAAGAAATCACTGAACTCACTACTATATTTTGATGCCCTCGTCTTCAGGAAAAGATGTGAATCGCTCCAAAGGCTGATAACGACTCATATATATAAAATAAATTCAAAACGAAGGAAACACACAGAAAGACACAGACATAATTCACATCGATATGCGGGACTCTTCGCTCTTCACACCTCCTGATGACGACGATGGTCGAAATATCGATGTGAGTTATGTCTGTGTCTTTCTGTGTGTTTCCCACGTTTTGAATTTACGAGTAATTTTATTTATCGTATATTTTATATATCTTATATATTTTATATATCGTATTTTATTTAAAAAAGTCCGCTGGACCGTTTCTTTTAATTTTATATATATATATATATACTGATAAATGTATCGACCGTGAAGGAGAACAAAATAAAATTTTATCAGGACTGGTTCAGTTCTGAGTAAAATCTGATAAATTTTAACTGACCAAGTGTTGATAAAATGTTATTTTGAATATATATGTATTTATTAACAGAGTTCGAATTATTGATTCTAAGTAAGAGAAAAAAAGGAACGTGTTTGTAATAAATCTGAAGTTCTAAAAAAAAGGTACATTTTTGTATATGTGCGTAAGAACATGTCTGTTAATGATGCTACTAAGTAATTATAAAAGAAAAAACGTTTAAGAAACAAAGTATATTTTGTGTTAATTAAATGTAATAATAGGTAAGTTTATTATCTATGGTATATATAAGGCTACAAATTTGAGGAATGAATTAGATAAAATTGATTTTTTTTTTAGATCTGATTGAAAGTAATTACAGTAAAGATTTGGAAAGGCAAAGGGTTTGATTAAAAGGATTTGGAAGGGTTAAAGTTTGAGAAGCCTAAAGAAGTGAATAATTGGGCAAATCAATAGGAGATGCGACGATTGGACAGGACTGGGCACGTAACCACCTTTCTCTGAAGGTCCCCCACAATCCGATTAGGCTCCTATACGAATCAAATTAATCAAGTTTGAAGCAATTCCAAGAGGCCGTATTGTCCCAATTAGGAATGTGCTTCTGTTCTACAGGGATCTTTAACGGCCATTAGTGAAACTTAGATCAATCCCAGTTTACAGAGAAGCACTCAACAACTAAGGCTCTTCTATTGTGAAGGGTTGGCCATCTGAGCACTTTGAACATATCTGTATTGAAATATTCTAAGTAAATATCAAAACGAGGTAAATTATTAACCAAACAAGTAAATTAAACAATGTTGGTATAGATATATAAAGGGAAACCAGAACATTCACATGGCGCAAACATTAATATGCAAGTTCAAAACTATAAAATATTAAATACATACATATTGTTAATACCACTGAGGTTAGTAAGATTTTTTATATTACAACTATCTCTGAATACAGATAACTCGTCCTCTGATTAATGAAGAAAGTATCAATATGGACAATTATACAACTTACCATCAATCGAATCTTAAAACTTAAGTCAGTATATCATTATTGCTTTAAGTCTCTCTTTTCATATTTCTATTTCTAAATTCCCTTATCTATTCCTAATTCTATATCTCTCTATCAATTTTACACCTCTCTTTCATTTTCATCTTCCTTTTACCTAAATGGGCCACTGACCCACACCTCCCAATAGCAGGTTCAGTAGGACTAATGTCCGGAGTACCACCCGAGTGTTCTTAAGATATTATCGGTACCACGGGGACGAGGCTTCCAAGCCCATGGGTGACTTTAATTTCTATTCCTTTATTTACTTACTCTAACTTTCCTTCTTTATCTTATTTCCAGGACATCACCCATGCCTCGTCATGCGGACGGACTCGTGGTGGCTGTGGTTTCCTACTCAGGTTGAGTAGACACAAATGATCGTATGTGATGTGTCGCTGTGTGAGAAGCAGTATCTTCTCGGGTGGTTGCCCGATAAATAAATATTTATTTATTTATTATTCATTAGCCTATTATAGTTATGGATCCTTGTGTTATCCGATAACTTAATTGTTGGTCACTAACTTTTATTTATTTGTTTTATATTAGTCAGTAGGATAGTTCTAGGGGGAATATCCTAGTACCCCTAGAACGTAGTATTTATTTATTCACTTATTATATATATTAGCCATTAAGTTCTTCCTAGGGGGAATATTCTAGTACCCTAGGACTTGTAGAATTAATTAATTAATCACCCACCTGTCTTTAAGTGCCATTGGTTTAATCTATAAGTAAAATTCGGTTGAATATCGACCTTTGACACTGTTGCGCGTTTTATATGTCTGTTGCGTGATGTAGTATCGTGCTGCCCGCCTCCGCGAGGTCCACCTCGGACGCCCCATGCTTGGTGGGTAAAGCATGGGGTGACAAAAGGGTAGCACGTATCAAGCGTCAGCCTGGTTTGGTTTTTGCGGTGTGGTAGCTGGAAGGCTTGGGAACACCGGTGAATCAAAACAGGTTGCCTGCATAGCAACTAGGGGAGCTAGAGCCCCGACCTTTACCAGTGGGTAAGGACTCTTTTGGGAAGAATCCTTGTAACTGGTACCTACCTTTTAGGTAGGGCCCGGCCCGGGTTTAAGGGCATTTTCCCCTTCGGGGGGGACGACCCAGGTCACAGACCAGTATGGCAGTCCTAAAACCATTCAGCTGTAGGTGCTGGCCATACAAATATTAGAAATTAGTATTTATATTAGGTTAGTATTTTTATATTAGAAATAGGTAAAACCGTCATACCTCGTATGATGATCGTGTAGTTGGAGCGCTTTCGGACGTTGTCCATCTTCGATTGAGTAGGTTTGTTGCGATCGAAGATGGACAACGTCTGAAAGCGCTCCAACTACAGGATCATCTTACGAGGTATGACGGTTTTACTTATTTCTAATATAAATATAAAATATTATTCCAACTATCCATAACTAATAGATTATCGCAAATGATCAAACAATTCTTAAGCAAAATCACCTAATGTAACCCTAGTATTTTATAAGGAACCACAACTAAGATCATTCTATCATATGAATAAATAACAAATCAATTCAAGTTATTTACACAATGAAATATATTTAAAACAAACAAAACTTGTAAATCGAAATATTTAAATTTATTGCGTGGTACAACTAAGTGTACCACGCAACATGAAAAGTAATCTTTATGTATAAAGTTCCTTAGTTTGTTTGTTCACACATTTCCCGTGGAGATAGAGACTTGAAATTAAACATATATTATTTATTACCTTAATAATGTTAAATAAAAGAAAATTATTACTAGATTCCCAAAATTGGAGCCAGGATAGCAAGTGTCTTGCGTGCTGGCCGATGACAGTAGTGAATAAATATTATATAAATGTAACATTTTTTTTTAATTTACTATTTGGTTAGTGTAAATACTGGTAATAAATTAAAGGCATGGAGCCAGGATAAACCACTGGCCGATGACAGTAGCACAAATATATTAAAAAAAAATGTAACAAAAAAATATTTTAATTTAAAATTTGATAATATAAACAATGTTAGGTAAGTAAAGGCATGGATTCAGGGTAGCCAGTCGCTTGCGTGCTCGGCGATGACAGTAGTAAAATGTATTATATATAAATGTAAAAAAAAAATTAATTTAAAATTTGCGTAATATAAACACTGGGAATAAAATAAAGGAATGGAGCAAGTGTAGCCCAGAGGCTTGCATGCTCCCTGATGACATGTATTATAAATAAATTAACAAATATATAATAATCTACTACATTAGAGGTTAAAAATGAATAATTTTACAAACAAACTTGAACACAACTGTCAGATAAAATACGAATGTTCTGAGGGAACATCATAAAGCATTAATGTTAGTTTATGTTAGGTAAATAAATTGAATATTTCATTTTAAAAGTTTTGTTTGTTTTAAATATATTTCATTGTGTAAATAACTTGAATTGATTTGTTATTTATTCATATGATAGAATAAATTTATTTTTTTTAATCTTAATTATTTTTCTTTTGCTAAATATATGTACTATGTATATATCTTGAATCATGTAAAAATACTATATCAAAAGCTTGGGTTATATAAGAATCTGTTTCCGAGCCTTCATAACAGGAAATAATAAAATTATCCCTGTCAATCATGTTCAGTGAATTAATTTCAATACCGTTTGTTATAATTTCTGAGTGATACAAAGGGTCACGGCTAGTCTAGTCTAATTTATATTGTTGAATGTAAAGACTATTCCAAATGGTTCTAAGCAGAAAAAAAAACGTTTTCGACAAGAATGTCTATGTCAACACATATTGATAAAGTATCGACATTGAAATAGAAATGAAATTAAAGTTTATCAGGACTCGATCAGTTCTTAAGGTTCAAATTAAACTCTCGTTGCCAACTTTCGGCTTTTATTGAAAACCTTTTTCATTGGGCAGAAGTACGGACTTCAACCCTCTAGTCTCTCGCGGGCCGGCATTACTGCCCCCTCCCAGTCCTTATCAACAATGCTCTCCGTACAAGTGTCTGAGTTTATCATAAAATAACAAAACAAAACTTGACTCTAAACATAAGAAATGAATATAATGTTTTAACATTCAAAAATAAAATGACGTCCACACAAGTAACTGAATTAACATTGTTTATAGAAAATTACAGAAATAACAAAAGATGAACTTCTATGATTATTTGTACAAAACAAAAATAACAAAATTAACAAAGGTAAACACACATAACTACACTATATCGTTCGCACCATTGGTGGGATTTTCCTTCTCACCCGTCGCAGTTCCTGAAAATGAACTATTTCTTGTTTCAGGGTGTCCGTTCCTATCCTCCATATCTGTGCTCTGTACCGTGGTAACGTTGCGAGTACTTCGTATGGCCCTACGTATCTCGGGTCCGATTTCCTTCGCTTCTGCCTATTCAGTTTATATACGAAGTCCCCTTCTTGTATCAACCCTACTGTTTCTTCTGCTTTCCTTTGATTATATTGCTTGGTCCATCTTTCTTTTGCTGCTTTGACTCTATTATGTAACCTTTGTGGATCCGCTTCCTTTTTCCGCAATTCAAATGGTGTTGCCTCTGTAGTCTCTGTTGTATGCTAGGACCGCTCTGGCCATTGCCACATGACCCTTTATGTTTTTTGCATCAGCCAATAACTGCAAGTGTTCCGTTAGAGTGTTATGTAGTCTCTCTATTGCTCCGTGGGACCTTGGATGACCCGGTGTACACCAATGGGGGTTTATATTGAATTCTTTTAACAGGGTTTTTATTTTAACGTTGTTGAACTCTCGCCCTCTGTCCATATAGATCGTTCTCGGGCAGTCAAACGTGGCCAAATACGACAGCAATGCCTCTTCTGTACTTTCACTTGATTTACTTGTTAGTGGCCATGCTGAGGCTAACTTCGTTAGTCTATCTATTGTTGTTAAATATTTGTTTCCGTCGTATGTAAATATATCAATTTCTAGCTCCTCAAAGGGTCCTTCGGGCGTCTGACTTTGTAATAATGGAGGTACAAGTGGTACTCTTTCATACTTCCTCCTTTTGCATATTTCACAGTCCTTTATCACTTGGGCTATCCTCTTGCCCATTTGGAGCCAGTAATGCGACCTCTGTAGATGTTTAAGGGTCTCTGTGACACCACGATGGTTGGTTTTTCCCCTGTGATAATTTAGGATGACCTCTTTCTGCTGCCTCTTCGTCTTCTACCGTTTCTACCTGGTTCTTACAGATTATGAAATGAGCTCCTTGTCTCAGCTCTCTTTCCTGAATTAGTCGGAGTAGTCTATTTTCAAGTTCTTGTGATTCTATAAAGAAATGGTATACCTTTCCTGGCACTGTTAGTTGGTTTATGACTGTACTTAATTGTTCGTTGTTCGCTTTCGTTCCTCCTGTAATAATATTTATTTTTAAGTGGCCATATTTGTGCAATTGGGTGTTTATTATTTCTTCTGTGTCGTCTTTTATAATTATTTGATTTCTCTTGTTGTTTATTATATCCTGACTAATCTCAGCTTCCGGTCCATTTCGTTGTTCTTGGTCTTCATCTGCGTCTGGTGTCCAGTTGGCGAAGAACTCTCGCACGTCCCTGGAGGTACTTGGCTCTCTCGTACTACTTCTCGTAATGACGTTGACGTTTCTGGACAAACAGTCGGCTACTTGATTATCAACGCCCTTTACGTGCTGGACCCTGAAGTTGTATGCAGCTATCCTTTCTTTCCACTTTGCTATCCGGGCTGACGTCTCCTTTAAATTCCCGATCCACATTAGGGGCCTATGATCTGTTCTAATAGTGAACTCAGCCGCAAAAAGGTAGGGTCGGAAATGTTCTACAGTCCACACTATGCCTAACATTTCCCTTTCTATTGTGCTATACCTTTTTTCTGCTGGTGATAATTTTCTGCTGGCGTAGGCTATTGGTCGCTCTCCCTGGATAGTTTCCTGCATCAAGACTCCCCCGATAGCTTCTTGACTGGCATCTGTCATTACAATGAATGGTTTGTTTAGGTCAGGAAATTGGAGCAACAGCGGGCCCCGCAACGCCTTCTTACACTGCTCCACTGCTTCTCTTAGATCTTCTGTTTGTATAAACTTCTTTCCTTTCTTAAACTGTCCGTCAAGGGGTTCGTGATTGCTGCAAAGTCCTTTACGTACCTTCTATAGAAACCTATCATACCTAGAAAAGCCCTGATGTCTTTGGGTCCCTTTGGATAGGGTAATCGATCTATTGCTTCAACCTTCTTAGGGTCGGGTCTTACTCCTTCACCTGAGATAAGGTGCCCCATAAATCTAACCTCTTTTTGATATAAGCGGGTTTTATCCATCGCTACCTTTAAGCCAAAGTCCCTTATTCTTTTCAGCACCCTTGTAACATGTTCCTTATGCTCTTCTATTGACTTACTGAACACTATGATGTCATCCATGTAGATTTGCGTAAAGTCTTCTCCCAGTCCTTCAAGCAGTTCATCCATGAGGCGTTGGAACGTTGAAGGCGCATTCTTTAGGCCAAAGGGCATCCTCAAAAATTCGAAGTGGCCTCTATCGAACGTAAAGGCCGTCTTCTCGACATCTCTCGGGTGCATCCTAATCTGGTGATACCCGGCCTTGAGGTCGAAGGTACTGAATACAGTTGCTCCTGCCATATGGTCGAGGATGTCTTCTATCCTTGGCAGAGGGTATCTTTCAAGCTTAGTGTACTTATTTAGTTCTCTAAAATCTACTACCAACCGGTATTTAGGGGTTTACCCTCCTCGACCTTTTTCGGGACCAGCCAAATAGGGCTCGAAAATTGCGACTTAGACCTCTGTATTATGCCTGGTCCAGCATTTCCTTTATTTGCTCCTGCATTATCTTTTTCAATTGGTGTGGGTACCTTCTAGGTTTCACGTAAACAACTGTACCTTCAGGGAGTTCTATTTGGTGTTTGACCCTACCTGTAGCTGATAACCTCTGTCCTTCACTATAGAATACTTTTTCAAACTCCTTCATTAATTCACTCACCTGATGTTCTCCAGGTATCACTTTTCCACAGTTTACTGTTATTCTCTTCCCTGGTTTAACTCTCCCTTCCACGAAGTATTTCCTTTTACCTAGCTTAATATCCCATTTCCCTTTTTACACTCAGGTTTTGCATTGATTCTCTCCAAAAAATCGCACCCCAAAATAACTCCATATTTCTGGGTCTCTAAGTGGGTCACATGCACTTTCATCTCCAGGGTCTCTCCTATTAATTCTCCCATCTCTACCTGTAATTCGCCTAACAAGCTCTTCCTCCCTGCCATGGTGATCAAGGTGCAGTCGCATGGTGTCAGCCCTGAATAATTGTCCATCCTTTTTGCCACTTCATTGTCCATAATTGTGCTATCTGACCCTGTATCTACCAAACACTTAGTCTTCCATTTGGGAAAAAAAAATATAGGGAGCTTACCTCTTATGCTATTCCTCTGTTGCTCGCCTATATACCTCTCGCCTAACCTTCAATCCTTCTTCCTCTTCTCTCGAATAGCGATCCTCCCACCACGAGTCTCTTCCAGTGAAGGCCACTTCCCTCGCTCGTACCAGCGCCCGTGTCGTTCTATCGATGTCTCTTGCTCCGACCCTGTCGACTCTGATGAGCTCCCGTCCTCTGAAGAGCCTTCCCCTTTTTGTCTTCTCCTGCCCCACATCTTCTCCCGCCGGGTTGTGTTAACTTCCATGGGCTCATCTCTTGGTGTTGGTCTCGTTCTCTCCTTGGTTCGTGGTCTCTCCTTGCGATATAAATACGGACACTCTCGCGCGAAGTGACCGAGTTCACCACACTCCCAACATCCTCTTCTTACTGGCTTCTCTCTTCGCGTGTAGCCTCCCACTGCCTCATAGCTGTTCCTCCTGGCTTGAGATCTTCTCTCTTCAAAACGTCCCCGTGGCTTCCTCTCCTGTGAATACCTCCCTTGTCCTCGATCCTCATAGGCTCTTGCTCTGAATTGCCTATCCTGAGGTACTCTCCTCCTGGTCACAACTGCCCCTCCTTCTGACTTCCCTCTGTATATAACACCGTTATCTTCTCGGTCCATTTCTTCCTCCCGGATGGCATTAATTGCCTCCTCGAGACTAGTGGGCTTCATGATACGGAGGGCCATTCTCACTCGTTCTGGAGCTGCCTTGAGGAGAATTTCACTGGCTATCTCTTCATATATCGTCGTTCTCCATTTCGCTTCTTGACTGTCTGTGCACTTTTCATTTATCTTCATAGTTAATTTCCTTGTCGCATCCCCCAATCTGCGCCCGAACTCAGCGCAGGTCTCACCATTCTCCTTCCGCATTTCAAAAATTTTTAGCGCACTTCTAGCTACAGGCTTTGCGGCTCCAGCATATCTGTCCTTAAGGGCTGCTCGCACCGCACTCCACTCCGCACAAAACGTAAGTCCTAACTCCAGCATTACCGTAAGGCTGACCCTGGCGAGGAAGTAGGTCTTGATGTTCTTGTCTGTAGCTGGGTCTAGTTGAGTTGTGACTAACTGCTCGTTGATGGAGTCCATTCCTCTCTATGAACAAGTCCAACTCTCGAGCATCACCCTCGAACCTCTTTATCGAATCTAATAGGTTCATCAGGTACCCTGCTTTTGCTACTCTCGCTTGTTCTATTTTCACTGCGAGCCTAACATCGGCTCCTGTTGTCTGTTTACTCGTCATGTTGGTTTCTACACTGGACACAACACTACACTATTAAACAGTTGGCGAATGATCCCGGGTTTCGGCACCAGTTACGCGTGTCTGGGTAATGAATAGGTTTTTTAAAAAAAAGGAATTTAAATAAACTAGCTCGCACGTGATGAAGACAAGAATCGAGTTTTTATTAGTCAGCTCCTTCTGTTTATAGCAGAGGCAATGTTGATACGGACTTCAACCCTCTAGTCTCTCGCGGGCCGGCGTCTCTCGCGGGCCGGCGTCTCTCGCGGGCCGGCATTACTTATATATACTGTAAACAGGAAAACGATCCAAAAGGACAACAAACATTTCACGATAAATCACAAACACAGAACTAAGGAACAAACACACTTATTGTCTCTAATTTTTTGTTGAACCGCCATCAGGAGAGTTGAGAAAGGGACACCTAGCGCACTTGTGAAGCGACAGTTGGAGACCCAACAAAAACAATAAGTGTGTTTGTTCCTTAGTTCTGTGTTTGTGATTCATCATGAAATATATTTATATATATTAATATTTGGAGGTTCTCCAATGTCTTCAATATTAAACCTAGATTTTTTTTTTCAATTCTGACATTTATACCAATTCGTCTTAATTATGTCTGTTTCGTATAATTTTCTAGTTTAGCGCTTTAATGAATTTAGGAAATAACCCATTAATAATATTCAAAAATAAATTATTTATTTTGAGCGTAACACCATTTTGTTATTTTACGTTATGTTGCGATCCACACTAGAACGAATTAATTAATAATACTGCTTTAATTCGAAAATGAAGAATATAATCATTAATTGAAAAAGTCATCATCACCAATTATATAATTTATTTAGATAAACCATTTTGGTTAGTATCTCATTATTTGTTAATTGGAAGCGCCTTTGGATTTTGACGGACGTTTGAAATAAGCTTAAATATTTAATTCTCCTATAATTGGATTCAATACTGAGAGATAACTAAGCTTCCTGTCATTTAACATGCAAAACTCTATTATATGTCTTCAAAATAAATTTGTTTTCGTTATGAAACCTTAAAACTTTTTTATCCATTATTATCATATTTAACTAAATTTGGTTAAATTTCTTAATTTGTTTAATCAAAATACAAAAAAAAAATTGCATAAGCTTACCAATTATGTTAAAACTGTCAAACTTTTTTGACATTGGTGCGCTAGGCTTACCATGATGCTTTTAAAACTCCATCGTTTACTAATCATGTTTTCTTCTTCTGAATGTTCTCTGTTATTTTAACCGATTGGAATATAATTTAATATCTTTCTATGTATTTTCCTGTCTTTTGTTTAATATCCAAACCAACATACAAAATTTGGAGTGGCGTAAAGTTAATTTTACTATAAGTAAAAACAACAAACTGGTTAACAACAGAATGAATTTTGTCTCCTCGAAAGCTTAGAATATTATTTATTCTAGTACTCTAGTCTTCTAATGAACCAGGTTTGTTTATATGTATTATTATTTTAACATGATTTCATCAAAAAAAAAGTCTGTTGTTTCATTAAGTTATCATACTAAAAAAAATATCTTTATTGTTTAAAAAATATTAAAAATTTTATGCTGGTGAATCATTAATTAATTATACTTAAATCTAGGTCGCAAAGTTTTCAATTCTACAGGTATGACATCTTTAAAACATCATTGAGCCTACTGTTATCTCAGTCAGAGGGTTATTTGAGAGTGCACTAATGGTTGTTGTATGGAAATCCGTATATGTATACTATTACTGAGGTCTTTTAAAACAATAAACTAAAAGAGTTTATACGTTATACTTAATTTGAAACTTTATCAGAGTTGTGTAGAGGTTTCTGCTTTCTGAGTGTGTCCTATGTTTAGTTCCCCCGAAAGAACTTATATAAGATCCATATATTTTTTTGTACCTAAATTCTAAATGTTGCCAGTTTTATTTCTATAGTGGATAGAAAGACGTACTTTGTATTTCATATATGCAAGTAATTATTTCAAAACATGAATAATTATTAAAATAATTTATTAAAGTATAAATTACCTCAAATTTGATCTATTTGTTGGTGATATATATATTTTTTTAGGAAATATACATTGAGTTGGCATTAGTTGAAAGATTAAATTGAAAGTGACGCACATTGAAATTTGCTGAAAATAATTGGCTTCTATATTAAAATCAGACAAACGGCCTTTTAGTTTTCGATGAAATGCAGAATATATCATGAAAAACCTTTTGAAACACAATTACTAAATGTTATGAAGAACAATAGGGCTCGGGTAGCCTAGTGGTGTCCGTGCTAACCTCGTTACTGATATATCTATGGTTCGATACTCACTCTGACCCTCAATTAATTCACGCTAGAAGTGGACAAAAAAAAATCTGAGCACGTCGTCCCTTAGAGAAGACTTTAAGCCATCTGTCCCAAGCCTGTGCGATTTCAGACACTTGTTAAAAATGTTTACTTAAATACAAATGAGTTACGCAAAAATTTAGGACTCCCTCTGTGGAATGTTCATTTTGTGGTATCACAAACGGCCAATGTTCAGCCTACGTGTGTTCTCGTTGCCAATGCAACCTAATCTAACCTATGAATACCACCTACTTTTGGATTTCAGTAAGTAGGAGGCATCTATAACAATTCATGTGTGGTACATGAACTATAGAGGCTAGACAGACTATGTTGCATTTTTCTGCAACAAATACATGGATTAAATTCTTTAAATTTTAATCTTCGTTTTCTCTGGAGTCTAGAGTTTCTATAGTTGACTATTTGAGGTGATTTTAGTATTCACAAAAGCTAATGCAGCTATTTAAGGAAAAAGTCCAGAACTGTAGTTACAATTTATGCTAAAAATAATAAAAAGTGAATTAATTTAAAAACAGCTTACAAAAGAGCCAATCAAATTATTTTAAATTATAATTTCACCTCGAGTGCCTTATTATATCTTCTGTACTTAACTAATTTCTCCCCTACCCAATCCTCTGAACCTTCTTTTATTTCTCCTTCTTTAACTTTTATTTTCAATTTCTATATACATTCAGATATATTTATTAGCACGATTCATCATTGAGCACTCCTGTTTTAATTAGATCTGTTGTACGATTCTATTTAAAATATTAATTTAAAAAATCCGTTTTCTTTAAAATCCCTTATCTTTGAAATCTCTTATCTTTAGCTATTAAAATATTAATTGGCGTACAATTCTTCTCTTACAATCTGTAAATTTTTTAACATCTCATATCCTTACATAAATAAATAAATAAATATATATATATAAAGATTTCACATAAACACGTGAAATAACAATCAATGGTCAAACCACAATAAGAAAATGGGAAAACAAGACTAAGATCTTTCAACCGTAACAAGCGGTCTTCGTCAGAGTCAAAAACCCAACTGATTAGGTTTTTGACTATAATATATATATATATATATTATATCAGCTCAAAAACGAAGAAAAGTAACACACAGAGAAAGAGACACACTTGCAAACTCAAATCTCAAATTTTCGGATGATCCGTCTTCAGGAGAAAAGAGAAGGTTTGGTGTAGAAATTGGTGTAATTTTTTTAAATATAAAATTTTATTCTTGTTACATCTCATACTACGTGATTAAATCATTTGAAATTATTTCATTAAACCTCGAAACATCAATTTTATTTCAGTCTATTCTGTTAAAAAATGTCTCAAGTCAATGTAAGCAATGTAAATAACTGTAACAAATCCGACAAGTATACCAGGTGATCTATTAGTCCAGGATGAATATTCAGTTATTACAGTTTTATTGCTCTTTGCGGTAAGTGAAATGTGCAATTGTTTTATATAATGCTAATTATTATAACATTATTAATATAAAGTACTAATTATTATTATCTACCTGCTATCTGTTTTTTAATAGTAAAAAGAATAGCCGGAGTCATAGTCGGCACTAAGAACACAGCCCGGGATTACAGTCCATAAAAGATCTTTTTACCGAAGAAAACACCATTATAACTAAGTTCTAACCAACAAAATAAATAATAATATTGTCAAGTGAAATTATATGGTCTAGATAAACGAATATTTAACAAACAATAATTCAAAATTGCTATATATGTATTTATCGTAGAATGATAGATCAATTTCTTGATATCATGAGATCAATTTCGTAAAAAAATCAATTAAAAACCCAAAAACAGTCTTTTCTACTCTTTTTTTTGGGGGGGGGGGGGGGATATACTTCTTATGCCATGAACCATGAGATCATAATCAAATCTGTAAAAGCTCCATGATGTGTGCTGTTTTTTTTTTCAATAAATATGCCATTCATGCGATTAAACATGCAAAAGATCCTTTAAAAAAACACAAAACAATCTTCTCTACTGTTCTTTTAGAATAAATTCTACATAACAGCAGAGGAATGAAATTCATTTGTGATGAACTACTTAAGTAAATCCGATATGTACTCCAAGACACTTGTATCTGCTCGTTTTCTGCAATAATTATGCAATTCCTGCAATGAGCTAGATAAACGAATACATTATAAATCTGAAGATAGCTTTACCTTTTATTTTTTTCAAAGTGGATTAAGAACAGTAGCCTTCATTTTCACTGCGTTCTCAAACAAAACTAATTTTAATTTTAAACAATATTTTTGCAAATGATTTAATGTTAATGATATTTATTTCTATATTATCAGTTTTTGTGTACTTTGCACACACTATGTAGAAGAATTTATCTAAAAAGTCTATTATATTTGTTATGATTGAAAAGAGTGTGTTGTATTTACATTCAAAGGGAAAATTTACTCTTTTTTTTGATGGATTATTTGATTCCTTTGCAGAATGAAATGAAGGGTTGAGCTGAATGCGGATTATGCTTGTGATTAGTAAATGCGAATGGATACTGTTTAAAAATATATCATACATGTATTGAATAGTCTCTTTTATATTTGTTTTGTATCCGATTACTTTTGGAAGCGGTATGTTTAGGATACAAAGAAGAAAAGCTATCCATAAAGTAGTCGGAAATAACATACTGAATGGTTAATGACATTTACACATAAGACAAATAAGTTTTTAATATACATATAGCCATATGTTAAGGCATCTGTTCATGAATATATATTAATCTAAAGTTATAGAAGGAAGGTAATAAAACTGCTTGGGCCATATTAGCTCAATGGTTAACTACTTGCCTCTTGGACTGGTAGTCCGGGGTTCGATCCCCACCTGGCCTTCGATTTATTCACTCGAGAGGTGAATAAATCTGAGTATATTGAGTATATCGTCCCTAGGAGAGGACATTAAGCTGTCGGTCCCTGACCTGTACGATATAAAACTAAGAAGTAAGTAACTGAAAGAACTAAGAATCTTTGATGCAACGATTATAGACGTTAGCGTTACGTCCTCTCTTGACAATTGGAAGAGTTGTCAAGTACTCGTTAAAGATGCCTACTCGAAATGCAATTGAGTTGGGCAAAATTTAGGACTCGCAATGTAGAATCTGTAGAATCACAGAGCAAACAAAAGGCAAGTAAACGGCTGACGTTATCACCCGCTAGGGGATCGGTTTAAACAAAAAATAATAAATAATAACAAAACAGCTTGGAATCCAAGTGACAATATAGTAAGAACATTAATAATAAAATAAAATAGAGAAAAAATATACTTATAAATATATACTTATATATATTTGTAAAATTTGGAAGCAGTCCTTCATTTAAGCATATTTGGTTGAACAACTGACCGTATTTCACTGATGTCATTTTCTTCACCAGTTTTTCAAGGTTTCTGAACGGTCAGTTGTTCAACGAAATATGCTTCTATATATATATATATATATATACTATAATATACTTATATGTATATACTTATAAATATATATAAGTATATATATTTAATATATACTTATAAAACTCTGTTGACCTGTCGTGTTTATTTTCTTGCCACTGTGTATTCGTTAAACTGAATAAATAATAAAATATATGCGAGTTTGTGGGAATCGATCCCACGACCTTAACATTAGAAGTCTAATGCGGTCTACTCTGATCCAAAGGTGCCTACTTACCATAGGCTTCCAACTATTTAACGTTTTATATACTATAAAAACTCAAATTTAGTTTTAAATTAATGAATCACCTGGTCTACTGGGTGGATTTTTTGCATTTATTTATATTGTTCACATACTTTGAACATTTTTAAATGAAATAAAATTATTATTTAGAGGTTTATTAAATAAAATTTAATATTATAATGAGTTAAGATGATATAATAGAAGAATTGAATTGTTAAATGTAAAAAAATTAACCCCAAGAAACGTATGCTTTCTGATGCATTCCATGGTGCGATGGATGGTTACAGAACTGTTTTACTAATCGAACAAAACATAAGTTTGTTGTAAGTGAGTTTACACTGGACATCATTATGTGCACGGATAATCATATCATCGGGTAGTGTAATTTCATTATTTTAATTTTTTTCAATTCTGTCTTCACGAGTATTTATCAAAAACATATACTATTTCTCATCTTCTTCTTATAACTCTCATATTTCAAGTTATATGGAATTTAGTAAATTTGCGCCACAAGTAAGAATCTTTGATGTAAGGATTATATACGTCAGCGTCTTTCCTCTCTTGACTAGTGGAAGAAGTTGGCAATTCCTGAGATACTACAGCCAATTCAATTTGTCCTGAACTCCTCAATTTAGAAAGAATTAGTTTTATGAAGGCCCTTTCCTGTTCCTTCCAAAGGATCAGGAGCCTTACTCTATCATTTTTATTGAAATAAATGTATAAAAAGGAGAAAATATAGGCACGTTTACTTATAGTAAAGTGAGTTTCGGCCACACCATATTTTTTATCTTAGTTTTTATTCCCGTTAGAATTGAATGTTTATAGGTAAGGCAGGACAGAGTCTGTCGGGTTAACTATTACGCTAATAGTTAAATACATACTACATTAAGTTTAGGTAAAGGTAACACGACATTCACGGACTGTTAGGCGGTACGAAGTTCACCGGGTCAGCTATTATATAATAAATATATAAAATATAAATAGCATTAACAATAGTAAATAAACGAAGCAAAAATACAATGAGAAAGAAAATAAATTAGACAAAACATTGAGCCATATTATTAGAATCAACAATCTAGTCAGAGTTAATGTTTAAAGATTCTCGTACATTTTGAAGATCACCCAGAGGTCCAATTTGCTTAACTGTGCCTTGAATTAAGACTTCATCTAATCTATAAACATAGATTTAGTCTACATCACTATAAATAACATATGTTAAAACTATTCATACTGGGGTAAATGGATAAACCGAAGTCTCTACACAAAGAAGTTTTTATAATTCAAACCACAAGTTTCAAGCACTTTGTGTTCATTGTCAGGTAAACTTCTACAATAAAATCTATAAGTTTATTTTTGAAATTAATTTTTAATTTGTATTGTAGAAATTTACCTGACTTTGAACACGAAGTATGAAACGCCTAGTTTGAATTAAAAAAAATAAAATAATTTCTTTTATGTGGAGACTTTTTGTTTTATCCATTTACCACAGTATGAGTAAATACCATACAATTACATATTTTACAACCAATAAATTATAGCTATTATTTAACTTTAAGGTTTCTGTTTAATTTAGGACTGTTGATTTAGTTGTTTACAGATTATTTACAAGAAATTGCCAACCTTTGACTGTTTAACCATTAGACCACTACAGCAGAACAACAGGTATATTTTCGTCAATGGGCATTCTCTAGGCTAAAGATGATCAAATGAAATTCAGTCGTTTTTTCAATGTCATTAGTGGTCACCACACTAATTTACCATTAACAAATGTACCATTTACCACAGTATGAGTAAATACCATACAATTACATATTTCACAACCAATAAATTAAAGCTATTATTTAAAACTTTATGGTTTTTGTTTAAAGTAGGACTATTCATTTAATTATTTACATATTATTTACAAGAAATTAGCAAGCTTTGCCTGTTTAACCATTAGACCACTACAGCTGAACAACCGGTATATCTTTGGTCGATGGGAATTCTCTAGGCTAAGGATGATATCAATAGTGGTCACCACACTAAATGTTTTTGTTAGTTTGGTATTGTTATGCATTTCAAGTTTTGATTAGTCAAGTGAGTGATTTTTGATTCCCTTCATATGATTTGTTTATATCATTAAACGTTCATATATTGTGCAAATAAATCATATTTGATGCTATAAATAGCGTCTATTTTCAAAGGATCTTAATTTTAGCTAAATGAAGAGCATGGAAACAAAATTGTCTTCCATAACTTTGCTTTATTTTCAAAAGTGGCATTATTAAATACATTATTTCGAAGTTATATCAGTGAGGTGTAATTTAATAACAGATAGCTTGGTTATTTATCGAGGTAAATAGAGGTTGTTGAGAGGAAAGGTGTTTTGAGATATATTCTACGAAGTTGAGTGACGTGATGTAATACGATGGGCAAGGGACTGGGCTTCTAATGAGACTCTCCCCGATAACACCTAACTTTCATTAACCTTCCCCGCTACCAATATCCTTTACCCATCCTTAATATCCTTCCACTAAATCCCTTCATTATCCACAAATATTCAAAACTTTCATTTTCATAACAACTTCGAGTGTGAACTGTTATGACTTGAAATATTTCATTTTAAAGCTAAGTTAAAACAAGTTGATTGCTTCTTAACAACGTACTAATATCGTTAAACTATATAATTTATTCTACTAATACATGCAATTTGAAGGTTATATCTGGTAAAACCATTGAAGATACAATATCGGAGAGTTGTTACGTTGGCACCATTCTTAAACAAAGATAATTTTATTTTTCTTTTTTTAACATATTTATTTAAGTATACAACTACTCATATGTTGGGTAAGAAGCATATGTGGTGTGAATAATACAAATAACTTTGACAAAAATGAGCAAGGAATAAAACCCACTGGTTCAACGTTTCAGTTTGTTTCCCGATTCTCGATCATCATGGCAGTAGATCCCTCGGCCATCTTCTCTTAAGTCGTCTTGGGGTGGTCTGGGAAGGTGAGGAAGAAGCAAGGTTTTGTACGAATGGATTTGGGTGAGAGGAAAGTTTGGTATGAAACGCCTTGTAACGATCAATGGATAAATTATGTATAAAAGCGATTTTTATGTCTCTATGAAGAGTGTGGTTTGTGATATAATAAGGTGCATTAGTCATGGTACGGAGGATTTTTGACTAATAGTAATTGATTGTAATTAAAACTTATAAAATTTTAATTGTAAAATATATTTTTGCATTAATTTAATTTTCATACTATTTATTTCATCATAAGCGTTTTGTGTACTTTACGTACATCGCATAGAAAAATATATTTAGAAACGACCATAATATATTAGTGTAACTAAAAAGAGTGTGATTTATTTACATTCAAAGGGAAAAAATACTGATTCTTGAATATAACACTAACCTTTACTAGTATTCAATGTTTCACAGCTTTTAGAGCAGTCGACATCAATGAAATAAGATAAATCTTCAAGGTATTATAAATTAAGTCCTGACTTTGTTTTTCAAATGAAATATTTGAAAAAAATAAAAAAATGGTTGCCATTATTAATGAAAAGGGTTTTATTTAATTTTAATTAAAACTAGATAGACTAACTTCACTACAGAGGGTTATTTTTTTTTTAAAAAAAAGGGACTTTAGCATTTTTGATTTAGTTAATCAGTGGAGAACTGTGTAAAGTAGTTTTTCTTACTTAGTAAGTTTTATTTAGTGTTTTTGGAATGCTTGAATTGATTACCATCTATAGCAGAGCAATATCCTTGAGATAAAAGCATATCCCCATATTTTGTCAGTATGTCAAAGTCAACCTAACAATGGTTGTGGATAGGGTTTGTTGGTTTTTAAAAAGCGGTTTTTTGGAGAAAATTATGAAATTCGAAAACCGGTTTTTTAGTAGAAAATATCGGTTTTCAATGTATGAATAACACTTAACAAAAATTTAAAAATGACAAATGGAGTCAAATGTACCAGATTGAAGAAAACACTGTTGCAAGCGGTTTCGTTCTTGGAATCATATCGGTCCGATTTAATAATATGGTTATTATAAATATAATAAAGTTATAAAATAATATGGTTAATAATATGGTTATTGCAAAAATATGAAAATATATTGTTTTTATTTATTCGAACCCTAAAGCTGAATAACTCGTTTGTCTATTATAAAAATATTTACATTCTTATATGTGAAAATTATGCATAAACAACGAATAATTGTTTTTAAAGTTACTTAATCCGGGTTAACTATTATTTCTTTGTTCTAATAAATTGTATAAACATTTTTTACTATCAATAAAATTGAACAGTAAATAATTTCAGTCAAGAACTGCTTTTAATCACTCTAAATTTTCTGAGTGAGAGGGAGAGTGATAGAATTGAGTTCTATCATCTACACTTGCCCCCCACAAGACATTACTCCCCAATATGTATTTATCTTACTATAACCATCTTATTAGTATATACAACTATCCACCTGCTTATCTCAACATAACCCTTAACTCAAATAAATACTTATATACAATCTTATTACTGCTATCCAGCAGTAATACTACTGCAATCCTTATTAAAGAGAGGGTAACAGAGTGTGACAGTTGGAGAGTAGGTGTGAAAACTAGAATAAGGAGAGAAAGAGAGAGAGGGAGAGCGTGAGAGGTGGTAATATTTTAAAAGGTAATTATTTTTAATATTATATTACATAATTATTGCAATCCAAAATAATTCTACAATTAAAATATGCCGAATATTAATCTCTACAGAAAATATGTTTTTAATACTTGGAGTGAAGCAATAAGATTACAGAAGGCCTGCTATATAAAATATCACAAAGGGAAGAATTAGTTTTCTTATCCCTTGGTAACGGCTGGCAGGGAACCATATATCATATCAACCTTTAAGGTAAATTACTTCTTTTTTTTTGTCTGTACCATGATCATTTCATCAACGTTCATATCTTGTGGAAAAAAAATCATAAATCATGTTATACGAGTGGCGTTTTCATTATTCTTAAAATATCGTGCTTTATCACTTGTTTAATTTATATCTAAAATTCCTGGCATAGAAGTTTCACTTCAAGAAAGTATTGCGCATTTTTTAAATATCATTAATTTTACAAGAAAACTTGATTATTTCTTAATAGAAAACATTTAAGATTATTTACTTAATGAATGAGTTTTCATTTCTTGTAGTCATTGTGTGTTTAATAGAACATCACCTTCGACCCTTTGTATACTGCAGTTAAAACATTATTCTGTTTCAACTCTTTTTCCCCATCCCGAATTTGAGATTAAGGGTCTGCTAGACAGCTACACCTCTGATACCTGATACATCAAGGGATATTACATATCCCGAATGATTCTACATTAGCTGTTCTAAATAAGACCAAACTCAATGGATTTTTAAGTAGGGATCTTTAACGAGTATCTAACTGCCTAATATCAGGATGAACGACGAGTGAACATTCTCAGGGACTGATAGCTTAATGTTCTCTTTTGAGTTATGGTCGAAAGGCTTATGTACTCGGAAAGACAAAGTAGTAGCGACATGCTCTAGTTTATTCACTTCCTGCGTGAATAAATCTAGGAACAGAGTTGGTGAACCCCGGATCTACCAATTCAGAAGTGAGTACGTTGCCACAGGGCTGACCTTACCGCTAAAAAAAATAAAAAAAATGACTATTTATATGAAATTTTTTTTTATATGTTTTGAAATTAAAATATGATATTAATTAAAAATAAGTGGAAATTAGTAAAATGAGATTGTACTGACTAGGCTAAGTCTACATAGTTTGATTCAACAATCCATTCTTACCCTTCTTCTGTACTGAAGCACCCCAAAAGTTAGCTTCAACGCCTTCAAGAAGCTCGGCACTTTTGCTGGGTTCAGCGGTAAAAGTTTGTCTATGCTTTTGTTGGTTGTCCCGAAGCACTTAACTCTGTAAAGCAAAGTTGTCTGACAGTCAGTCAGCAGGTGCAACGGTGTTTCTTTCTCTTCTTTGCAGAATCTGCTCAAACCATCATTGATAATCCCCATTTAGGCTCCGTACGTTTTAGGAGAAAGTGACTTCCTTCCTTCTTCTTCGGGACAATCTTCTTTGGGCCCTGAGGTGCACTGGTGGGAGGTTAGCACCCTCTAGTTAGCGCTTTTGGAACCTCTTCGCTTCTGGAAGGTTGTCTCCGGACTTTTTTCTCCTTAGTATCATACAGGGGAAAATCCTTGTATCTCTATCGGTTGTATTTTTCCGCTCCGGCAGAGCACCGCATACCGGAGTAAGGTTATTTACTCAATGGGGTCGCCTGGTACCCTTGAGGCTCTGTTCGTACTACAGTAACCCCTGTATCATCCATCCTTCGGCACAGATCGCATAACACCTTAGATTGTGGCTGAGATAAAAAGGGGATTTGAGGATTAGGAAGGATGTGGAACGAAGGCGGTCAGACCCAGCCCATGATCACCTCCTCCTCTTTCGTTTGTCCCTGCATATAGCAGGTTAACAGGGTAACCTCGTGAAGGCCGAAAGTCGGAGTTGAGTGTTATTAGGCTATTAGAGGCGCTTAATCACTCCAGTTCTACCCCATAATATTATATAAAATGCACCTCTAAATATGTTATTGTTATGATTCCATGTTATTTAATTACAAAACAAATATTGTAATACGGAATTAATTAATTTTGGACTGTTCCATGGATAAGTTCTGAAATAGGTCGAGGGATATTGTACAAAATTATTGTAGACCAATCACGGTTTAACATTCTCTTTGAGGGACGATGTGCTTAGATTTTGTGGACCTCTTACGTACGTAAATTTGATGCCCAGAGTAATAATCGAACCTTGTCTACTGGCCTGCTCTATTCTTTAGTGTTTCAACTTGCTTATAATTAATGAGATTAATTAAGTTAATATGTTAACTCTTATCCGAAGTAGTAACTTATAGAGTTCCATTCTCAATAATAATTCAGTATAAATCATAGTGTTATTGCAGAAGATACAATCCCAGCCTTACATAATAAACCTGTCTTTTCTATTTTTGCATGAATATAATGCAACTCTGTTTGTCAATAGTTCATTGTGTTTTGAAACATAAAAGAACGGGACGGACTTAGCAGTGTTCATCTTTATTCCAGAGCAGGGCTTTTACCTTGTCTGTCCCTTACACTCCCTGCACCGATTGCCAAAGTGCTACTTCCATCCCCCGCAAATTATTCATAGCATATAAAATAAGTTATTACCAAACAATATGCTAATTATGAACCATTATTTATTTTTTTCTGCATTAGTACATACATTTTCATCTTTATATAAATTATTTTTTAATAAATTAAATGCAATTTGAAAATATGAAGGGATTTAGAAAACAAAAAGTAGTACAATTGTGTCGTTTTTTCCTTTACCATAAACTACATAACAGCATGAATACCCATGTATCAAAAAGTTTATAGGCACGCTACAGGCTCTGTGAATAAACTTGCCCTATAACTATTGAGCAGTATGGCATCATAAAAAGGCACTTTTTTCAACCAAATGTGATTCAAAACAATTTTTTTTCTCCTAAACTGCTACCACTAGAGCGTTGAAACTTGGGAATTATTATGGAACTGACATAAGCAATAAATGAAAAAAAAAACACTTCATATTTTTAAAAAATGGAAGTGATAATTTTTGCTATAAAATTTAAAATTTGTACCTAATGATTGTTTGGATAACCTTGTCGATACGACAGAGATCATTCTGATTGATAGATTGTAATGAAATTGTGCTAAAAAATTATCAAGTTTTGAATCAATTAATTCAAAGTTTGTTTTTAATAATTACATGTACGAATGTAATTAATTAATTACGGTGTTTTCATAATTAATTATTCTTTCCATGATTTCAGAATTTGTTACTCTAAACAACTAATTGCAGACGAATGAAATTTTGTGAAATATTGCAACTAGATATTATCAATATTCAAAAAAAACATCAATAAATTTTCATTTCCAAAAAAGACAATGCGTTATAAAACTAAAAACTCAACTTGAACTAATATTTACCTACTGTACTGGTCGTTTTTACGGTAACTAAGAAATTCTTTCTCACAATCGAGGCAAATAGAATTTCAGTTTTAAAATTTATGACATAATGTTTGAAGAAAGATGTTTTAGTGATTAATATTATATATAAGATGAAAAAAATAATTAATAGTATATAAACAATCGTCAAAAAACGATATATTTTATTACGCTCTGCCGTTTGAAGGATGGTCATTTAGAGAGAATGTTGCAGTCTGACATACATGTCTGGAGCTTGAAAGTTTCTGGATAAAAGCCATATTTAAGAACCTCACTAGTTTTTGGGAAATATTATGCATGAGAAAGATATTTTTTTGTAATTTTTATAATACTGCGTTTCTTAGTAAGCAATTTACATGGTCATCCTATAAAGTAACAAATTATTATTGATTAATTAGTTGTGGAATACAGTGTGGTATTTATTCAAAATTTCTAAAACTGTTTGTGGATCAATCTAAAACACAGGATCAATCCAATATAATATATATATATATATAATAAATTCAAAACGAAGGAAACACACAGAAAGACACAGACATAACTCACATCGATATTTCGGCCATCGTCGTCATCAGGAGGTGTGAAGAGCGAAGAGCGAAGAGTCCCGCAGGAAGGCAGGGTCTCTTCGCTCTTCGCTCTTCACACCTCCTGATGACGACGATGGTCGAAATATCGATGTGAGTTATGTCTGTGTGTTTCCTTCGTTTTGAATTTATTTTATTTAAAAAAAGTGCGCTGGACCGTTTCTTTTAATTGTATATATATATATATATATATATATAAAGGTTTCTTTCCTAAATCAGAGGTTCCCAAAGTGGGTTCCGCGGACTGTCTGGGGTTCCCTGAAAAATATTTAGTAAAAACTTTTTCCTACATTTTTTTTGTGTGTACTGATCACAAGGAATATTCTATATTTCTTATGAATCATGAAACCGAATACTGTTTATATCTACATATATCCATAAGTAGAAGTAGTCAAAATTTTATTCATATTTAGGATTAATCGATTTTTGGAAATAATCAGTTTTTGGAACTATCTGATTCCCGAATTTTCTACTGTTGCAAAAGTAGCTCTTCACACATTGCTGCCATTTCCCACTACTTACTTATCGGAAACTGGATTTTCCCTTTAAACTTCCATAGAAACCAAATACCTTAATGCTGGGGCTAATTTGAGAATCAAACTCTCAACTATAAAACCAAAAATGATCACAAAACAAACTCTGTGTTAAAATTACTAGTAATTCTGTTTTATGTGCTATGCACTTGTGGAAAATATGAAAATTAAAATCTTTTAATTTTGAATTTTTATTCGAAAAATACACATTGCAGTAATATTACTTTTTTAATTGTTTTTAAACATATACACTATTTAAAAAGGCATGTGAACATATTTATACTATGATTGTATGAAATCATTAGAATCTGGGGTTCCCGGGAAAGTTACTGGAACCAAAAAGGGTTCTGTGTCGAAAAAAGTTTGAAAAAATGTGGTCTAAAATAATGTTTCTGACCTTCTGTCTAGCAGTTCAGATTTGTAAGCATACTCCTTTGTCACCTTATCTCCTAACTACCCCTCCCTGCTATATCGCAGCTGACCTACTAGTTGTTTTCCTACTAGTTGTTTCCACAAGACCAACCCCTCCAGCACCACATCCTTTGGGTATGTCTTTAATTCTCATAATTGAACAACCCTCCAGCACCACATCCTTTGGGTATGTCTTTAATTCTCATAATTGAATTTTATTATTTCATTCTAATTGATTTGGTAACTGATTAAATATAATTTGCATTGTAGTGTCTTCCTGATGATGAACACAAGATGTTCGAAACGCGTTCTTGTTTAATAAAAAACTTCATTTGTGTGGAGGCTTTTGTATAACCAGTTTACCTCAGAATGAAATTATTATTATCTATTACCATTCTAAGAATATGTCTCGGATAACTGACTAATATATTAGTTAACTAACATTTGTGATTGATCTACTAGATAGACTAAATGATCTTAACTGCGATGAGGAAAAATATTCAAAGCAGCTTGTTGTTATAAGAAAATCAAACGGAATTGTTGTTTTAAGCAATAATAAAAAAAATGAAATATATTTTTAATGGTTAATATGATATTAAAGGAAAAAAATTCTTAAAACTATAAAAAAAGAAACCCCAAAAAAGGCCATAGGGAAGAACAGCAATTTTTTTCCCGATAAATCTAGATGGAGCATCCTTTTACATAACTAATTATCAGACATATAGTTCTTTGTATATTTAAGAGCTCTATTGGTTTGGGTAATATTGGGGCAGGGAAAACTCAGTTTAAGAACAGAACAACTGGACATATTACCAGCTCACGAAATAAGAAAATAAAATCATCTTTTCACCCTCAGCTCTTTCTTTGGCTACAATTCCTTTCTGAAAGCCAAAAAATTTACACCTGAGGGCTAATTTCACCTCTGTTTGAACCCCTTAACCAACTTTAAACCACCTCTAAAGCACTTATTACGAATGACCTATATTTTGCTTTGCATATTTCATGAAAAACAGCGCAAAGTTGTTCGTTACAATTATTCAAAGAGAGCAAATAATAGCTCTGATGTTCTTTCTCATAAATTTTCACCCTTGAGACTATTTTACAATTGACCTTTTGTGACTACTGTTAAAACAGCGGCTTTTGCAGGAAAGAAAGTTATTTTTTTAGCTATAATACTTGATTATGTTAAAAAGAAGATGAAAAAAAAAATCTGTTATAAGCATTCTGGAAAAATGAAATTCCCATCTCCATCTATTTACTGTATTATTGTTATAAATATTGTATCTTTTAAAACCCAGGATTATTATTAGAAATAAGAATTGATCCATTCAAAATGTTATTGTTATTAATTTTAGTTAACTCACGAGTTGTGAAGGGAGAAGCTGAAGAGGAGTAGTTAGGCTCAGTAGCTGCTTAAGACAGTCGAAAACAGCTTGCAAAAAAATTTAACAGGAGAAGTAGCTTTTTTTCTTTCATTTATCAGGGGCAACGTGCCAGCCTAAGAGACTGGTAGATCCGGGGTTCAATACCGACTAAAAAGAGTTACAATAATAGTTATTTTCCTCTATTCAATGCCATTTTTTATTCACTTTTTTTTGTATTTTAAATATAACCTGACAATAAACACTAAGTGTTCGAAACGTTTCGTGGTTTGATAATTTTTTTTCTGTTTGTTATTGTATGGTATTTACTCATTTTTAGAAAGGGGAAAAAAAAATAAGACTCCACAAATAGAAAAGATTTTATCAAACTACGAAGCATTTCGAACACTTAGTGTTTCTTGTCAGGTTACATCTACAATCCAAAAAAAAAAGTGAATAAAAATGACATTGAATGGAGGAAAATAACTATTTTTGAAACTCTTTTTAGTGGGTATTGAACCCCGGACCTACCAGTCTCTTAGGCTAGCACATTGACTCTGTTCTAGTCTGGCTACCGTGCTTAATGAAAAAAAAAATTTGCAAACTGTTGTTGACTCCCTTAAGCAGCTACTGAACCTAACACCTCCTCTTCACCCTCTTCTAAAACATCTGAATAGATACATCACTGAAAATTTAATACCAGTTGACCTATAATACCATATGACTTTTACAACGACTCTATAACATGATACAAGACTACTGCACTGTTTTAATTCACTAATCTTGTCACTAATAGTAGCACAATAGTAGTAATAGAAATTTCGTTAGAAATCAGCGATTACAACATTAGAAGCACCAAAATGGTCATAGGAAGTTCTGTATTATTACAGTCACAGTGAATAAAATTATTTCTTTGCTTATGTATTTAATAATTAAATTGTATATTACATTAACTATTGGAACAAAAATAATTTATTATTTGCCACATGTAGTTATAGTATAAGAAATGAAACAGTTTTCTTGAGGCCTCCAAAGATACGGTAGATATTGCATTGAAACAGTAATCCTATAAATCATCTAGGCTTTTGTTTATGGAAAAATGTATCTTGGCAGTGATTTTTTTTTATCATGTTAATAAAAATATTGCAAGTTGGATTCGTCTGAATAATTGATGTATATATATTGTATCTTTTAGAGCTGTAGTTTTTATTGGATTGTTGCTGCAATTCTAGTAACAAGTGAAACTTTGATTTTTGATATTACTATAATAGTGACATTACATTATACAATTATAGATAGATGTTAATTAAAAGCATTATAATATATAAGAGATGTTTTACAAAATCTACTTAGTCCTATAGAAAAGAAAAAAATTTCAGTAAAAAGAGGTAGTTAGGTCAAAGAGAACGTTGCTTGTTTCAAAAGGCCCCTTGGCTCACTGGAGTAATTAAACCAACTTTTAACATGAACCTACAAAAATATAGCGCAGCGAAAAACTTGAGCTACAGATTCCATACTCTTGCCGCAAAAACTGACAAACAGCGCGATTTATCTTTACTGCTAGATTGAAGTGAAAGATAATTGTGACACAAAAAAGAAAAAGGTTAACCAGAAAATGTGAAATTAAGAACTTAGAGAACAATTACGAAGTCGTAAAGATTATTACTCAGTTTTATATTGTTATAAAATTATACCGTGACAACTTGTATGTTTGTCTAATACCTTTACCAGTTTCTGAACATCGAAATTGGAAAAAATGGACAGACATCTGAGAAGATATAATTTAATATCTACGTCTCTTGATTTGTGGATTCAGTTATACAAATATAAGGCATTGAAAATATGAGAGTAAAAAAATTATAAAAAATTGTTTAGTCCAATTAACTTCATCGTTACTTCCTACTGATACATATTTAAAAATTTCCTAATGTAATAATGGAATACAATGACTTAAAATAAGTTTGTAATATAAAAATGAAATTTATGTCTGTGTATCCGTTTGCTGGGTTGAAATACTGAAATGACATTTAATTTGGAAGTTGGCTAGTAAAGGTAGTTATGATGTAAAAAAAAATCTGGAATAAATTTTGTTCATTTATTATTCAAGACTAAGTTATAATGTTTCAAAAATGGTCCTTTAGGTCAGTTTAACCGATCTTCCAAATTAATAAGAATACATCAAAACGTTGGCAGAATATGTTCAGTTCTAGAACCTAGCACTCAAAAAACATATCAATTCTACATATATATATAAAAAGATTTCACATAAACACGTGAAACAACAATCAATGATCAAACCACAATAAGAAATGAGAAAACAAGTCCTGAGTTGGGTTTTTGACTCTGACGAAGACTGCTTGTTACGGTTTGAAAGATCTTAGTCTTGTTTTCCATTTCTTATTGTGGTTTGAACATTGACATATATATACGAGTATATATATATATTGTTAAATAGCAGAGCAGATGCTGCGAAGGCAATGAAAATAATAAATTTCCCAGGGACATACTAGAGGCAATAACACAGCCCTATAACTGATAACATATATTAAGGACTAACCATAACTAAATTGTGTTTTCTTCTATAATTTAGTTATGGTTAGTCCTTAATATACGTTATCAGTTATTGGGCTGTCTTATTGCCTCCAGTATGTCCCTGGGAAATTTATTATTTTCATTGCCTTTGCATCATAGAAAACTGATTAGAAAAAAAGAACAATTGCTGAAAAAAATCGTGAATGCAGAATCTGCTCTGCTATTTAACAATATATATATATATATATATATATATATATAAAGATTTCACATAAACACGTGAAACAACAATCAATGATCAAACCACAATAAGAAATGGGAAAACAAGACTAAGATCTTTCAACCGTAACAAGCGGTCTTCGTCAGAGTCAAAAACCCAACTGACGAAGACCGCTTGTTACGGTTGAAAGATCTTAGTCTTGTTTTTCCATTTCTTATTGTGGTTTGATCATTGATATATATATATATATATATACTCGTAACTTTGACAAAGTCTTATTCGATGTTGCATAGTACTAATTCAGAACCAGCGTTGTTAGTGAGGTCCTGTTGTTCTTTATCAGGAAAAAAATTCAGGTAAGCCCCCATATAAATTTCTATATATATTAAGAGATAGAACATTGAAAAACATTATGTCAAAATATTTAGTCCAACATGCTTAACGATTGGATCTTTAACTCTATAAACAGAAATAAATAGTGCTAGAAATTCGATGTTTACAACATCTGTGCAGAGCATTTTTTTTCTGTCATATCATCTAGTTCCGTGAAATTTTCAGAAAATGTTTTAATTCTATTTTATATTATATAACAAGATTTGACAATAAACACGTGAAATAATCAATGATGAAACCACAATATGAAATGGGAAAAAAGACTACGATCTTTCAACCATAACAAGCGGTCTTCGTCAGAGACAAAAAACCCGACTGTACGGCTTCAGTTGAGTTTTTGACTCTGACGAAGACTTCTTGTTATGGTTGAAAGATCTTAGTCTTTTTTCCCCACTTCATATTGTGGTTTGATCATTTATCTTATATATAAGTGTTGCTAAGGGTTTTTCTATCCAGCATATTCCCGATATGTATTCTATAGTACTTTAAGCTTCCAAAGGAACTAGTAATATTTAGGGGAAAAACAGCTGTTGTTATGACAAGAGAGCCAGACTTATTGTTGGTAGTAATTCTACGTAGGTTAGTAGCTAACAGGGAGATAGAATTATCAAGACATTGCATTACAAATTAATATGCAAATAATATTCCTAAAACCCGTTTACCCATTCTCCAGTAATATTCCTTTCATTTATCTGAACATTTATCAAAATAGTTTCTGAGTGCATATAATAATTTTCTTTTTATCTACCCGTTAATATTTAACATTTTTCAATGCTATCATGAATTGGTGGTGTATTTATTAGAAATTTCTAATACATTTCTGAACTTAGAAAATTTCAAATTTTTGGAAATGATTTGAAATAGAAAATGCAATGAAGTAATCGTTCAACGCTATCATGAATCGGTGGTGTATTTACTTAAAATGTTAAATCATATGGAGTTAACATAAAATGTTAAATTTATTATATCATTTGGAATCTAGTATGCAATGAAGTAATTTTTCAACTTTAACAAGAATTGGTGGTGTATTTATTAAACATTTTAGAAATGATTTGACATCGAATTTGCAATGAAATAATTTTTCAACGCCATCATGAATTGGTGGTGTATTTATTAGA
The DNA here is from genome assembly GCA_026182355.1 of Hermatobates lingyangjiaoensis. Lineage (NCBI taxonomy): Eukaryota > Metazoa > Arthropoda > Insecta > Hemiptera > Hermatobatidae > Hermatobates > Hermatobates lingyangjiaoensis. The sequence goes on from JAPFBL010000093.1 coordinate 348,339, forward strand.
AATTTTAGAAATGATTTGAAATCGAATATTCAATGAGACAATTTGTTTTTAATTTACAACGTTACTGAGTTTTTCTCGTATATGATTTGATATAAAAGTAACAATTATTACATTAATTTTAGGAAAATCACCTGAAAGAGTGAAAGAAAGTGGGGAAATTAAATGATTTGTGGGCAATAGGAGATGCTCTGTTATGATAGCTGGAACCAGTGCTGTGGAGTCGGACCTATTACGGCCGACTCCGACTCCTCTATTTTGTAACAGCCGACTCCGACTCCAGTACCGACTCCAGCTCATCTTTTTATTATTAAAAAACAGATGACAGATGGCTAATAATAAGAAATAATACTTTGTAGCATTGGTGCAGCTCTAAACCAGACGGAGCATCCATAGGTCATAGGCGAACGAACAACCTCATTATAGACAAGGTCCTTGACTGAGTCGACCGCCAGGAATGAAAGACTAATAAACATCTTCTATTTAAGCATTTATATTATGTCTAAATACGAAATTAAATAACGAAGAAGTTTGATATTATATTTACTTATAACAAAGTAAACACTGAACAAGCAAGACCAGATATTTTGTATTAAAATAGACATTTTGTGTTCTACCATCAAATGTCTAATGTCCTTCTCTGGAGAAAACAATTCTAATTGAACTAATCTATTCTATTGAATTAATCATGTTTTATCATTTTATCCCATTACAGTACACAAGTAATAACTAGGTGAGGAGTCGGAGTCGGAGTCGTCTGATTTCCTCCGACTCCGACTCCACAGTCCTGGCTGGAACATCTAAAGTTTCACAATTCTATGTTATACAACAAAGCTTGATACAGTACAATACAAGCGACATTATTCTGTGTATAACAACAAAAAAGATCATCATCTTACGGTACGACGGTTTCCCATTTAATAATATATAAAAAAAAGATGTTAACATTGCAACCATATAGACTTCTTTATGAATCTTATTAATAATTTGTAACAAAGAGGAAATTTAAAGCAAATAATTTTTTTTTGAAAAAAAAAGCTTACAAAACAAGCAGTTTTGAATGAATTTTTAATTTATTTTATGAAAAAAAAAACTGCAGACTCAGATAATCTTTACTCACTTCGTATTTTTTGGTTAAATATTTTATAAAAATACATAATGTGATTTCAATCAAGATTGAATTACAGTATATTTTTAAATCCTGTTTGAAAAAAATAAGAAAATATTACATTGTTAAAAGGAAACGTTCTAATCGTATATCTCTTTAGAATCTGACTCATAAATGCATTTTTTATGAAGAACAGTTAGTGAATATATTCTGGGATCGTGCTAACAGATACGTGCTATTTTGGATATATCAGTTTCTATTCAATCACTGAAGTTAGGTTAGGTTAGGTTGCAGTGGCAGTTCCACAAGGGAACACACTTAGGCCGAGCATTGGCCCCTTTGTGATACCACACAATGAAGATTGATTCTACAGTGGGAGTCTTAAATTTTGCTTAACTCAAGTGTATTTAGAGTAGGGATCTTTAACGAGTACCTGACATCGTACAGGCTCGGGACCGACAGTTTAACGTCCTTCACCGAGGTATGACGTGCTCAGAGTTATTTACCTCCTTCATGAATAAATCGAGGGCCAGGTGGGGATCGAACCCCAGTCCAATCAGATGAGAGGCGAGCATGTAACCACTAAGCTAGCCTGGCCCCCTCATTGAAGTTAGAACTATTAGGCTTAGTAGTCTTAGATGAGTGACACCATGAAACCTTGGAGCCCTAGTTAGTGTAGTTCACTCAAGGCTTACAAACATGATTTTATGTATTTCCTTTAGTTACCCTTGTCTTTCCTGTTATTTATTATTTCTTTCCACGCTGGTAGCAACACTGTTTGGTCTAATAGACTGTTCCTCTGTCACTGTCTACTGCTACTGAATCACTACTTTGCTACTGCGCTACAACCAATGGTGAAGTTGAAGGTCGAATTACAGATTCGTAAGAAGTAAATGTATTAAAAATGAGTGTCAGACTTCTTATTAGTTCAAACTGTGTAATTTGATGAGTTGTCCTCATTAACTGTTTTGTATAAACGAGATTGTTAACAAAATGAATCATCTAACCAAATATGATATAATCACTAAGTGCAAACAATCAGAGGGTAAGAAGTAAAGAATATTCAGTTTACCTTCCGAGCGGAAGTTTAACTAACTTTTGAGATTTATTCAGGAGTTATTTATAGAACAGAGAAAACTAATGTTTGCGTCTTCAGGACCAGTGAATATAACAATGGTGTTGGAGTCGGAGATCTGATTAAGAATTTGTAATTGGAAAGAGTAATTGAAGTTATGTACGTGAGAGTTTACAAGGATGGGGAAAGGTAGATTAACGGTCTGACTGACGGAAGCCCTATCATTAATCATTTGCAGGATCGACTTACTAGAAGCCAAACAAAAAGTATAAAAATCATCACATTTGGTATAATTCAGTCAGTTGTAGTACATGCGGAAAGTTTTGATGCTTGTATTATATATACCAGTTGTAGTATATATATATGTTGGGTTTTTGACTCTGACGAAGACTGCTTGTTACGGTTGAAAGATTTTAGTCTTGTTTTCCTATTTTCTTATTGTGGTTTGATCATTGATTGTTATTTTACGTGTTTATGTGAAATCTTTATATATATATTAGAATTTTCAAAAGAACACATAGAAAAGAAATCACTGAACTCACTACTATATTTCGATGTCCTCGTCGTCAGGAATAGATGTGAATCGCCCCAAAGGCTGATAACGACTCAGGACCTTTAATGCTGATAACCTCAGGATATATATATATATTTGCATGGAGACGTTCTTCTTGATTACTTCGGAGGCAGGCTTCGGTTGGGCTGGCTAGTATAGTCAACCAATCACATGCAGTGTTTTATCGAATGCTTCTTCTATCAATATATATATATATATATATATATATATATATATATATAAAAGCTACAAGCTACTTGAACTTGTGACCACCGCCTGGAACCCCCAGTCGCTCTCTGCCGGTACAAGTGGACGCACGTACCCCTTCTTCTTCCCTTCTTCTCCCTGACGACGAACTTCAGTTCGAAATATCGACCCAGTAAGTTTTCTCGCTTCTTCTATTTGTTGTCTTTTTTCATTTATATATAGATATATATGTATGGATTAATTTTCCACTATGAAAATAATTTGGAAACAATACTCTAAATGTTCTTCATATTAAATAATGAAGAACAGTTCACAAGAAGGAATTTGTTAGTCATTCCATACATTCCTTGTTTGAAAGATATGCCTTCATTTATGAAAAAGTTGGAGTTTCTGTTGTGTTCAGTAATGATGGTAACTTGTTTAACATACTTGTCAATAATAAACCAAGAAGAAAGGACTGTTGTGTGTACAGGATACCATGTAGGTACTGACTGCGAAATGTCTTACATTGGACAGACGAGCAAAGGTCTTCTTGCATGGATAAAGCAACACAAAAATTCGATCAGAAGAGAAGACGAGAAGAGTGCCTTGTTCATGCACATAAGAAACAGTAATTATGTGATTAACTGGAATGAAGCAAATGAATTAATATTTGTGTCTTCGGAAAGAAGAAGAAATATTGTAGAGAATGCACTCATAAAGAACTTTTATGAGAATTTAATGAATAGTAGCCTAGGACTTTATAAATGGGATGAAGTTTGATTAGCGGAATAATTAAACAGATGAAGACTTCTTCATCATTAAACACAATCAGGGTTGCCAACAATTCTGGAGATTTCAATCAACCAGGTTAAAGGGAATTTATTATTTTTTACTTCACTTGCTCTCTGACGATGTTTTGACGAAAGGCCTTAGATCATTGTTTCCAAATAATTTTCATTGTGGTAAATTAACCCATCTACTACATCAAGTGTTATTTTGATTATTATTCAATATATATATATATAAACTAGAATTTTTAAAAGAACACATAGAAAAGAAATCACTCTATTCACTATATATACAAAACTATAGTTTATCCGGACATATAGTTATTGATAAAGTATAGTTTTGTTTTTATTCCACGGCCGATACTTATATATATATATATATATATATATATATATATATATATATATATAAACAAAGAAACATAGAGAAATCAGAAGAACACACTTACAGTCTCTAATTTTCGGTTTGAACCGTCTTCAGGAGAGATAAGAGAGGGAAACCCTCTTTCCCTCTCTTATCTCTCCTGAAGACGGTTCAAACCGAAAATTAGAGACTGTAAGTGTGTTCTTCTGATTTCTCTATGTTTCTTTGTTTATATTGAACTATATTTGTCCGTTTTGGATCGTATTTCCAACGAAAAAAAGTATATATATATATATATATATATATATATATACCACGGTCAATAGATGTACATATATATTGAAAAAAAGGTTTCACAATATAAACCTGAAATAAGAATAAAGGTCTAAATCACAGGAAGAAAATCAGAAAAATGACTAAGATTTATCCATGAAACCAAGTTGTCTTCGTCATAATCTCATTCATACTAAAACAAGAGAAAACAATTTACGTAAAAATATCTGCTGGTGTATTGTGAATCAGAGGAAGGCATAAGAGGTATTATAAAGGTCTGGAAAGTTAACAAAAGTCTGAGAAGTGAAGTCAGGGAAAACAAAAAAGAGTTTAGGAAGAAATAAACAACAAATTATCTGCTAGCTGTCAACCCTTGTAGAAAAAGCCATTGCCCACGTCAGTACTGAGTCCAGCTTAAACAAACTATTATTAATGTTTATAGTATTTAATCTATTAAATTTAATCAAAGAAGATTCTATAATATTTAACAATATCCATCATTCATTTGTAATTATTTTATTTTCTGCCCAATTTATATCATGTATTTATTATATCATTAAATGCAACAATAAGGTGATACTTTGTTCACCTCTAGATACTAGTTACTTTGATGATTAACCACTTTTATCAATATAAATGTTATGGCAACATAAAATTTATATTATTACATATATAAATTAAGAACAAAAAGAAAACAATGGTATAAATCACTTAGACATAAATTTTGTATTTATATATTTAGTATATATATAAATATGTATTTATATTATGTATATTTTTTCTTGAGCGTGACTATAAAACTGCGCCATAAAAACTATTGTACTTACCCTCTTCTGTACTAAAGTACCCCAGCAGTTAGCTTCCAAGAAGCTCAGCAATTTTGCTGATTCCGGCAGTAAAATTTTTCTATTGTTTTTGTTGAGTGTACCGAAGTGCCTACCTCTGTGCAGCAAAGTTTCCTTGCAGTCAGTCAGCAGGTGCAACGGTGTTTCTTACTCTTCTTTGAAGAATTTGCATAAATCATCATTGATAATTTCAATTCAGGCTACCTACGTTTCCAGAGAAAGTAACTTCCTTTCTCTTTCTTCGTGTCCTGAGGTGCACTTGTGGGAGGTGAACTCCCACTAGTTAGCGCTTTTGGTTAACTCCCTCTGCACATCCGGAGGATGGTTTCCAAACTTCCTTCTCCTTAGTATCATACAGGGGAAAATCTCTGTATCTCTATGGGTGGTATTTTGTCCGCTCCAGCAGAGCACCGCATACCGGAGTAAGGCTATTTACTCAACGGGGTCGCCTGGTGCCCTTGAGGCTCCGTTCATAATACAGTAACCTCTGTATCATCCATCCTTCGGCATGGATTGCATAGCACCTTAGATTGAAGCTGGGATAGGAGGGGATTTGGGGATTAGGAAGGATGGGAAACGAAGGTGGTCAGGCCCAGCCCCTGATCACCTTCTCCTCCTCTTTCGTTTCTCCCTACGTATAGCAGGTTAACAGGATAGCCTCGTGATGCCGAAAGTCGGAGTTGAGTGTTAGAGGCTATTGGTGTCGCTTGATCACTCCATTATTAACCATATATTATATTTATAATATAAACTTAATTATATTGCGTGGATATAATTAACATGCATATACGTAGGATGTTATAAATACCACTGCACTGTAGTTCCTAGGAGAGTATTTAATTAACTACCTGTACAAACTATTCAATGTATCAGATGAACAGTGGAAGTAGAAAGAGGGAAGGAATGCATAACTAATTAGAAAGGAAAAACAATATGTTGGAGAGTTGGTTAAAACACCTCTGGAGAGTAAGACATTAAGGAAAATGTATTGCATGAATGAAGACTATCTGAATGCACAAAGTTAAACAAATACATATTTATTTATCAAATGCTGTAATAGTTCAATAAAGTAATTTTATATTTATAAAATGAATAACTCACGAATAATATTTGTTCAGCAAAACAGGATATGTTTGTTTGTTGTTTGTTTTCCAGCGCCCACACTTATAAGGCGTTCACCTTTTAGTGCTGTTCTAGGAGAGGAAACTGTTGCACATTTATTATTTGGCACTCATTTTAGTAATGTGTAAGCCACATTACCTGTTCATTCTACCCTGACAGTTCTATATTTTAGTTAACTCAAATATATTTGGAGTAGAGATGTTTAACTGTCTAACAAGAGGATTAACGTCCTCTCCGTCCAAGATGTGTTCACATTTTTCTCCCCTCCTAAGTGAATAAATCGATGGTTAGAGTGGGTATTGAACCCTGGATCTACCTATCTAGAGGCGAGCATATTGTCACACTCCCCCTGCAAAAAAAAAAAAAAACGGTAATTGCTTTAAACACTTGCGTGGATATAATAAGAGGCCCATTTGCAGGCAATGGTAAAATTCATTAAAACGGGCAAATTGGTTTTTCACATGTAAGAAAAAAAGTGTTATAATCGATGTTTAATGAATATTTTTTTTATTTTATTAAAAAGATATTCTAGTCTATTCGAAGTTTGATATGCAAACATGGTGATACAAGGACGTAGTGACTACATTAATATTATATGCTATTAAACTTAATTAGATGCATTCACCTGAATCGGTCAACAATTACAAAACTGTAAACTTAAAATTATAACTGTAATTTTATTTTAATTTGTATTTCTATAATACACAATTTTTTTACAAATATGAAATATAATACCATTAAATTTTCATTATTTTATATCCATATTAATACTTTATTTTTTATATCCATAATTATAATGGGAATAAAGTTTTAGGCTGTTAAGTCTTATAAGTTTATATAGTTCATGGATTATTTCCACCGTGGTCAGGAAATACCTTGTCATACCTTGTATATATAATATCTTGATAGCTCGACCGGTTTAGGGTCCCGTTATCTCAGATATCAAGCAACCAGAAGGACCCGAAATCGGTCGAACTCTCAAGATATTACACATACAAAGTGTGCCGATTAATATTAACACTAATTCTTATACGTTTATGTTATTAAAGTAGAACATAAACACCCTTCATACTGAGAGATTATAGATTATTGAAAAGAAATTATAAGAACCGTTTTTTTTTAAATTGGTGTAAAATCCATTTTGACAAAAAAATAGGTTACGATGAAAATAATACAATTTACTATAAACTTTTTCCAAACAATATGTTAAAAACAATGAAAATTTTTTAAGATATTTTTTTTAAAAATGTTTTTTAATAAGAAGTTCATAGTAAGTGTATACGTTTTTATCGTCATCTAATTGTTTGTCAAAATGGACTTATGTCATTTTCAAAGAAAACGGTTCATATATGTATGAAATGCGAAATATTATGTATGAGTGAGAAATTATACTACAACTATTTTGAGAATATGATAAAATACTACCAAATAACTGGCTGTGTACAGTATGTGTGCTCATTATTATGTTTTGATACTCCACCAGTTTAGTTTTATTTATTTTTAAGACTTACCTCGTATATAGGATGTAATAGTTGCCTTATCAGTTTGATCGTATATCAGATGATGGCCCAGTATAATTTTTTTACTCAGTTTTTTAGAAGACTGGTTAGTTCTGAATGAATGTTGAATCATCCTCAGTCGTCATCATCGTCTACTAAACTGACTTTGAGTTCTGGCCAAGTTATACAACATTTGATCTCATAGCTTGTTGTCATAGCAGGCTATAAATACATTTAATTTTCTTTTGCCGCCTTTAAATCACATACAAAATTAACTTACTCATATTGATTTAGAATTTTCATATTAAAATAACTTTCTCAACCCTACCTAAAAACAATAAAATATGAAATATCCAATACTTTTCGTGTTTATAAGATTTCCAAATAAGTTTTTAAAAGTATGCCATTTTAATTCAATTTAAGTTAAAAGTTTAATGTCTTTCTTATATTATCAATTTTTTGTTTATATATATATATATATATATATATATATATATATATATAGTTAACACATGAAAGAGAAAAAACAAATAAAGACACACACAAAAGACTCACAACGATATTTCGACAGTCGTCGTCATCGGGTAGAAGTAGTCCCTTTGAGTAGCTGAAGCTAACTGAGTGGTAGGCCGAATGCAAACAAACACGCACGCACTCTGCCGGCCGCCCTAGGTAAGCTACTAACTACAGAGAGAAAAATAACTAAAAAGAACAAATAAAAGCAAATAAAAATAACAGAAGGAGAAGAATAGTAAATGAAGCAATAAACAATTTAAAAAAAAAATAAATAAAAAAAAAATTAAATTAACGGTAGAAGTTAAGGCCAGGAGGAGAGCGAGCTTTGAGAAGACAGATAATTGCCTCCTCTGAAGCTCTTAAAGTAACCTGAGAAGACGGAACAGGGATATGATTAAGGACTTGGACCCGGAAGCAGTGATTAAAATCCAGTCCATGGGAATTAGAGTGGATAGCAATAGGGAGGTTTTTGCGTTGACCAACGGAAGCCCTGTGACCATTCATACGTAAGTTGAGCTGCGTAGAGGCCATACCAACGTAGAATGCATCACACTGGGTGCAGTCCAAACGGTAAACGCAATTAACCGAGGTGCATGAGGTGTGGGGAGGACAAGGGTAGTTAATGTTGCTATATATATATATATATATATATATATATATATATATAGATTTCACATAAACACGTGAAACATCAATCAATGATCAAACCACAATATGAAATGGGAAAACAAGACTCAGATATTTCAACCGTAAAAAGCGGGTTTTTGACTCTGACGAAGACCGCTTGTTACGGCTGAAAGATCTTAGTCTTGTTTTCCCATTTCATTTTGTGGTTTGATCATATCTATATACATATATATATTAAACTATATTGACACAAAAGAACACACAGAAATAAAACAGAAACTCACTACTTTAAAGCTGGTCTGCTCCAAGTTCTTAACAACTTTGCAGTGGGCTGGTGTTAAATGTCATATCAATTGCCCAAGAGACATCTTACTTTAACATTAGCAGATGTAAAAAGAAAATTTCAATTTTCTGACGAAAAACGAATCTATATCATGCAACACAAAATTCAACTGAAAAAACAACAATTACTATGAATAAAAACAAATAAATTGAATGAAAACAATTACAGTGAATTGTAATTAGCCTTATAGAAGTTTGTATTATCTAGGGCCTTAAACAAAAAAAAATACCCTTAAGGATAAAGTCAGTTTGCGTGGCAAGAAAATTTAGAAAATGAAGTGAAAGAAAAAACTCTTCCATGCACGAAAGGAAAACTACAATGAACGTTTAATGCATGGCATTGAAACCTTCAGAGTGAACTATTTTTAAATATTAAGTCATGAATATGTGTATGAACAATGACCCAGGAATAGGTAGAAATGAGGCATTTCAGAAGTTTGACCGAAATGAAAAATCAATATGAATATCAAATACAATTAGATGCAGTAATAATTAATCGATGAAATCTGAAAATTTCTCTATATGACAACTATAGCAAGATACTCTTCCAGAGGTAGGAGAATTAAGCGTTCAAAACGGTTTATAGACTTTCTAAAATAGACAAATAGTTAACAGGAATGAGAAAGAGGCCATGTTGGTTCAGTGGTTAACGTACTCGTCTCTGGTTTAGTAATCCGGGGTTCGACTCCCACGTGGCCCTCGATTTATTCACGGGGGAGGTGAATATGATTGCGTCGTCCTTCGGAGAGGACGTTAAGCCATCGGTACCGAGCCTGTACGCTGTCAGGTACTCCTTAAAGATCCCATACTTGAAATGCACTTGAGTTAAGGAAAATTTAGGTCTCCCAATGTAGAATCTGTAGAATCACCAATCAAACAAAAAGCTGGTAATTGGCTTTAATGTTATCACCCTGTAGAGGATCGGTTTAAACAAAAACAAAAAAAAAAAGGATATGAGCAAAAAATAAAATAAAAAATAAGTTAATGTCAACTTGAAGGAAACTTAACTGTTATTAAGAATGGCGGTTAAATCTACGAGCAACTTAAGAGGTAGCATTAGATGGAGATAAGAAGAAGAAAGAGTCGTTGGAAGTTGCTGCATGGCCTCCCAGACATAGGATTAAGGGCTTATCAGTTCAACCGTGGAGCCTTTATCCCACCACTTCATGGCTAAAAAGTTTGCTTTTGTTAAATTACTAATTAACAATACACTAATAGTTTAGATTGTTATACCAACAAACAACTTATTTCAAACAATGTTTGCAATTTTTTTTTTTAGATTAGTTAGTTTATTACATATAATATATCATAATTGTATACTAAATTATTGTTATTAAAATGAAAGTAATAAAAATTTGTTTATTTGTAATTTTTTAAGGTATAAAAGAGAAATTGTCAAATGGCTTAATAAGAGATATAAAAAAAATTAGACAAACAAATAATATAATAGATCACTGAAATAATTATCTCATTAAAAGTAATAGGATTATTATTTAACTTAAATAAAGATTTATTTTGGTGATATTATAAATTAAGTACAAAAGTATATTGAACTTTTCGAGGTATATGCGAAAAATTGATTGAATATTTTTTTCATTGGACCAATTTTTTTTTTATTATTATTTAACCGATCCCCTAGCGGTTGATAACATCAGGCGTTTACCGGCCGGCTTTTTGTTTGATCGGTGATTCTACAGATTCTATATTGACAGTCCTAAATTTTGCCTCAGTCAAGTGCATTTCGAGTAGGGATCTTTAACGATCTTTAACGTACAGGCTCGGGACCGACGGCTTAACGTCCTCTTCGAAGGAGGATTTTGAGATTTATTCTCCTCCGCTCGAATAAATTGAGTGCCAGGTGGGGATCGAACCCCAGACTACCAGCCCAGAGGCGAGTACGTTAACCACTCAGCTAAACTGGCCTCATTTGACCAATTATAATTGAAAACATGAAAAGATAAAAATATATTACGTTACACTGTTGTCGGTTGCATAGTTTAGTCATTATTCTAAAGGATTCTGCAGATTTGGTCACGAAGTAAGTACAAATCAGATTCTCACCGATGGTTCTTCTGTATTTATTGATATTTTCAAGGTTAGAATAAATAAACAATAAACGTCAAAATAATACAGAATATAGACAGTATTTAACATAACTATTAATTATTATTTGATGAAACGAATCCAAATTCAATGTATTTATAATTATGTTGGATACTGTTTATATTCTGAATTATTTTGCATTTATTGTTAATGTATTACAGCCTCGAAAATATAAATAAATATTGTCTAAACGCAGATGAGAAACTGACGGTGTTTGTTAAGTGACCAACTCTCCCCAATGTTTTAGATATATTTAATTAAACTAATTAATTAATTGTATTAATCTTATAATAATTAATAAAAATATATCACTTTGAAATGTACAAATATATACTTCAAAGAAAAATGATCAAGTTTTTTGTTCTCTGTGTATTAATTTTTCATATATAGTCTCTCATGGATTTTTAATCTTCCAGTTTCCCTAAAGTTAACAGTTCGAATCTTTCCTAGTACTTTTTGATGAGTATGGATTACATGAATGTAAGAGTTCCGTGAAATTTCAAATTTTGAAGAAATTTGTTGGGTTGAAAATATTTGGTATTGTACATAATGAATTGTATGATCAGTTTTGTATTTTGTCAATTTTTTGTTGTTATATTATTCTGGAAATATAATCGTTGCAATCTAGAATCCTCCGCAATATCACAAATGCTCGTTATTACGTCAAGAACTACATCCTTCATAAAGTCCTAAAAGTTCCATTCATTCAAAATTTAGCCTGTGATCGTTATGAGTGATTTCACAACAACCTTTCCTTTCAACCAAATCCATTTGTACGAATCCTTGCTTTCCTCTAACCTTCCCGGAATCCCCTCAAGATGACTCAAGAGAAGATAGCTGAGGGATCTACTACTACCATTATATACTACAAACATTATGAAACATTTCCAAATAAACTATAAACTATCCCAATACATGACAGGACATGGGCCATGTAAAGAATACCTGAGCAGGTTGAGAATAGCTTCTAGTCTATCATGCGCATGTAACGCGGAGACACCCCAATCTCCTAGACACTTGGTGTATGAGTGCTGTTTGAGGGAACCACAAAGACTAGCTCACATACGTAAGGTCTTGGTGTGTGGAGAGGAGTGGCCCGTTAGGCCTTCCTCATTAATTAAAAAACGTTATTATAAAGAATTTATAAAATTTTTGTACAGTTTAGACATTTAAGAAAAAAAAATTATTATGTTGAATTATGAATGAATATAAAATAAGTTAAAATAAGTATTTTGTAGTTTAAATGAAAAAAGTATTGTGTACAATTTGATGATGAAGCATGTAATACACAGTAGAACATGTTGGAATAAAATACAAAATAAAAAAAAATATACTACAAAACAAAGTGAAAAGTTAAAACAGTAGGTTTTATTCTTTACTCATGTGCATCGAAGTTATTGTGTAATGTCTTACTATATATGCTTGTTACGCAGAATGCACGTAGTTGTATATTTGTAAATGAAGATGTTAAAAAAAAATGTATTACTCTAAAGTAAGATGTTAGGACATTGTTCATGATGTTATGTATTGATCAGTTGTATACTGTAGTAATTTTTTTTTAAAAAAATGTTATTTGTAAATCAGAAGGTTTAAAAATTGAATGGAAACTTATGAATGGTTGTGAGTTAAATCTATTATGGAGGTAAGTATAGTGTTTAACTAGTTAGAAGAGGTCTGCGGAACACGTGGCCCCGCGTGACAGTTGGCGAAGGCTCATTTGAGATTCGAGTCTCTGCCGACTACCCTTCAGACCCTGAATAACAATCGGTCTAACAATGGCCTCCTGACAAGATCAAGTTTCAGTCCTTCGACACACCCCCAATCAACCCTTACTTAACTTTAATTCCCCTTTACTTCCTACCCCTATTATACTTTTACAAACAAATACAAAACTTCCTTTTCCTATCGTGTTTAACTTTTTTTTTTTTAGTGACTGTTATTTGCGATTTTTTTTTTAGTTGACACACAAAATCCGTCTATTTTATAACTTTTTCATTCGCTTTCTTTATTTACTTTCAATGATTAAATTGAGTTGAATCACTTTTAAAATTTGTAATCCCATAAGTATTTACTAAATATGTAATGAGAAAATTTCCTATCTGCAATGACTTATATAACCCAAATTAAGTCAATCATATTTCATTGATGCCATCCCAAATCAACGTTTACATATTTGATGGATAAAAACAATTAGCTCTTTCATTTACTGCAAAGATAGTGATACAAAAGTTACTTTATAATTTGCTACATTAGAAGCAGCAGCAAGTTATGTGACTCCCTGGTTATTGCGACATCCCGCAGTGCCGAACTCTTAAAGAGCACAGTTCTGCTTCCTTGTTAGTTTTTGATCAATTGTTTCAAATGTACTGTTTCTTCATTATGTGCTTCATTGAGTGTGTATATCTATCTCACGTTATATTGTGATTCAGTAAGCATTAAGCTATTAACTAGTTGGTTGTCGCTTTCCTTCTTTCTGTTGTACTCGAGGAGACAGAGATTATCTGTATATTCAATTAATCCTATTGTGGTAGTTCTATTTTGTAAATATTTATTTGTAAGATGACTTTGAGCTCCTGTGACCAGTCTGAAGGTCTTATTCTGTATAGCAGCAAGTTTCTTTAAGGTGGCTTTGTCGAAATACTGGATTCGTGAGGAACATCTGTAAGTTAGTATAGGTCTGATCAGGACGTTGTACAGCAGTACTTTTGTTCTAAGTAATAGCTAGATTTATCATTTATAAGATGATAGATCCTACTCCGTATAGAATTCGCCTTTCCTAGAATACTGTTAATATGTGTTTTGAAGTTGATTCGTCTGTCGAGGGTAACTCCTAGGTATTTTATAGTTCTAGCTGGCTTTATTGTTCGTCCGTGGATAGTAATTTCTGTCAATTACCTGCTAGAAACGAATTGAGAGTTTTCTTTAAATCTTACAGTCATTATTGACAGGTTCATGACTTACCCAATTTGGCTTTGATTATCACTTTTTTCAAATTTGTAATTATATTTTCCTGTTCCAAGGGATTTAATAAATGAATAATATATTGTCATAAAAATTTACATGAAACTTCAAAGAAACATTGCATTTATTAACAAAACTATATGGCAATGCATTTTTACCATTTTGATCATATGCATTGGTTTTTGAAGTGTATATCCAGTTTCGAGAAAACGTTTTCATTGTAAATTCACATCAAAACGAATAATGATATTAAAAAAGAACTGTTAATACGCTTTAATATGAACATCCTTTATCTTTTATCTGTGATTACTGAAAAATACCTGAGGCAAATTTTACAAATAATTTTAATATATTTGTACACGCAGAATGTGGGAAATCGGTACAAAAAGTACAAATACAATACAAAAAGTACAAGTACAAATTAAAGGAATGTTGTAAGAATATTATTTATTTTATTTGGCGAAATTTTAAATGCCATTAAAAATTTTGAAATTTTTTTGGAAGAGTTTTAAATGTTAAGAGTAGTAAATATTATTGTTTTTATTAATATTTAATAAATTAAACATTAATTTATGCATTTAAGTGTTCAAATTCACCGAGTGTTAACCTTAATACTAAAAGTGTGAAGAGTAGGAATCAAAACTGAAAACAATAATTATGTTATATTTTTGGTTACTTGTGAAATTATCAACATCTGCCTAATTTAGACTGTGGATTCGAATAATTGCAATAAGGTTTCTCCCCAGTTCGTGTCATGGATGGTTATGTAGAGTTCAATCCGAGAACACACCGCTGTACACTTCATTGCTGCTTAAGATATCTTTAGACAAGTATAGTACACCAGTGTTATATCGTCTGCCTTGGGAGGCAGTTTTATATTTGTGGAAGAAGAAACTTCTACACCACTGACACACCGGCGCACACTTTATTTCTTATCAAGATATTTTTAGCATAGCAAGATAAGTATAGCACAGCCGGACTATACCATACCCCTTATTTGCTATTTTCAGCATAGCAGGATAAGTATAGCACAGCCAGACTATACCGTACCCCTTATTTGCTATTTTTAGCATAGCAAGATAAGTATAGCACAGCCGGACTATACCATACCCCTTATTTGCTATTTTTAGCATAGCAAGATAAGTATAGCACAGCCGGACTATACCATACCCCTTATTTGCTATTTTTAGCATAGCAAATAAGTATAGCACAGCCGGACTATACCATACACCTTATTTGCTATTTTCAGCATAGCAAGATAAGTATAGCACAGCCGGACTATACCATACACCTTATTTGCTATTTTCAGCATAGCAAGATAAGTATAGCACAGCCGGACTATACCAAACCCCTTATTTGCTATTTTTAGCATAGCAAGATAAGTATAGCACAGCTGGGCTATACCATACACCTTATTTGCTATTTTTAGCATAGCAAGATAAGTATAGCACAGCCGGACTATACCATACCCCTTATTTGCTATTTTTAGCATAGCAAGATAAGTATAGCACAGCCGGACTATACCATACCCCTTATTTGCTATTTTTAGCATAGCAAGATAAGTATAGCACAGCCGGACTATACCATACCCCTTATTTGCTTACGATTTGTGAAAGAACAGAGTTTCACACCACTGAAACAGTGAAAGGAATATCGGTATGAATCATTAAGAGATTACAAAAAGACAGGACTCTTAATGAAAAGGAAAAGAGAATGAACAAGGAACGGTGTCTGGATAAAACAAAAAAAGTATATTCAAGGAGACGGTAACGGAATATCTATAAATATACCATAAAAAGTTTTACTACAACATTCCTTTTATTTTATAACCAAACTTAGTAGTGTTATAACTTTCTTGTAAGTAAACTGTAGTCGGTAATTTATTACTATTTTATTTCGAGTTTTAACGCATTTTTACAGTTAGTAGATTATGGCTTTAAATATAAAATAAACATAACTGTTACCTCGGGCCACCTGCCTACTTTTGTCTTATCTCAGTTTTTCATTTCGTCGATACCGGACTTATAAGCATTTTATGCTTTATTTAGAAGAAAAAAATGTGGATTTATGATTTGATACACATTTTAAATAAGCGTGAGTCAGGTCGAGTGATGGATAAGGGGAAATTTGTTTTTCGTTTGTGTGTTTTCCAAGCCACATGAGCTGTTAATTCTACATTAAGATTTCTAAATTTTGCCTAACTCTAGTGTGTTTAGAGTAGGGGTCTTTAACGAGTACCTCATGTAGTACAGGTTTGGGAGACACAGTTTGACGTCCTCTTCGAGAGACGACGTGCTCAGATTTATTCACCTCCCGCGTGAATAAATTGAGAGCCAGGTGGGCTCTCAACCCAACCTCAACCCACTACCAGTCCAAAGGCATAGTATCTCATGTCTTACAGGTTCGGGAACCATAGTTTAACGTCCACGCCCACAGAAAACATGCTCAGATTTATTCGCCTTCCATGTGAGTAAATTGAGAGCGAGGTGGTTGAACCAGGATCTATCAGTCCAGAGGCGAGTGCGTTGCCACTGGGCTAACCTGGCCCCTAGGAATGATAGCAACACCAGTTCATTATTGAAATATAACTGATCTCATGGAGTTTATCGACAGTTTATAATTAATCTTCCCGAGTCCTCTTAAACTCCTTTAAAGACTAACCCTTACTTGACCCATGCACGCTTTACATCGTCTGTTACGTCATTTTTCCACTTTTTCCAAGATAGTCTTTTACAAGAAGTCCATTCCAAATAAATTTCAAAAAAAAATTTCATTTTTTCTTCATTCTTATATATATACATTTTAATCATTCTATGAACTATTTTTTTATATTAGAATTTTATGTACAGTTATACGTCGTTTCAAGACTAACTCGTTTAACGAGAACAACTCGGAATAACGACAGGACTTCCGACTGGCCCAATATTATTTTATCATCCTCTCAGAGTTACGATGACTCGAGTGAGACGGTATTTTTTGATAAGCAGTATGATAAGATGAGCTTTTCAGACCCTAGTTATACACCTTGTTCCAGCATCCAGTTGTATATTGTTGAATATTGCTGTATATTTCTGAACAGTGGCTACGAGTTACAGAATTGTTCAGTACCGAAGCACTTTTCAGTATGTTCAGCCCAGTACTATCTAATGAACCTATGTTTTTAAAATCCTGAAATTAATGGGTAAAAGAATAAACCAGTCTGATGTACATTAATTGATTGTTTGAAAAGAGAAAAAAAGAATGCAGGGTATGCTAACTATGAGCATCTTGACTGATGTATGTATAGATATTCGTTTAACAACGATTTCGCTTAACGACAGCGTTTTTGGTCCAAATTACCATAGTTAAACGAGGCGTACCTGTACTAAATGCTTGTTGTATTATAGCTTGATTCTTATTTCTCATATTTACCGTTAAATCGTGTTGTAGGTAATTAAATGAGCATAGTGTTACATGGAAGATTGTTTGATATTTGTAGAAATGCAAGCTAAAGGAGAGCAGTGATGTAAAGGATTTCATGTTTATTGGGGCTGGCTGGGGGATTCGGCAAGTTGCCAGCACATTGGGAGGGGGGGGGGGGCTGCTCTGTCAACGCTCTAGGCATTCCCCCTCCCTCTCTATCAGCTGGGAACAGACAAAACCTCAACAAAAATATACCCTCTTCGGAAAGATATTTTTAAATATACCAGTATTTTTTTATGAAACAGACAACACTTTATTTTAAAATCTTTGATACAATTTTATTTTATTTTTTAGATATTATACTTAGAAAAATATAAGTGTAAAAGAAAATTTTTAAATTCCAAAGTTTTGTTGTCTAACTGCAATTTGTCAAACACATTTATTCACTTTATCATTAATGCAGTGAAATCCGTCAAGTAACTCGAGTGAACAAGATAAATACGTTAAGTTTATATTAGTAAGCTAATGTATTAAGGAAACAGAGCAAAGGTAATAGTCGATGGTGTTTAATGCTGTATTGTGCATGTAATCATTCCACAATTTATATTAAACAAATTTACTCATGAATATCATCAATATTTGAAACCTTTAGTTAGTTTAATGTTCGGCCTTAACACCCATAGGTCAAACATTGGCCTTTTGTGATACCACACATTGAAGACGGTTCTCATTGGGAGTTCTACATTTTGCTTAACTCAAGTGTCTTTAGAGTAGGGATCTTTAACGAGTACCTGACATTGTACAGGCTCGGGACCGACAGTTTTCAGTCCTCTCTTTTATTTATCAGATTTATTTACCTTCCACGTGAATAAATTGAGGACCAGAATTGGTATTGAACACCAAACCTACCAGTCAGAGACGAGCACATTGCCACTGAGCTAATCATGCTCCCTTCGAAACCCTTTTCAATATCGCTGTACTATCTCACACATCGATATTCTGATACCTTATACGATACATTAGACAAGAAAGGCTTATGCTTTAAAACTCAATTTAGGACTTGTTCGTAACGAGTGATTATCATCTCATACGGATAGTCTGCAATTGAAGCTGATGTACTACATCAAAACAAAATTGTTTAAGTATGATACGAAGAATTCTTTACTGATACGTAATTTAATTTTAAGACAATCTTATGCAAGAATCGCCTTTTACTCTACTATTCCAAATATTCAGATATTTAATGCTCTCAAGGATAAAGATAATTGTCTAGCAAAAGTGTTGTGATAAATTTACGTGTTACATCTTCTAAAGCATCTAACACTTAGACATAAACTTTTCGTTGTGTTTAAGAATTCCATTGTTTCATAGTAATACAGTATTGTAGAAAAGGTAGTCTATTTGATGACAATAGAGTCACTATTTTTTTACCACATCTTTGTAGAATAAAGAAAAATGAAATTTCATACTAAGTAGTTTCCAATAATGAAAATGTTATTAGTTTACAATATTACCTTAAATACAGTAACTATTAGGTTTTATCGTAATCAATATGAAAAGGTTTTGGGAAAGACGATTGATTATAAGGAACAACATATCACATCAGCAGATCCTTAACATGAGCTTTAATAATGTTAATTGATTTTGAAGTCAAATGGATAAACAAACAAAAGTCTCCACACAAATGAAGTTTCATTCAACAACAACAACGCATTTCGAACACTTTGTGTTCATCATCAGGAAGACACCAGAGAATGTGGTGATAAAGGAATCATCAGGAAGACACCAGAGGATGAAATGATGAAGGACCTTTTTCCTCAGAATGAGTTAAATACCACACAATTACGGATTGCACAACTAATGATTTATTGGTAATTGATAAAATAGGATACTATCTAAATTTTAAAGGAATCAAATTTACCAGCTTTTAAAAGCTTGAAGGATTTTTAACACAATCTACCAAATATGAAATAATCGATAGATTTTCTAATCAAAGAACTATAGGATGGATTAAAACTATTTGTTATAAGAAAAATTAATGCTAGTGTAGGATCTAATGCAGGTGAAATCGTGTCAGATAAATGATGTCTTTTGGGGTAATAATGCCGTCTTTCCTATCGTGGTGGTTAGTAATGAATGACCTTCTAGATTGGAGTAACTTTCATTAAGGTTACAATTTCCAAGAGTATATAAATGAACCTGTTATTGCCTATTCAATTTGATCCTTAGCAGTTCGAATCCAAGTAAAATAGTCCACATATCTTTCTCAAGAAGAAGAAAAAGTAGGTTTTAAAGATATCTTTATTTAAGATACCATACTAGAGCTGCGAGAAGTATGTAATCTCTTTTGATATTAAGCTAAACTTGTATGGTCGGGTAGCAGATACATTGCATAAGGTGATAAAAGAATGTTTTGATTTATGAGATTTCGGTACGTAGATTCTGAACTATAAATTAAATTTTTCGTTCTTTTGAATTGCTATTACTGCTTCGAGAAAACTATCTAATATATTTGATGTAAAATGAGATAGATATTCAAATTAGGATTAATAAACTATAAAAACAAAGGTTATGACCACCTGAACTACCTCCAGCATGGAAAGAAATACCATAATACCTCACCAAGATATACTATACCTCACCAAGATATACTATACCTCACCAAGATATACTATACCTCACCAAGATATACTATACCTCACCAAGATATACTATACCTCACCAAGATATACTATACCTCACCAAGATATACTATACCTCACCAAGATATACTATACCTCACCAAGATATACTATACCTCACCAAGATATACTATACCTCACCAAGATATACTATACCTCACCAAGATATACTATACCTCACCAAGATATACTATACCTCACCAAGATATACATAATACCAAGAAATACAGTAATACCTCACTTTTCTCTGATAATGGTGACCGAAGACACCCAACCGCGAATAATGGACGCGCCTTTATAAAAGCCTCTAAAGCTCTAACAACGACCTTTCCAACAGCGAGAGAATTCTGACCTTCCTCAATACTGTACTGTCATGTAAATAAAAATGAAAAACCAAAAGAAAAAAATAAGAAATAATTCTGAACAAAAAATAATCTGTAGTGCATAGATTCACAAGGGTGTGGGTGGCATGGAAAACTGGAAGTTGGGCGATATGAATTAGCCAATCAGATCAAAGGAAACATCTTTGGTTATTTTTTTATTAATTTCAACTTCTCATTTTTTGATATTTTTATTATTCTCTTACAATTGATTATGTTTTAATATTTTTCATTAATTTTTAGTCTTTATTGAATATTTTTTAATAGCTTTTATTAGTCTTTAATTTAATATTGTAGAATATATTTTGACCCAGGAAGTCACTAGTTGTTTGATATCTTTCTTGATCGTACAGGGAGAATCCTGTATATTTTCTTCTCTAATACTAACTTCTGTACTTTTTCATTACGAGTTTTATATTTTTATCTTTTACTGCAATTACAGTTGAATATTTTTTTATATTTTATAATTAAACATTTCAAGACCCCACGAAACACTAATCCGCGAACTAGCTAGGGATTCCCATATGTCCCACGCCATACATACTTTTATCAATAAAATATTTTTTTTTCCTATAGAACGTCAGACATTCTAAATGTTTATGAATTATGAAAACATCTTACCGAATGTTACTGGTACTTACTCGGTTACTGGTTACTTACCGAATACAAACTGGTACTGATGCTGCGTAGAGTTAGAAACGCGATTTAGTAGTTTATATTTAATGAATAAAATCGTTGTTTACTCTTGGAAGGCATTATTTTTAGAATTTTAAATCACGAATGGTAAAGAAAACAGTATTCTGCAGAGCAAAAACAAAGCAGAAAGTTTTTTTATATTTCTCTTTTACTCCGAATTACTTAACAATTTATCTTTAAACAGTATTGAATGTTGAAATACAATTATATGCCGGATGTCAGTATATTTTACCACATGACAGTAAAAGAAATATAAAGACATTTAAAATGAAAGATACAATAATAAAATTATATAAACCGAATGAAGAAAGAATATCTTTATAGAGATTTTGTTAATGCTCACTTAAAGAAAGGGGCGACTTATTCAAAATCAATCAATAATTCCTTTCCTTTAAGCTCTTCAAGCTCGAATCAATAAGTTCTGAACGGAACAACAACGGCTTCCTCTCCACAGAAAGAGCTACATTTCTTTCAAACATCTAAGCTAGATGTAAACACCAACAGAACAACAGTTGCAGATCTACCCTCGTCCAATTGGTCAGAATCACCAAGCAAATCCTTTTTGCTTTTCTCTCCTACTTGTTTCCATCGAGAAACTTGTTTATTGTTTCCCACAAGTCACAGCTTCTCTTTAATTACTTCTTATTTTTAAAATATCCTAGGGCTATAACTGTGACAAAGAAACTTCTACAATATACAAATTACACTATTTTAATATACATTCACTGATAGTATCGTAACTACAACTATAATAACATTTTCTTTTTTATCAAAATTTCTCGTTTTGAAGGAAGTTATGTAAAGTGAATTGCAAAATGTAAAATTGATAGTAAATGATCTCATATGTATATATATTCGAGTCCAAATGTCAAATGAAATGAGAAAAAAAGACTAAGATATTTCAACAGTGGCAAGCAGTCTTTACCAGACGGTTGGATTTGACTCTGACGAAAAACACTTGTTACTGTTGAAAGATTTTAGTATTTTTTTCTTATTTCATATTACGGTTTGCACGTTGATTGTTATTTCATATGTTTATTGTGAAATATATTGTTTAATTAAAGTTACAACTACAGAACACAAAATAGAGGACTAACGCTCACGATTTTCGATCTTGCGTTGTCTTGCCGTCTTCTTGACTGACTGAACAGTTGGGTTTTTGACTCTGATGAAGACCACTTGTTTTCCTATTTCTTATATATATATATATGAACCAATTAAAAAAAATAT
Organism: Hermatobates lingyangjiaoensis; assembly: GCA_026182355.1. NCBI lineage: Eukaryota > Metazoa > Arthropoda > Insecta > Hemiptera > Hermatobatidae > Hermatobates > Hermatobates lingyangjiaoensis. The sequence goes on from JAPFBL010000093.1 coordinate 371,090, forward strand.
AGCACACAGATCGACACAAGAATAACTCACTTCTATATTTTCACCATCGTCGTCATCAGGAGGCGAAGAGTCCCGGAGAAAGGCAGAGCGGTGACTCCTTACATATATATATATATATATGTATTTTGGGAGCAGACCTTCAATCAAACATGTTTTATTAAAAATTATGAGCATAATTTTTAATAAAACATATATATATATATATATATATATATATATATATATATATATAAAATAAATTCAAAACGAAGGAAACACACAGAAAGACACAGACATAACTCACATCGATATTTCGACCATCGTCGTCATCAGGAGGTGTGAAGAGCGAAGAGTCCCACAAGAAGGCAGGGCGGTGACTGTGTATATATAATATGGTCTTCAAGGTTACTTAGATAGTGCGCTTGTATCAATTTGTTCTCTTCTGATTATGGTTTAACCAAAATTTAGAGAACGTAAGCGTTATTTAAGTAAAGCTAAATGTGTTTATCATAACAATATGTCTTTTGTTTGTACGGTAGCTTTGCAATCAGTGAAACATGGTTCTTAAAATACAGGTAGCCTGTAATTTAGAGAGAATACAATGAACTACTTTATCACATGCTTTAGCTTTACTAGTGTAAAAAACGACATCAACCTTTAAACCGGATTTCATAGAATTGAAGATGCAATAAAAAAATGAAATGCATATTATTATACGTTGACCTATTGGGATAAAAATCATGTCGAAAAAAATGTTAGTTATTTTGATAAAATGTTTGTTACAAACTTTACTCATTTCTGTTTCAATGTTTAATTATTGGTTTTACTCGTTTTTTTTTCTGTCAAGAACTCTTTTATTTGAGATATAATTTTCTTCTAAAGGATGATAAAAACTTTTTCTTTAATCAAATTTAAAAGTTCTATCTTTTGGTGATATCTGGGAAATATTAATTAAAGCAAATTCAAACAAAAGAGCTTTTTTTTTTTTGCAACAACTGACAAATTAGTGAAATCATAAAACTTCTTTTGTCAAGTACCTTGGAACGTTGATTATTTTTTTTTTCATTATAGTTATTAAAAATTTATTTTAATTTTTGTATTTACTTATATTTTTGTAAGATATATGCACATTGTCTAGGTGCACATTATGAGGACTATACTTGCTTTAAATGACTGTACTATGAAATAGTAATGCTTTTTTTGTGTGTTCATCCATTCTACCTGTGTTGTATACAGGACTTGAGAAGGTCACTGAATGATTAGGATGAACAATTAAATTAAAATTAATTATACATAGGGCGGAATAGATAAGATAAATAGAGCGGAATGAAATAGAAAAAAAATACATTATATTTTTACAGTATTCAAGATTATTTTATGTGGAGTTGATAGTATTTATTAACAACATTGATATTCCAATGATCACTTTAGCTTCTGTTCAATCTATTTCATATTTCATGTTACTTTTTTTTTCCCCACTTCAACTACAAAAATATTTGTTATAAGAAGTGATTCTAAATTATTATTATACAATTAACGGGGATGTATATAGGGAATGAGTGGTCACCCATTGGTGCCACTCCATAACATGGTTACCCTCACAGATGGTTTAACTTAGAAGGTCTCGTGGCCATTTTCTTTTTAAGCGCCTTTGGGGGTTTGAGGGAATTTCAGGTGAGTAAAGGGTTTGAGCGAGTGGATTGGGGTGGGTTTTGTAATCTGTTGTGGAATATTTTGTAACGTTCCATTGCTAAGTTCTGGACAGATGGGACTTTGAGGCTTTGGTGTATGATTTTGTTGGGGACGTAAAAAGGTAAGTTTGAGAGTTTTCTGATAATTTTTGACTGAAGGGATTGCAACGGTTGTATGTTAGATGGTTTGGTGGAACCCCAGATTTCTATTCCATATGCTCAGAAAGGCTTCAGGACTGCGATGTATATATGTAGTTTGTCTGTTAGTGTAAGTCTTGATTTTGAGTCTAAAAGTCTTATGAGAAGTTTGTAACGTCTGTTGATCTCTGTGCGTTTAAGTCTTGTATGTGGATTCCAAGTCATCCGAGTGTCAAAGTGTAGCCCGAGGTAGCGTACAGTGGTCGCAGGAGGGATGATCTTATTATTCAGGAATACCGAAGAGCAGGTTTTACGGGAAAGACTGAAAGTAACGTGAGAGCTCTTTTGCTCGTTGATTTTGATTCTCCAACGTCTGAACCAAGGATGGAGAAGAAGTAAATGTTGTTGTAGGTAATCAGAAGCTAAAATGGGGTTTCATGTTACCTAAATGCAAGAATAAGATACTACTAAACTCAATACTCGAACTGGTATTCACTGACAAGCATTTTTAATGATTTGCGAGGTTGAACCATACATATGGTATCAGTACATTAACATGAAATCTTTTTTCCGATTCTCCAGTAGACTTTTCGTTTACAAATTACCAACATTATTACCCTAAGAGAAACTATATTAAAGTCAAGATTCTTTATACCTTAGGAATTAGGTAGAATGACTCATGATATGGTAAGACTATAATTTTTGACATTAAGCGGGTTTCTGTAACAGTTTTGTATTTTTTGGGAACTTCTTAAACCTATGTCTATAAAAGAGACAGGATATTTTAATGCAGAAATGTTCACTAATAAATTCAGTCTGCTAACTTCTAACACCCTCAAAACCATATGTCTAAAAACAGATATTTCAAGTTTTTTTTTTTTGGATGATCAGATTAAAAATAAACTTAGGGAAGTTCCATATTGGGTTTTATATATACTAAAACAGATCTCATTCTGAGCTGAAATGGATAAACCAACAAAAGTCTCCACACAAATGAAGTTTTATTCAACGCGTTTCGAACACTTTGTGTTAATCATCAGGAAGACACTATAATACAAATTAAATCTAATTAGCTACAAAAATTAGAGTGAAATAATAAAAAATAAAAGTTCAATTAAGAGAATTCAAGACATATCCAAGGAAGTGGTTATTATTATACGCGTTGAATAAAACTTCATTTGTGTGGAGACTTTTGTTGGTTTATCCATTTTACCTCAGAATGAGTAAATACCACACAATTACGGATTGCACAACTAATGATTTAAAACAGATCTTGTTTATTAGAAATTTACACATACATCTAAGAAGGACATTTTACAACTTATTTCCCGTTAGATTGTGAATTCGACTATTGGCATTAGGGAATTTAATTTCTTTAGACAGGAATCTTTATTAATGTATTTTATACAAAAAAAAAGACAATATATGTTCAATATATCTGAGCCATTTAACTTCATTAGGCAGAATTGATGTTTCAAAAACTTCCGTATAGAAATTGTTGGGACAGGAAAATAAGCAATTACTCATTGGAAAGCCAGAACACTTGTTTGTAATAGTAATTTTCAAATTGAAAATGACAATCAACTTCGCAGAATTTAATTAACTTTATTGTAGTAGTGGTAGATAGGAAGAGGGAATAATTAAATAGTTCCTCCTGCTGAAAGCTCAAGAGATCAGTTGCAGGTGGTACATTAGTAAAATGGGACTTTATATCAAAACTAATCAAACTATATTCTTCATTATTATTGATGCTCTTTGATTTACTAACTAAATCTGTATTTATTTTTAATATTGCTGTCGAAAATGTTATCAATTATAGGGCTCGTAAACCTAAAAGTCCATTTGATAACGACGAATTTGGAAGCCTAATCAGCTATATTCATAATGTAATTGTGGTATCACACTGTGGTTATTCTTTAATATTAAATTAGCTATGCTTAAATTCTTGTAATATATGCTAATTTTCTGTCGATCTTGGTGTGATTGTGTGATACCACAATTACAGCGCACCAATTTAGTGTATAGATATCACTGCAAAATAGGAGACTGCGAACTCCTGAACTCTACATACATTGGGGCAACAAGCGCAACCTTATCCAGACGTCTCACAATGCACCCTTTGTGTTTTTAGCCTTAAAACTTATATCACCCAATTTAAATTACTGCAGGCACAGGCACTAGCTGCAGGAGGACCTAATGATCACACAGAAAGGTTACACAAAGTGAAACTGACCAGGGATATGCTTACTAACAACACTGAAATATTATACCAAGAAAGTGACCACGACAGATTAAGCATTATTGAGGCCCTTAGTATATTGGAAATGAGGCCCAATATAAATAACCAAACAGTAAGTTTTACAAACTTATTGAAGCTGCACATGGGACAGTCGCAACAAACGGGGAATTTGACAATGTAGAACAATTTAAAGACACCTGCTGACATGAAATGAAATGCCAACCGGCCAGTTTAAATGTTTATATTTGATTAGTAGTTATAGACTTTGAGTGTGATAATTAAGTGTTTTAAACAATGTTTAATAGGTTTTTTTTAGATATTGTATATAGGTTAACCCCTGAAGATGGTCGAAGACGACCGGAACGTTGGAAAAAATATAATCATTGAAAACCAAACGTTCCTAGTTCCTTGTGAATTTAAAAAAATATTAAGGGCTTTGGAAAAGTTATCCAAAAAATTAATTAAAAAAACAATAGGCCGTAAATTCAATCTGACATGTATTAAGAAAGGACTGTTTCCCAAATATTCGAATTTCAAAATATATATATATATATATATATTATCAAAGTGCTCTTGACTTCTTGGTTCAAGTCAGTATTTGATATGTCTTTTGAAGGCTAGTTATTGGTACTGAAATTCTCCTTATTGTCCTAACGTTTTGAAGTATTTAAACATCTTCAGCAGGGCTACAAAAACATAAGGCTATAATATTTTCAACAACAAAAAATTCAAAACCAAAATTAGTATAAATCAACTTTTTCGGGTTACCTTAAAAAATGCATTAAAGAATTATCTCATACTATGTATTTATCTAATACTATCTAACAATTTATCTAGTACATTAAAGAATATTAATAGGTATAGACATATACTCATTTTGGTTGTAATCATGTATTTTTAAGTTGCTGCGGTTAACATGGTAAACATTTGTTGTTGTTGTTGAAATATTATAGCCTTATTATATCTTTATAGCCTTGATGAAGATGTATAAATACATCGAAACGTTGAGGGGATAAGGATAAGTTCAAAAAAAACAAATCAATTACTACACACACACTCACACACACACACACACACAAACAAACACACACACACACACACACACACACACACACACACACACACAATATATATATATATATATATATATATACTGAAACACAACAAAGACGCACTTTTCAATATTTCGACTGTAATGGCGGTCGTCCTCAGGAGAATAAATGAATTGACGGAGGGATGACAGTCAACTAAAAAGACTGTTTTGTCGTCCCTCCGTCAATTCACTTCTTCTCTTGAGGACGACCGCCATTACGGTCGAAATATTGAAAAGTGAGTCTTTGTTGTGTTTCAGTTTATGTGTCACTGCTTATTTTAATTGTTATTTGTCCTGCCGGATCGTTTTTCGTTTATCATGGTATATATATATATATATATATATAACCACTTAAAATTCGAAAAAACGATCCAAACTTGACGCAAATCAGTTCACAAACGAAGAAAAGCAACACACAGAGAAAGAGACACACTTACAAACTCAAATTTTCGGATGATCCGTCTTCAGGAGAAAAGAGAGAATGGGCGACCAAGCACGCCGGAAACACAACGGCAGGAAACGTTGTGTTTCCGGCGTGCTTGGTCGCCCATTCTCTCTTTTCTCCTGAAGACGGATCATCCGAAAATTTGAGTTTGTAAGTGTGTCTCTTTTTCTGTGTGTTGCTTTTCTTCGTTTGTGAACTGATATATATATATAATTTTCAATTACACAAAGCACGACACAAGGAATAAAAAAGACACTTACAGGATATAATATATATATATATATATATATATATATATAAAAGAGTGGAAAGGGGACAAATTTTACGGGAAATGACTTTTACTGTGGTTCTCCTCAGTTTAAGAGTTCTTCATCTAAGTTAAACACTCTAATAACAGCTACAGCTCAAACAAAAAACAACCTTTTCAAATGGAAAATTATTTTAAAATTAAAGAATCTATTGATTAGGAAAACCTAATTTCTGGTTGAAAAGAAAATTAATTTAAAAACCATAGTTTGTTTAATTTAAAAGATTTAATTAAAGCAGTTATCAACCTCTTTAGTATTTGTCTTTTGGAAAAATCTAAATGATTTTTCATACTTGAACTTCAAACGAAAGAATAAATCATTTGTTTCGAATTTAAAAATTTAATTAAAAAAATGAGAGCAAGAAATGTTTAAATGGTATGATTGAAAATGACTTACTGAGGTGTTGATTTAGTTCTTTAAAATAACTTTCTATTGCTAAAAGTATGAAGTAATGAAGTTTAGGGTTATAATTTTATTTGGCATGAAAGTAATTCATACATATTTGAACCAGGTAAAAAAAATATATAAAATTTACTGTTGTACTTCTTTTCTCTAGAAAAATAGATAATACTTTGTTTAAAGTAGTTCAACAAAGATATAATAAATGTTTTTAAAATATGGTACTTAACAGTTGCCAATAAATTATTTTGGTATAATTGTTCATCAGACTGGGGTATAAATTATTTGGCATAACTTATTTATGATACTCCAACAGACTTTATTAGACGACCCGTGACCCTTTGTGACACTCAGTGTTAAAAAATTACAGGAACAGTTAATCCGCCATTACGGTCGAAATATTAAAAGTAAGTATTTGTTGTGTTTTTTTATGTGTCACCTAGTATATATATATATATATATATATATATATATATATATATATTCAGGTAACTCACCACAAATTAAAGAAGATAGTCGCTCTAAGGCCTTTCGTTTTCACGTCGTCAGAGAGCAAGTGAATACAAGTTGTAAGCAGGTTATGAATTTTGATTTAAAGAAGGAGTAAGATTGGCATCATTGACAGTATTTTTCCCTATAACTGTTGAAATAGTCTTGATTTGTTTGATAATTCCTTCAATTAGAAATTCATCTAATTTAAAAAGGCCTGGACTAGTGTTGACCAAGTTCTTAGAAAAGTCTTTTATGAGGGCGCTTTCAACAATGTTTCTTATTCTTTCACATGACATAAAAACCAACTCCTTTGCTTATTTCCAGTTAATTATGTGATTTTTGTCTCTAATGTGTAGGAACAAGGCACTTTTATCATCTTGTCTTCTAACTGAATACTGATGTTGCTTAATCCTTGTATCCATTCCTCTTCCCGTCTGTCCAATATAAGCCAACTCGCAATCCTTGCAAGGAATTCTGTATACACAACAGTTTTTTCGCCTTCTTTTAGAGTTATGGACAAGTCTATTTGACAAATTACCACCACTACTAAATGTAACTGAGATATCTAGCTTCTTCAACAAATATGGAATGTCTTTTAAACATGGGCTGTAGGGAACCACCAGCAAATTCCTTCTTGAAAAACGTTCCTCACTTACAGATGACATCAAAGATTGTTTGGCTTTTTTCATCACGTTATCAATTAATTTTTTTGGATACATTAGAGAGGTTGAAACTTTGTAAATATATTTAATTTCTTCTTCTAAAAATGGTTCACTGCAAATTTTGAAAGCTCTCAAAAACATGCTATTAAAAACGGATTTTTTGACACTGAGGGGTGTGCCGAGAAGAAATGAACATAAAAGGATACATTTGTAAATTTTCTGTAATATATATATATATATATATATAAAATAAATTCAAAACGAAGGAAACACACAGAAAGACACAGACATAACTCACATCGATATTTCGACCATCGTCGTCATCAGGAGGTGTGAAGAGCGAAGAGCGAAGAGTCCCGCAGGAAGGCAGGGCGGCGACTCTGCCTTCCTGCGGGGCTCTTCGCTCTTCGCTCTTCACACCTCCTGATGACGACGATGGTCGAAATATCGATGTGAGTTATGTCTGTGTCTTTCTGTGTGTTTCCTTCGTTTTGAATTTATTTTATTTAAAAAAGTCCGCTGAACCGTTTCTTTTAATTGTATATATATATATCAATGATCAAACCACAATATGAAAATGGGAAAACAAGACTAAGATCTTTCAACCGTAACAAGCCGTATAAGAAGACCGCTTGTTACGGTTGAAACATCTTAGTCTTGTTTTCCCATTTTCTTATTGTGGTTTGATCATTGATTGTTATTTAACTTGTTTATGTGAAATCTTTTTATATATATATATATATATATATATATATATATATATATATATATATATATATGATTCGTTACAATGGTGACCAATAGGAGAGTAGAGTTTAAAACTCTACATTCCTTTTGGTCACCATTGTTAAATATCATGCCAAGGAAGTCTAGTATGTTTCTTACATACCTTCTAGTTTATGTATTTTTAGTTTTATAAGGTAGATTGTAAATTTTAAAAGTATTTTTATTAGTTATCTTTGAATGAAACGAAGTGGTTGTTAATGTAAATAAGTATTTTATTATGAATTGTAAACATATTGTAAAAAGAATTCCTTGAGAATGGAAAATATTCCATTTTCCTCTGTAAATATGGAAAATAGAAATAAAGACAAATCATTGGGTGAGTTGATTTATACCGTACCGGAAAGATAGAAGAATAATATCAGAAAACTTGAGAAGGTATCTAAGAAACATACTAGACTTAAAGTTGGCAAGATATTTAATGATATATATATATATATATATATATATATATATATATATAAATATTTCGTTGAACAACTGACCGCATTTCACTGATATCATTTTCTTCACCAGTTTTTCAAGGTTTTTGAATACCTTCTTCTTTCCTTCATCCGAACGTTGGAGAATGTTAATTAAGTGGGAACCGACATGTTTCGACTGGCTTCCAGTCATCTTCAGGGTGATTAATTAAAAAAAAAATTTTTTTAAGAGAATTTATTTTCAATTCCTCTTTCTTTTTAATGCCATTATTTGTAATGTAATATATTACTCACTGTTCTCTTTAAACAAGAACATCAGAGTTTTATTAGTATATAGATATTAGAAATCGCAAAGATTAGTTGTGCACTTACAGAAGAAAAAAAATCATAAAAGAAGAATTTAATGAAATGGATATTTTTGAAAAAAAAAAGACGAGAAAATTGATAAGAATTATGTAAGATACATGATGATGAAAAAATGTACTGACATATAACGCAGACCAATTGAACTATATGAGAAGGAAGGAAATAATTTTCAAAACGACTTAATTTATAGCTGTTTGAAACGAAAATGGAACACTTAATAAAAGACTGTATCTGTTTTTTTTTTTTTTTGTTAAGTTAGAAACTAATATGACCATTTATCAAAACAAAAATAATTCTGAACAAATAGAATTGATTTAATGCGTTTACTACAAAGATTAAAATAAGTCATATTTGGATATTAACTATCTTATAGCCAGACAGGATCAATTCTTCTTGTAGGTGGGAATATTTTAAAACCAGTTGAAGGACTCCTACGCCAACATAGAAGGAAGTACTACTTATTCATCTCTTAATGTAAAATATAATTGACTATAAATTTGATTAACTTTAAAATATATTTCGCCGTTATATAGTCTATGATTTATGAAAGTACAACTTTTGCTGACTCAATATGTTTATTTTGTTCTGTTTTAGAAAGTTTAATGCAAACTTTCTGGCTATTAACATATTATGATAAATTCCTTTTTTATAAGAAAGGTAAAATCTGTCTTTACTATACGATAGTATAAATTTGTAACGTAGGGTATGCTTTTTTTTCTATTATGTGCCCGCATATTGGAATTGTTTACAAGTATAAAACCATACTTGAATCATTTTCACCCTCTTATAGTCTTCAGTTTGTTTTCAAAATTAGTTTAACATTTTGGAAGTCTTTTATTTCAACCAGTGATTCCAAAGTATGACCAATATTAAATCATTCTAATAAAAAACAAAATTAAAAAAATCTTACAGCTTTAAAATTATATTAAAAAGCTATTATAATTTTGTGCACAAAAAATTAACAAGTAATTGAGAAAAATAATATTTATTCTACTAAAAAATTAAAAATTTTTTAACTGTTCACGGAATTGTTATGAAAAGCACGTCAACTGTTTATTAAAGAAAATTAAATTACCTTATGTTAATATGCAAACTTTAATTAAATTAGTTACTTTTTTTACAGCGTAGTTAAGAGTTAAATTCAAGCCTTAGTACTATTAGGATGTAAAAGGACTTAATTTCTTTTAATGTTTGATTTATATTTTCTACAGTACTGAGGAAAAAAGAAATAGTTAAATTTATAATTTTTTTTTGTAAATTTTTTTAGATATATGAAAACTTTTTTTTCCCTGTTTGAACATATTTTAATTGAAAAGAAAGAACATAATGTAGTTGCCAGTGTTATAGTGAAGCTTGTCGTTGCCTCATAATTAGAGAAGCCTGGTTTAAAGTTAGCCAGCCTTACAAAGTATTTCAAAACTTTGTGTTTGCAGAATCATCTTACTGGTGCCTCATCTTGATGAAGTTATTAACAATTTTCTCAAACAAACTAAAACTTCTATGTATTACGCAAATAATGAAATAACTGTTTTCAGATTTTCAATTTTACATATTCATAAGTACAAAAAAAGTTTAGCAAACACTTACTGAACTAGAACATATCTGTACTATTTATATTTATAAGTTATATATATAATATATGTAAGTGGTATGTACAAAAAAAATACATCTTTCTTGATGTCACCTCAGAATGTGATGATTAGGTGATGTGTATGAGTATGTATCCAAAGTTTGTGGCTACGTTACGGTCCAGAATCTTTGATGGATCAAATTTATATTTTACACACAAAATAGGCCACACAGTGTAGATGAGCCCTATTGTTTGAGAGCATTTATGCATGAAGGGAAAGTCATTTCTTTTTGGCAAAAACCGGTTTTTAGACATTTTTTTCTTCTAAACTACTAATTCTTGAGACTTGAAATTTTCTCACTATTTTTAAGGCTACAAAATTTTTAAACAAAAAATATCTTCAAATTTTTTGAATATCAACAGGAAATATTTTTTTTTTCAATAAAATGTAAAAATTATGACATATAATCCAATCTGAAAGGTTGTGAGAGAGATAAAGTCATACAGTGTAACGGATCAAAATGAAACTCTTCATAAAAATAGATAATTCTGAGGAGGATGTTTGAGATAATTTTTTTTCCTAATTACATTCACCAATGGGGCGTTACAGTACATTTTCTGTTTTCATTAAATGTTGTTATGACGGCACACTAAAAAAAATATGAAATTCTACCAACAAATATACAAAAAAATTAACTATTATTACAAGAAAATCATGAAATTTCAATTACGTAAAAGAGTGATAAAGCAAACAAAAGTGGATATTGATCCTGGACTAATGTCAATCCTAATTGATCCTAACTTGCTATACTTGTCGTATTTGTGTACATTTATTTACATCGGTTACATAACTTTTTCTTTGAGTGAATCCACTGAAATAAATTTTTGTTTAGAGGATTAATGAAAAATTTTAAATAATTTAGTAACTTTATGTGAGATGCAGAAGAATAAAATTATAATATAATTTTATATTATATTACATAAAATGGAAAAAAATCAACGCCAATCAAACATATAATTCTCTTGCTTTCAATAGTTAGATGGATTCGTCTCACAAAATGCTCTAATCAATCTATATGTTGCACCTTTGAACAAAAAGCTTATTATCATGTAATTTTTTTTGTTTATAAATCATATTTATAAACTTTTGGTAGTATTGATGAGTGAGGAATGAACTTTTTGTCGTTGACAAAATATGCAGTTTTTTACTATTCTAGTCTAATAGCACATATCTATTATTTAAACAATTTCAAGTTTCCTTCCAGCTATAAAAGTTATAAATTATTTTGAAAAGCTGCCTTTAAATTTGATTTGAGTGCGCAAAACTGGCTAATTACTAATGCACTTTTTCTCAATATTCATCATAGCAACCTAATAACAGAGTACATCACGCAGGAAAAATAGATCACTCGCTTAGAGTGTTATGATGACTCCTGAATGTTTGTCAGGAAGTTTGATATTATATTTACTTGTAGTAAAGTTGAACGTAGACCACTCCAGATTTTAATATTGACAGTAAGAAGAATTTAAGCAACGATGCATGTATGGGATCAGTGTGTTATATTCTACTCGTGATTAGAAAAGGGAAGAAACACTAAGTTTTCACACAAAAGAAAAACTTTATTAATCGTTGACGTGTTTTGAATACTTAAGTGTTCATCGTCAGGTTACACTAAGTGTTTAAAACACGTTGATATTTGATAAAATCTTTTTCGTGTAGAGACTTAGAGTCTCCCTTTCTAATCATTAATTTAAGTAAGGATATTACATTAATATCCTTAAATAATGTAATTAAAACATAATTTGTGTGACTTATGTGTACAAATAAATTTCTACTAGTTTTAGATAACTAAGCCTGCAGTACTTTTCAAACTAAAAACTTAAACAGATTTAAAATTTAATTTAAACACATTATTTTTTACACCATAAGTCTTTTTTTTTAACTTATGAACATAACTTTTAAGATTGCGCAAAGAGGTTCTCCTGCGTCATAATTTAAAATATTATTTCAAAAGTTCAACGACCAATTGAATGCTCCTTATTTGTAAGCAATTAAAAATAATACCCTTCATTAGAATTGGTTTTTTGGGATTAACAATTTTTGAGGACCTCTTTACATGTTCTAAACAGTCAACTAAGATATGATACAATAATAAATGAATGAATACACGAGTGTATCAACATACGCAAAATGATAAGATGCTTATATTCCTACTTAAGTATCTAGCGTATTTAACAAAGAAACTTTTCTACCTCTTTAAATATTCAGTTACTTTTTTTAACTATATTCTTCTACCGTTTTTCTGAGCATAAAAATACATATTTCACAAATTATTACATAATGTATAATCGAAAGTCAATGTATTCTTTATAGCATACATTATTAAACAAAGAACTTTTGTAATCAGGGGATATTAAGTATTAACATTCATGAGGTCCTGATAATCGTTTTGTGCACACCCATGAAGAGGTTTTATGGATAGTTGAAAATATCAAATTCAACATAGGAGAAAACAAAAGGAAACACTGGAACAAAGACTCAAAGGCTTTATATATTCCCCTTTATATTCACTTGAAGGGAAACTGAAAGTTTGATAACCGCCTTTGACCAGCAGTGCAGGGACCACAGGGTGTTCAAGAGCTACAAACGCTTATTGGGCAAAGAACTACAACGACATAAGCTACATATGGCAAAAAAGATAGAATATTTACGAGCATAAAATACTACATTTATTATCACTCTCTAAAAATTAAAATTAAAAAATAAAAAAATAAAAAAAATATAAATAAAAAAAAATTATCTTAGGCTAGGATAGATCATGATAAAATATTAAAATTCGAAGATAATAACACTTAATTCCTATTGGGAAAGGATTATGTCTCTACATAAAAAGTTTATTTTAAAAAAAAACTAAGAACGCGTTTCGAACAGTTCATGTTCGTTTTCAGGTTACATCTGCTCTGCTGGGGTGGTTTATTCAATGGCTGAGACCAAGTAAGGTTTTCAGTGAGTGAGCAGATGTAACCTGAAGAAGAATATCAATTGTTCGAAACGCTTTCTTAGTTTTTTTTTTAACATGAACTTTATAACTATAACAGATTGCACAGTTAACACTTAATTCTACAGCTCAACTTTAACAAAACGGTGAATACATGTTTTCCCTTAGTGGGAAAGACAAGAGTATTAGAAAATAGTGAATCCAGTACTATTGTCTCACTTGGTCTAGGATGTTGTTTGTGTTCTATAATTTCATAGTTATAAAGAGTTTTTTTTTTCACAATTCCTATAAATTTAATGAGTCCAAAATGAAAACAAAAGAAGATGAAGACCGAAAACAAATTGCCTGTCCTTAAGCAAACTTATATTCTAAGTAAGCCATTAGTAAAATTATGACCAGTTTTAACATATTTCCTGACAAGCCGTTTAGAAGTAGTTCCTGTTTTATAGATATTTGAAATAAAATAACGCCAAGTTTAACGAACATTTCTTTCATTTATATCGGAAAGAAATGTTATGCTATCCATGAAGAAATAAACTTCTTTTATTAATTCTTTCAATAAATTCTCTTTTTTTTTATGTTTTCATTCAACCACAACATTTTAAGTAAATCGATCACCTTTCTTGACCTTAATATTACTCTTGACAATGGCAGTTGGACCACTTCCACCTTTGCAAAACCCACCAACCCGGAATAATTTCTTTTCTTTTAAATCAACCAGTCAAAATAGTTTTAGGTCACAATAAATTATTTTCTTCCAATATTACCAGACTTTTTTTGTGTTATAAAAATCAATATTATTTTACATATTTATAAACCTCTTTTAATTTGTTCATAATTTTTAGATTTTTTGCCTGAAAATATCCAAATAATATTAAAATTATAGTAATCCGTCTTACCTCGTACCTTGCTGCTGAAGTTCTTAGACCGGTTTCGGGCGTCACCCATCTTCAACAAGAACTGATCAACTAGAACTACGGAGTTCTACCTTTCTGTTTATATAACCTACCTACTTCCCAATGCTGACTAGATTTTTTTTTTTTTTTTTTTTTACCGTTACATACACTATTACACCGTTAAAGAAATTGAAGCGACGACTTGACAGACTTGACAATGACGAAAATAATAAGAAAAGAATTAAACTAAATAATAATAATTAAATAAAAGTAAAATAAAATAAAAATAAAAGTAAAGTTAAAATAATTAAATAAAAAAAAAAAAAAAATCTAGGCAGCATTGGGAAGTAGGTAGGTTATATAAACAGAAAGGTAGGACTCCGTAGTTCTAGTTGATCAGTTCTTGTTGAAGATGGGTGACGCCCGAAACCGGTCTAAGAACTTCAGCAGCAAGGTACGAGGTAAGACGGATTACTATAATTTTAATATTAATGATACTAACCTCTGTGGTAATGAAAAAATGCATGAAATATCCAAATAGTTCAATATTTAGGCCTTAAACTGTTATTATCCTTATGAAATGGAGTTATGACAATGTAACTGATTAGTTGTACAATTCATAATTGTGTAGTATTTACTCATAATAAGGTAAAACCTGATGATGAACAAAAAATGTTTGAAACGTTTAGCTTAAATAAGAAAACTTCTCTTGTGTGGAGAATTTCAATTATAATTTACTCCAGTATGAAACGACAATTTGTTAATTAATATCATTTTCTAGTTTTTAGGGTAAAAAATCTAATGAAATGGTCTCCACATATAAAAATTTAATGGTGTAAACAACGCGTTGTGAACACGTAGTATTCTTCCTCAGGCGAAGTTTATACCTTCAAAACGCGTTGTTTATCCCATTAAATTTTTATACGTGGAGACCATTTCATTAGCTTTTTACCCTACAATGAGTAAATACCACATAATAACTGATTGCACTACGTTAGAATTTTCTAGTTTTTTAGACTTCTTGGTTGCTTCAATCTCCAGCTGTGTTATTCGGTTAGTTTAAAAAAAGCAGCCAGAAAAATAGCATAACCATAAAAATTTTCAGAATCTGTAACCATATTTATGAAGTTGTTATGAGGGATTAAATTTTTTTTATCAACAATTATCATTAACACAAATATTTATTCATATATCAATGTGTATTATTTAAACATAACTATGTTACCTTACTTAGTTTTACATAAAAATGC
This sequence comes from Hermatobates lingyangjiaoensis, assembly GCA_026182355.1. Classification (NCBI taxonomy): domain Eukaryota; kingdom Metazoa; phylum Arthropoda; class Insecta; order Hemiptera; family Hermatobatidae; genus Hermatobates; species Hermatobates lingyangjiaoensis. The sequence continues at coordinate 386,822 of JAPFBL010000093.1, forward strand.
ACTAAGGATATAATGACACCTGTGTCATACGAGTGTAATGTTGTTTCAATGTAGACTTACTGTAATAAATCAGTTTCCGAGTCACATGGTCTCACTGATGCTTCGTTCCCTTTTGTAATGCAATTCTTTATTTTGATTTCATTATATTTTTTTCTTTTAAAAGACATTACTTGTCAATTATCTATGATCCATTTTTATTGCTATTGTTGATTTTGGTCTCTGAAACTTTAAAGAGAGTTTTTTGAAGCTGAAAATTTACTCTATAAGATGAAAAACATGATTTTAAGTTGAATGTTATAGTCATGAATAATTACTGAATATTGTTTAATAAGCTATGAATAAAATTTAAAAAAATCTTGAGTGGCCTACACTCAAATTTACTGTAAAACAAATGGTATAAACTCATTTAAAATCAAATCATTTTCATCAAGTAATGAACACCAAAAGGAGTTTATTCAAAGAAGAGAAATAAACATAGTGATAATCTAATTTCCTACATTGCAAAACAGCTAACAACCATAGATTTGATCCAAATATTAATTTAAACATTTTACACATTAATAATGAGTATTATGAAACAGCAGAATTAGAAGCATTTGAAACAAAGAAATCATTTAGAAAGAACCCCTCGCTATAAATTATTGCACAAATACCAAGGTGTACGGAATTTCTGGACCTTTTCATATAATTTGAAAGATGTGTTTCCTCGTGCAAAAACAGCCATGTTTTTATTGTTCAGTTAGGCAAATACACCTGCCATGATCTCCTTCATTCCTCTGAACTCCCTTCCACCCCTAAAAATATTCCCTGACACTTACTTATATAGTCCTTACTTAGTTTCACCCGCTGTATTACTAACCGAGTAGAGCAGGTAATTAAGAACCTATTTTATTTATAAATTAGAACATATTTCTGTATATTGTTTAAAGTTAAGGATTAATTAAGCCATTTTAATACTATTCCCATTTTATTACTCAATAGTGTCAGCTATTTAAGGGTCACATATTGTATTAAACTTTAATTAATCACCCCGATGTTCCTAAAGCTCAGATATACATATATATTTTTAGCTGTAACCTGCAGAAGAACATCAACTGTATGAATCGCGTTGTTAGTTTTTTATAATAAACTTTTTGTGCGGAAACATAGTACATTCCTCAATATGATGAAACACTACACTATAACAGATTGCACTATTAATGAATCAAATCATTTTAGGGTTTATTTAAATTCGGCTATCTTGTAAATGTAATACCAAACTCATAGATGACTGTGCCGATAACCATTGTACCAGATATAAGAAACAAAATTATTCATCCACCTGACTTGTTTTATTATTATTAAAATAAGGGTCTGAATCTCATCGGACTCCTGTACTGCAGTCCTCGTGTATCCCTCAAACATTTCTAAATTTAACTTCAGACCTTAGTTCCTTTACTGAATCTAATAATTGTCTTTAGAGAAATAACTTTTTTTTATAATTATTATTTGAGGGTGACTATAGCACTGGGTCATAACAACTATTGGACTTCCCCTCTTCTGTAGTAAAGTAGCTCAGCAGTTAGCTTCAACGGCTCCAAGAAGCTCAGCCCATTTCGTGGTTCCAGCGGTAAAAGTTTTTCCATGGTTTTGTTGAGTCTCCCGAAGCACTTACCTCTGTGCAGCAAAGTTGCCTTTCAGTCAGTCAGCAGGTGCAACGGTGTTTCTTCGACTTCTTTGCAGAATCTGCATAAACCATCATTGATAATGACCATTCAGGCTCCCTACGTTTCGGGAGAAAGTAACTTCTTTTGTACATCTTGGGGTCCTTAGGTGCTCTTGTGAGAGGTTCGATCCCAATAGTTAGCGCTTTTGGACCCTCTGTGCTACCGGAGGATGGTCTCTGGACATTCTTCTCCTTAGTATCATACAGGGGATAATCCCTGTATCTCTATCGGTGTTATTTTATCCGTTCCAGCAGAACACTGCATACTGGGGTAAGGCTATTTACTCAAGGGGGGTCGCCTGGTACCCTTGAGGCTCCGTTCATAACACCTTAGAATGGGGCTGGGATAAAAGGAAGGTTGTGATTCGAAGGTAGTCAGCCCCAGCACCTGATCACCTTTTCCTCTTCTTTCGTTTGTCCCTGCATATAGCAGGTTAACAGGGTAGCCTCGTGAAGGCCGAAAGTCGGAGTTGAGTGTTAGAGGCTATTAGAGACGCTTAATCACTCCATTACTACCCCTTCTTTTTTTTTTTATGGATTCAGGTATTTGATAAATTAAAATTATTCTCTTTAGAGCTTGCTCCTCATTTAGGTAGATTGTGATGAGAACTTTCCTTATTTTGTAAACACAGAGTCTGCGATCTTTGTATAGAGTGAATTATAGTTGCATAAATAATAGTTAAGCAGATAAATTCCTGTTAGATATTCTACAAACAATTTCAACCATTTCCTTTGAAGAAATATCAGTATCCTACAAACAAAAAATAACAATTAATTACGATTAATAACAATTGTATATTAATATAATATATATTATTATATTAATTGATATTTAATATAAATTTATATTAAAAATATAAATTATAAATTGTGGTCATTTTGTGAACTAATATACATGCAATACAAAGATACTTAAAGTCCTGTTATCACAGCATATTGGCTTAACATATTTTATGATCATGACAGAACTTTTGATCCGGCAACATCATGATCATGATCTCATGAATGGCAATAAAACCATTATTGGCTTGACCCAACTGTGTGCATCTCACAGCTAGAGTATGCAAGAAGCATATACATGTATTGGTATGATATCTCTGGCTTTGGACCATACCACGCATTATGACAAACCAAGCTGATACCTTCTTTAGTTGGAAACACTTTCACTAAATCGCAGAAACAACCAACACTAGCTAATTAAAGCAACTATGAGCAAATTATACGTTACTCTTTTTAGCTTGATATCCATAAATTACCCAAAAGCTAGTTAAGTTTTAGTTTATATAGGAAACTGTACAATATCTTATTTATGGCCAGATTTATGATACTCATCCTAGAATTCATAAACTATCTGCGTTTAGACACTATTCTTGTGGTCGTTAACCGTTTGTTTGTCACAGTTCATTTTTTAAAAATAATCACATATTTATTCCTTGTTCATTAAAATACCCCACTTCGTATATTCACAAAGATCTAATCTCTGCTAAAAAAACCGTTCTCTAATTCAGTAACCAAAACCAGTTTAATATCAAATATCATAGTATGATTATATCATGAACCAAAACCATTTCTACCAAGAATTTTCGTAATCTTGACTTTAAGATAGCTTTTATAATTGTGGTTTTGATTAAAACAGCTTTGTTCCATATCTGAATTTCTTAATATAGTTTAGAGATTGATACATATATGGTAGTATATAATAAATTCAATAATATTTTTTTAGTTTTTGGTACTCTTACGGTGATGAGTTATTCCTTGAAAGATTTTAGTGCCATTTTTGTTATTCATATTGTGGTTTATATGTTGAGGTGTACTTCAAGTATTTGCTGGGAAGCTTTGTTTTAATTAATATATTAAGAGTTAGTTAGGCCTTTTACATCTTACTACGTATTAAGTTCTATCTGGAAGGTACAATATCAGGGGCATCATTTAATCTGAATGTAAAAAAAAAAAGATACTCTGGCTGAGATTTTTATAAAACATTTCTAATGAACTGATATGTTCCTGCAGATTTTTATTTTAAATAAATATATCCTACCCTAATTAAATATTGCGATATTTAAAAATAAAATTGAATGATATGAACGCTTTCTTTGCATATTTTTTTTTCTTTCTTCCACTGAATTAAAGTTTAGAAATGACTTTGCAATAAATAAAATTTTCATAATGGAATCTTAAAGATGATACTATTAATGGAATTTCACAGAGAATTCCTTATGGATCTCCAGCAAGGATCAGTTGTTCAGAATGTTTTACTTTATCTCTTCGTAGTTTTAAATAAACAATTTATTCATTTAGTCGTTTTGTGCATCAAAGAGCCCTTAAATAAGGAGAATCTTTGAAGGGTCTTGAATTTCAAAAATGTCTTTCGTGCTATGATTATATATTTATATACATAAATCTGGGAAAATGTTTTTAGAAACATTAGTCAGTAGCTTAGAAAATACACCAAAAGATAAATTGAAATCTGGATTACGTCATATTTTTACAGTTACTCCTGTCAATGATATTCATGTAGATTGCGCGTCGCTTAATGTCGTCAGTTTTGCAAACACCAAAAGTGATAACAATAAATGATTGATAACATTAACCGAAAAAAATGGAAATTACCATTATATCGTTCGTGAAGTTAAAAAAAAAAAATTCAAATAAATGAAATATGTAATAAATATTTACATATAGTTATACTATTATAATAATTAATAATAGTTATACTATTTAAACTATAACTGTTTAACTATAACGTGTCTTCTTCACGTCTTTTCGCAGCATATCATTTATAAAGAACTCATACTCATAATGAAGTTGGAATTGAGAAGATCTATTTTGCATTTTAAATAGATTATGGAGCTGTAACACGCGAAGAGTTTCCCACATTTCCTTATTATCACTTGGTTTTTTAGTAACAATGTCCTCTATTGTTGCAGTTGTAGTGTTACACAAGAAATTACATTTCTTGAAACAGTTTTGAATTGTTCTACTGATTATCTACTACTAAACAATAGCCTGTTTTGATTTATTCATGTTCCTAGGCCTTTCAGCCCTACTATGATAAAGCAGAATAGGTTGATGTTTTTTTAACGTGGAGCCCTTTCGCCATGTCACGAGAACCAACCGTCCGCTCACTAATGATACACGACGAAACGGTCCTCGTGAAGTGCCCAAGGTGGACCTCGCGGAGGCAGGCTTCCATGACCTACATCAACGAAAGCTTTGAAGCTTATGCCTATGTTAGTCTCTAAAAAGGACTGAGGGTTACGTGATGATAGGGTTCATCAAGGATTACAGGGGAAAGATTAAATTGGAAAAATACAAGGGTAGCAGTTAATAGCGAGTTGAGAGATAGTAAAGAAGGTGAGTTAGGGAAAGAGTCAGAGGTAGCAAGAAAAGGTGCAGGGAGAAAATAGGAGAAACATCCAGACGGTAACGCACCGCAACTGGTTAGACCGGCCCATGTCCACCACAAACCAGCCTCAACAGTCCCGCCCGAATACATATGACCAATAGTCTCTAAGATACTGATAGTTTCACCGGGGCAGAAGAAAGTCTTAAAAAAGACAAGCACAAAGCCAGAAGAAGAAAAGATCACTCGGAACCCAGCCCCTTGACCAGCGCGCGACTGAATGGGCTAGCCACCAGCGGACACCAGCCCAGACAGGGACCGAAGTAGCAGCTAAAGCCACTGTTGTGCCTACAGCAAATGGTACCTTTTACCTACAAGGGCGGACGGCCCCCTGACCAGCGAGCAGACAGACAGGCTTGCTACCCCCGGACGCCGGAGCAGGCAAGCACACCACCCAGGTTGTGCCTTTCTTAGTTCAAGCCATTATTTAGGCATGTTAAGCCCCCCCACCACGACAAGGTGAAGGCACGTCGGGGGAGTACCAAACAATAACCACTTTGCCTCCTATTACATGTAAGTTCACCACTAAAAAAAATGTACCATTTTTAGGTACAAGTTTTAGTAAAAGTTATTAAAGTTAGGAAAGTTAGTAAAAAGTTCAGATACTTTCGTTTTGCAATTGTCTTGTTTAGATTCCTAAATAAGGATTCTAAAAGAGTCTGAAACTGTATGCATTTCAAGACAAGTCTAAACAGCAGTATGAAAACTGCAATTGTCTACATCAAACAATTGCAGTTTTTTTTGCATTTGTGCGATGTATGATTTCACTACAACACTAGCTATCTTTTATAAGTGTCATTTTTTCTATCGTCAAGAATGAGATAACTTTGAATAATAGATAATGTAGACGGAAATGTATATCATTGTGTTTTACATGCAAAAAGAAGGGTCGAATTCTCATTCTATGATATCAAATCACCTGACAAAACAATTCTATGACTTTATATGATGATGAATGGAATAGTTGCATCGTTGAGGAGGTGGAGGAAAAACAAAAGCGGAATCTATAGGTTGTTGTTGAACTCGTTTGGTTTGATTCCATTAGAGTGAGTACTTGCTGCAGGAGAAGGCTCTATTCTTTGTTTTACATTTGAATAATGGAATCTCTTTACTTTCCCGAGTGATGTTACCCGCATATATCTGAATAATATACCTCCTATAAAGTAGGCTTCAACTTCGAATAAATATATCGCCTTTTATTTATTTCATGTCAAAATATTATTAGCAACTACTAAGCAAAAAGAAATTAACTTTTATAATTTATTTTTTATATATTTTAATTTATAAGTACAATTAAAATTTTTATTCTATATCAAAAAAATGAAAATTGATACGGACAAATCTTTTGGATTTGCATTTCGTCAAAGGAGCCTGAATTAGATAAGCATGTCAATATTTTTTTAATCAGTTATTCATTAGTAAAAAGTCCTATGGTTATGATAATTTAACTGAAATTTATAACAAATTAACGTATTATATGAACATCATTATTTTGTTTGACATTGAAAAGTGTATATATAATTATTGAAAACAATACGTATCTCAAACATTGAGATAAGTTGGTTAGGTGAGGTTGCATTGGCAGCCCCACAAGGGAACACAGATAGTCCAAACGTAGGCCCTTTGTGATAATATACAATGAAACTTGTGCATTGGGAGCTGTAATTTTCGCATAACTCAAGTAAGTTTAGAGTAGGGATCTTTAATGAGTACCTGACATCGTACAGGCTTGGTACCGATGGCTTAAAGGGACCTGCCTCTAACCACTCTTCGGAGTGGATGTACCTAGTACTGGCGTCCCCGTCGCAGAGGTGGTAATTGGTATGCTGTGCAGCCAAGCCAACAGTACAGGGCAGGCCGCCCCAAGCGCGGTCAAGTAGCCTAGTCCCTGACGTTGTCAGAGGGAATTCTTAACGTGCTTCGGCACAACTTGGACACCCGTTGGGCATAAAGGGACCTCTCAAAGGGACAACAAGCTCAGAAAAGATTGAACTATTTTTTTTTTAAAAAAAAACAAAAATTTTTAGTAACCATCTGAGGTTACCTACAATGAAACGTATGTTTGAATCTTGCAAGTTATTGAACTTCAGAATATTTTATTCTCCTTGTAATTACTATTAAAAATCATCTGATTCATCAAGTTATATTCTAAAGCTTTAATAAGGTGCAGAATTTACTTGAAAATATATATCATTATTAAAGACTATTTATTGATGCTTTTCCATGCAATTTAAAAGAAAAATGAAATATCACAGGTGAAGTAGAGGCATACATGCTTAGACAATGATTTTATTTCTAATCTTTCGGTCGGTCATAGGTATTTTATGTTTTATTAATATTATGTCATGTTTTCCAGGGCCGGCTGCCTGGAGAAGTGGATGCATTTTTTGGCAGCTATAGGAGATGCAACTATCCTAAACTGACCTCCCACAATACCATCATTATTGTACAGAATTGTGCTCGTTATTCCAGGTGAGTTTCATTAAAGTTACAAACTTTTATAAAAGTGCATGACATATATTACTGCATGAACTTCTTAACTTCATTCCTAGTGAAATAATTTTTTTACTATTTTACTCATACTATATTAATAATGAGATAGTCAAAAAAAGATGATTTCTTGTATAATATAAATTGTATAATAAAGATTAAAATAAATAAAAGACAAAAGTCGAAAACATAATCATACACGAGATGACTTTTTTGAAGCTCTGGGGTGAAACATCGGGGGTTATTCTAAGAATAATATTACAGGTCTTATTATTCTTATAAAATATGATTAATTTAAGCTTTTCCTCTTCCGTCATCACCAATGATCCTCTTAACAAACTGAGCAGTCGGGTGTTTGACTCTGACGAAGACCTCTTGTTATGGTTAAAAGATCTTAGTCTTTTTTTCCATTTCCATTTTGTGGTTCTATCATTGATTGTTATTTCACATAAACAGTTAGCTTTAGTTACTCAAAGGGACTACTGCCCGAAGACGACAAGTGTGAAAATATCGTTGTGAATCTTTTTTGTGTGTGTTTTTATCTATTTTTCTCTTTCCTTTGTGAACTATATATATATATAAACCAGAATTTAAAAAAGAACACATAGAAAGGAAACCACTGAACTCACTACTATATTTCGATGTCCTCGTCTTCAGGAAAAGAAGTGAATCGCTCCAAAGGCTGATAACGACTGACTTGGCGTTCGAACTGAAGCACTCAAACAGTGTAACCAACTTTCGGAGGAAAGGTAGACAGGGAAGATAAAGAGATAAAAGCCAAATAAAAATTAAAAAATGAAAACATTTAACTAAAGTTAAAAGCCAAGTCAGTCGTTATCAGCCTTTGGAGCGATTCACTTCTTTTCCTGAAGACGAGGACATCGAAATATAGTAGTGAGTTCAGTGATTTCCTTTCTATGTGTTCTTTTTAAATTCTAGTTTATATATGTATATATATATATATATATATATATATATATAAAAATTTAAATTACACAAAGCACGACACAGAAAAGAGAATACAAAGAAAACTTACAGAATTCAATATTTCGAACTGTTGTTCGTCATCAGGAGAGTAGACTAGTAGAGAGGACGAAGTGAGAGAGATCTCCCCACGTCGAAGAACGGAGCGCGAATGAAGAAATAAAGAGTCAACCGAAGAGAGCAGCACTAGCGTAAAAAAGGAGCTAGGCACTAAACGTCGGAGAACGGAGAAAGCAAAAACAATAGATAAAATTATAAAATTAAAAATTATAAAAAAGGAAATAATAAAAAAAAATAAATAAATAAAATAAAAAATATATATAATAAAAAAAGGAAAAAAAAATATATAATAATAAAATAATAAAAAAAATATATATATATGAATATGAATATATAAGTTAAAAATAAAAGGAAAAACAAATAAAAGTTAACGCTTCTGATTTAAACCGGGATCTGATCGGGCCCCCAATAACCATATGTGGGCCTCCTGATGATATATATATATATATATATATATATATATATATATATATATATATATATATAGGTGTATAATGTAATCGGGATTCGGTCAATTTTCCAGAATCAAAATCAAACTCTCAATGCCGACGTTTCGGTTTGATTTAAAACCTTTTTCATAGGCAGAAGTCAGAATATTTGAATTAGAAAAAAGATGAAATCTACATTATATAAAATGAAGTAACAATAGATAGTTAGTGAACTAACATCTTAACTGGTCAAAAACTTGGACCAGACTGTCCAAGTTTTCAGTCTGGTCCAAGTTTTTGACCAGTTAAGATGTTAGTTCACTAACTACCTATTGTTACTTCATTTTATATAATGTAAATTTCATCTTTTTTCTAATTCAAAAATTCTGACTTCTGCCTATGATAAAGGTTTTAAATAAAACCGAAACGTCGGCATTGAGAGTTTGATTTTGATCCTGGAAAATTGACCGAATCCCGATTACATTATACACCTATTCTATCGAACGGTTGATATATTATTGAATTTGTTATATATATATTATAAATCAAAGCTGTGATTTTGTGTGACAAGGTGTTTTGCAAAATATGAAAAAAAAATTTTATTTTTCTTATTGTCATTTTTCGTTTTGGAAATATTCATTAAAATGTTCACGGTTTTTTTTTTTTTTTTTTTTAAAGAACCGTGAACATTTTAATTGTTTATCCATTGTACCTCAGAAAGAGTAAATACCCCACAATTAAGGATTACACAACTAATGATTTAATAAATATATATTACTATATGTTATGAACTACATAATTTCCTACCAAATAAATCTATTTGATGTAGGTTTAAAAGCCCTAAATTCACAAAAAAATCTGAAGGTCATATAGTATATTGCGTCACATTGTCGCACTCAGATATTTCATCCAGTAATCTTATATGGTTGAGTAGAAATAGCTAATTAAATTACCTTCATAAAATAGATAGAAATAAATTCATTTTAGTCTAGTTTTTTGAGACTAATAATGCAGTTTAAAACTACACAGAGTTTAATTAAACATAAAATAATATTAAACAAAATAACATTTACTTCTCAACTGTTTCTAGATTAACAACACATATTCTGGGAAAATGTGACAATATTTTGCAAATTTCATGCATCACTAACTTGACGTAAGTGAACGTAATTTAACATTGTTTAATTATCCTTGGTTTCAACTCTTACCTATTTATGCAATCTACCAGTATTGTGGAGCAATCATGCGGTAAGGGCACAATGTCATACTCTAACCTTTCTTTAAGTAATGAACTTAACTCTATACTCCATCTTATGTAAATATTATTATTAGCATCAATAATATTCTAAGAAATTTATAATTATTCAATAAATCATGTTTACTTTTCTATAAGTAAAGTACAGTGATCATGAAAAAAATCTAAGTGGAGTTTTTGATGGATTTACATGTTTTGAGGTTACCAAAGTCCATTTTTGATGTTTTTTTCGATTATGTCTATGTGTTCTTTAAATTAGTAATATACTCCACAATAATATTATATGCGTTTTCTTTTCTGATATATAATTTTTAACGTTTCTAAACTCTCTCTTTGTATGTGCGTGCGTGCGTATGTGTGTGTGTGTGTCTGTGTGTGTCTGTGTGTGTCTGTGTGTGTCTGTGTGTGTGTGTGTGTGTCTGTGTGTGTCTGTGTGTGTGTGTGTGTGTCTGTGTGTGTCTGTGTGTGTGTGTGTGTGTGTGTGTGTGTGTGTGTGTGTGTGTGTTTTGTGAGTGGGTGTGTACTTGCACATGTCAGTGTGTGCATCCAAAAGTTTCTAAACACGCTACAATGTGTACCGTTCAGTGTTGCCACTTTTTTTTGCAAAATAATCTAAAATTCTTTTATAAAACATCTAAAAACATCCAAAATATATTTTCGTACATCTAAAAAAATAATCTAAAAAAAACTTGATTAAAACAATAAAATATCAATACACAAGCAGTTACCTTATTTAATTATAAATGTAAAAATATCTCCTCTTCATCTTCTTTTATCACATCAAGTATATTTGATGTACTCGTCCTCGGATGATTGGCAATTGATATTTCACTTTTTCGGTACACTTTTGTACTAATATCTCTGAGTACTTCAAAAAGAAGTTGATAGGTTGAGCAACACTTATTTACCCTTTTCAGTCCAAATTGAATAGTTAGAATAGCATTCAATAATTCCAGTTTCATTTTATTCCTTATTTTACTTTTGATATGATTCATGGCACTAAATATGCGTTCTACATCAGCATTTGAATGTGGCAGGATTAACGCAGCTCTTGCACATTCAAATAGTTCTTGAAACTTTCCATTTCCTGAAGAATCTTTGAATTGCCTGACTTTGTTCTAAAATGCTTCAGTGTCAGTTTTATGAGTCCAATCAACTAAATCAATCTTACTCAGCTGGCATTCAGCCTGAGCAACACTATTATCAGAAGCACTTAGGAATTTCATAACTTCACAATATTTTGCTACATCCTTCACTGGTTGAAGAATGTTTGTAGCAGAAAAGAGAGAAACATTCTGTAAAACACCTATGTTCTCAGGAAGCCGCTGTTTGAGCTGTTTAAACAAGGAGAGGAGAAATTTTTGGCAACGCTTTCGCAAATTATCTTCTTTTTCTTTGGTTAATTTTCTTTTTAGCTGTACTCATCTTGAAGGGTTAATACAAATGTATTAAATAACCACAATAACACTAATCAAAGGGGCACGATTAAGTAAATATATCGAACTTTTTACCAATGAATAGGAAGGAACTTCGCAACACACCCAAAAATGTCAAGTGCAAATTCAAACTTGGCAACTCTGCTCACAACGAGCCTCGGAGTCGGAGCCAGGAGCCAGAGCCTCAGGGCATTTTAACAGGGCTGCCACGTGCCACCTTGCAATTTACCAAAAAAAAATTAAAAATATTTAAATAAAATATCCTAATTTGAAATAATCTAAAAAAAATCTAAATATATTACAAAATCATCCAATTTATCATCTATCATCTAAAGGGTAAAATTATCATCTAAATATTCGCAAAATAATCCAAATTTAGATGAAAATAATCTAAAACGGCAACACTGGTACCGTTTAATAGATCTAATTAATATTTAGCATAAAAATGTGCCTTATATTGTATATGTGCCCCTTTGTTTCGGGACAATAGTTCATAATGGGAAAATAACTTTTTTGGACAAAATCTGTTTTCAGACTACACTTCTTTCACTTATACTACTAACTCTGGAGTCTTGACCTTTTTTTTAACATTATCATGGAAATCAAACAACAGTAAATGAAAAAAAAATCTTCAGAGTTTTAAAAGAACTGAAAGGATATTTTTTTCAACAATGTAAAAAATTTTGACTTATGAATGAAAATGAATGGTTTTGAAGCGTATGCAAGCTACATAGTTTGACGAATCAACATGAAATTATACCAAAAAATAGTTAATTATCTGTAGATGAGATAAGGATTCGTTTCAAAATTACATTAACAACAAGGGCCGTTATGGTACACTTTGGGCTTTTAGAAACATTTTTAACCCTGAACAGCCAATGAAGGTACAATGAAATATCGTTAATAAATTGAACATAAAATTATCAAATTATAAAAAAAGAAATGTTATTAAAATCTGATTACTGCAAAATGTAACAGGTATGTAATACCGAATAGGAGAGTACTGACATTCACTTACTGACTCCACAGACAGAGCAGTATAAAAATTCAGCAGTAGTAGGTCCGTGACCTGGAACTGCTAATTACAACGCACACTACAGTGCGCGGAAAGAATCGTTGGTCATCGGTCGTTAACTGAAATTTCATCTTGGTGTCTCTGCCTAGAAGAGGTAGAATGCTTGAACCATTATATCTGAATGAAAGTGAATTGGATTGGAGAAGATAAAAAATGTTTTCTGAGGTAAAATTGATAAACAAACAAAAGTCTCCACACAAATGAAGTTTTATTCAACAGCAACAACGCGTTTCAAACACTTTGTGTTCATCATCAGGAAGACACTATAATACAAATTATATCTAATCAGTTACAAAATTAGAGTGAAATAATAAAATTCAATTAAGAGAATTCAAGACATACGTCTTGAATAAATTCAATATGTCTTGAATTCTCTTAATTGAATTTTATTATTTCACTCTAATTTTGTAACTGATTAGATATAATTTGTATTATAGTGTCTTCCTCATGATGAACACAAAGTGTTCGAAACGCGTTGAATAAAACTTCATTTGTGTGGAGACTTTTGTTTGTTTATCAATTTTACCTCAGAATGAGTAAATACCACACAATTACGTATTGTACAACTAATGATTAAAAAATGTTTATCAAATCATGCCTAATCTTATAAAAGTGGGATTCTCTATGCACATATATGAAAGTTATTAAAATGTGAAGTTAAATTAAGTTAAAAAATGGGAAGTACAATATGGTATCATATGAGTCCCGATAAGACTCAGGCCATCAGTAACAAGTCATACTGATTAATGATTTCATGTTTTAAACCTGAAAAAATTATTATTGCCTACAGTAAACGAGTAATATATAATTGATTAAAATGCACGTATATTTCCATTAATGTAAAAGAAAATATCAGTATATTCTCAACGAGTTTGATTTTATAGTTACTTTCAGTAAAGTTGAGTGTAGGTCACTCGAGATTTGCTCTCTGTCGTCATCACGGTTATATCTTGATAAGTACTTTATATTTAATGAGGCACTTGGCTCTTTTGGAGTGGATGCTTCGCTGAACGCACTTCTTTTTTTTTCAGTCTAACTGAAATTCTAATTGAACCTTCACTAACTAGTTGGCCCAGTCAAATTAATCCTTACTTTCACATTTTGTGATAAAATAATAAACAAAAGTGAAAAAAAACATAACCATGAAGAATACATCAGTTCTTATTAAATAACCCGGAGAAAGCATGATTGAGCGTAATTACTACAAAAATGGGTGATACGACGTAAAGTTACGTTTAAAACATAAATTTTAATACATTTATTTATTAAATGCATTTTGTCATGTACTAGAATGAGAACAACTATTCCACTAGCAAATTATGATTTTACTATAAGTAAAGTATTGTGATCGTTCCCAGTATAATAATTCTATAAAAGACCAAACATGTTCAACATAATTCAAAATTGAAATCTTTCGTTTGAAGATTAATAAATGTAATTATCGTACATCCATAATTATAAATTATCTTAAAACGACACGACATTTTTTCTTCAATGTTTATTATGTTTTTCAGAGAAAATAAGACTATTTTCTTGTTTTAAGTTTGAAAATTTGACTTAGATATTTAATGTAGAAGCAGGTCAAGTAAACGATGTAAGAAATCGACTGGCTATTTGAAGAAAAGCCTTGTTCTTTTGTAGGAGATTAGTTAATATCAAGAAATTTTCACTTTGGCTTTTCAAAAATGTTATAACTGCTGTAGTTATACTAATGAGATTATTTGCATCAGTGGTGTGATATACAAAAATTGATAAGTCGATCAATCACTATGTGTACTACCCCAGGAATGAAAGACTAATAAGCATCTCCCATTTAAATATTTACATTATGCCTAAATGAGATATTGTATATTATATACCCAAGAAGATTGATATTATGTTTACTTATAGTAAAGTTAAGTGCAGGCCACTCCAGGCTTTTTTTTATTGTCATGATAGTATTACATTTTAAAATTATGAATACCAGAAATGAAATTATACTACCAGAAAGGTCGAAAGTGCTATTGCTTACTGAGTAATTTTAACATCTAGATTGATTACTTTGTGATCAAGCCTATATTATTTTCTTCATGCATATTAGCAATAGTGCAAACAAAAAGATGAATACAATATAAGGAAAGCAAGTATCTTTTTTAGAGTATTATATCTAAAGATAGTTATATATTGAAGGGTAAAAAGCTAATGAAATAGTCTCCACATATAGAAATGAATGGTATCAAAAATGCGTTTCGAACATGTAGTGTTGTTCTTCAGGCATTAACTAAAAAAATACGATGTCATCAGATAATTATCTATAGGACAAAAAAAAAAAAGGAAAAGAGTTCGAACCTAAGGGTGAGTGTCTGTGGTAGAACTGACTGGGAATAGGATGGATTTGGGTGAGGTATATCTGTTTCATATTGCAAAGCAGCTACATTTCTTTGTTATTTTTTCCCTAAAGGTTAGGCAGGGCCTTTACATTTGCTCTAAAACTTAAGTATAGAAAATATGTTGAAAATATAACAGAGAACTCTAACGAATAGATATAGACAATTTATAGAATAGTTATATATTTTGTTAGGTGATCGTATTTGTTGTTTGTTTCATTTGAGAATGGTTCGTTTGTGAATTAATGAATGGTATTAGCATAGAGTGACTTAGATGGAATAAGTAACTAATGTACAGGCCAACAAAGTTTTTGGTTAAATAGAGGACTGAAATATATGAAAAATGAATTTATTTGCACAAATATAAGAATTTTCATTCCGATTGTTATAATCTAATTGTTTAATGAACTACAATACTGCAGGGAAGAAGTAAAGAAAATGTATTGAAACCTGTCACTTTAAGTCATCTGAAACAAACAGAGTAATTACAGAGTAATTTTAACATCTAGATTGATTACTTTGTGATAGACCAAGCCTATATTATTTTCTTCATGCATATTAGCAATAGTGCAAACAAAAAGATTAATACAATATAAGGAAAGCAAGTATCTTTTTTAGAGTATTATAACTCTAAATTAGCGGATGAAATAGTCTCCACATATGCAGATACAGAAGGAAGTTAGTAAAATAGCTGATGAATCTAAGTTATAAAAGGAACAGACAAAAAGAGAAACAATAAAAATAAACAAAACAAGGTTACAGAAAGCTAATCAAGGTTAACACACAATACAGAACACCGGAAACAGCAATTCGTTTGGAGACAATGTTCAAAAAACCTGTTGTATGTTACCCACATACAACAATTAGAAAATTAAAACTTTATTTAATCTATAATGTCTTTGGATAGTACTGATGAGTTGTTCAAAATATTTTTTAATTAGTGAACTATTTACTATATTTATTTCAACGTTGAAATAGGAAAGAATGAATTCATTGGATATTTTCCGTTTTATGAAATGGAATTAATTAATTTTCCCTACTTAAATGAACATAGAGAAACAAAAGCACTTGACTCTTCTTGTCTCCTGATAGAATATCTATGTTGTTTAATCCTAGTGAATTAGCTTTTCCACCCCTGTTCAACATATGAATAGACTTCATATAGAAAACTTTGTATCTTCTGAAGGAATCTGATATGTACAAATCTCAAGGAATCTTATAAACACAGTCTTCTTTATCTTTCGTCTCAGATTACTGTCACGTTTGTTTGATAACTGTTTACCACTGCTGAAAATAAATGAGATTTCATTTTTTCCAATAAATTAGAATGTCGTTTAAAGCACAGATGAAAGTGAAACTAATAAATTCCTATTTGTTAATGTGTTGTATCTCTATTCCAGTTCTAAATGACTCTTCGTTTGTCTGCTAGTTTTAAATATTTACTTTTAAGTATCAAAGATATGTTTAAGAATGAAATTTGATATATGAAGTAAGTTTTTTACTTACTTATTATAGAGGATATCTAAAATATCCTCTTTTTTAGGATAAATGATGAGGTTATTTATTATGTAGTACTGATAGGTAGTTATGTAGTAGTACTGATATTATGTAGTTCCAAAACATGTGTAACACTTTTTTTTTTGATATTCGACTACAATTTCATGTATTTAGAAGTAATTTTGATTTCAGGGTTTAGCTTTTTGATTATTTGAACTCCTTTAGCTTTTTGATTATGTAGCGGAAATCGGGTGGACACCCATTGGTGGCACTCCGTAACTATGTTTAAGCTTTATGACGACAGAAAGTCACGTGGCTATTGCCGTTTTAGTCGTCTTTGGGGGTTTGTGGGGATTACTAGTTGGGAAAGATGTATCAATGTTACTAGTTAATGATTTATAAATATACGTAGAGTATATTATAAATCTCAGGTAGAGTAGACACAAATGATCGTATGTGATGTGTCGCTGTGTGAGAAGCAGTATCTTCTCGGGTGGTTGTCTGCATAACACCAAGGAGGAGCTAGACCTCCGGCCCTCACCAGTGGGTGGGAGCATTTATTGGCAAATTCTCCTATACTGGTACTCATTCTTAATGAGCCCTGGCCAGGGGGAATGGGTGTTTCCCTCTTCGGAGGGGGACGACCGAGCCCATACGGGCACTAGGTAGTCCTTAAACTGAGGACCTTGTAGGGGGTCACCTACTCAATATACGTAGAGTATATTATAAATCTCAAGTAGAGTAGACACAAATGATCGTATGTGATGTGTCGCTGTGTGAGAAGCAGTATCTTCTCGGGTGGGTGTCTGCATAACACCAAGGAGGAGCTAGACCTCCGGCCCTCACCAGTGGGTGGGAGCATTTATTGGCAAATTCTCCTATACTGGTACTCATTCTTAATGAGCCCTGGCCAGGGGGAATGGGTGTTTCCCTCTTCGGAGGGGGACGACCGAGCCCATACGGGCACTAGGTAGTCCTTAAACTGAGGACCTTGTAGGGGGTCACCTACTCAATATACGTAGAGTATATTATAAATCTCAAGTAGAGTAGACACAAATGATCGTATGTGATGTGTCGCTGTGTGAGAAGCAGTATCTTCTCGGGTGGGTGTCTGCATAACACCAAGGGGGAGCTAGACCTCCGGCCCTCACTAGTGGGAGGGAGCATTTATTGGCAAATGCTCCTATACTGGTACTCATTCTTAATGAGCCCTGGCCCGGGGGAATGGGTATTTATTTCCCTCTTCGGAGGGGGACGACCGAGCCCATACGGGCACTAGGTAGTCCTTAAACTGAGGACCTTGTAGGGGGTCACCTACTCAATATACGTAGAGTATATTGATATTATAACAATAATACTATATTAATAATAATATATACTTGTCTTTTTCATAAGCTATACCAGATGTGGGCAAACTATGTATCCGACCAGCTAATTCTTCAAAACTTATAGATCACAGAAGAAAGTTAAATTTCTTGGTGCGTATTCTTTTCATTTTTTTACCTTTTTTGAATATGTGGAGAACTAAGTATACGTTAAACCGACTTAATTGTGTTTTTGCATAATTAATATTCCTTCTTACTTCTGATAAAATGTAAACATATGACGTGATGAAACAAAATGTGAAAAGTCTTCAAAAGTTCATGAATCTGCCAGGGTTTAATAGAACGAGATTCTTGAGTCAATCTGAAAAAATGAATATTGTCATTAAGCCTGCTGAAATTTAATTTTACATAGTTAAATATCACCATTGGACATCGTGATAAATATATGTGAGTTTTTAGAATATTTGAAAGAACACTTGACTGAATAATAATACTGAGTCCTATTTAAGATGGAAATACAAAACAAAACAAAAAAATTTTCATAAAATTCAAAACCAGAATCAATAATTCTTATAGAATGTTGGAAGGGATATTGGCTATATGAACTTTTATTCCAACGCATAACAGTGAAGAATTCAATGATACCAAAACTAATACCATCAAAGGAAATTGAAGTGGAATAAAATCAAAACACCTGTAAGATGAAGAACAGAAGACGCTATTTTTTGTTATCTCTATATATAAAGTTGGTGAGTTGGTTTGTTTGTTCACCCATTTCCCGTGGAGATAGAGACCTGAAATTAAACATATATTATTTATTACCCGAATACTCTTAAATAAAAGAAAAGTATCACTATATTTCCAAAATAGGAGCCAGGGCAGCAAGTGTCTTGCGTGGTCGCCGATGACAGTAGTGCAAATGTATAATATACAAATGTAACAATTTTTTTTTAATTTAACCTTTTAACTGCTTTTGATTAGTAAATACATCCTTCAAAATTTATATTTACCTTTAAATCTAAAAAATAAAAATTTTAGAACACCATATTTGTTCTTCTTTAAAAATATTTAATTGAAATGAAAGAAAAAAATAGGAACTTATTTTCGTTCTGATAAAAAAAAAAAAGAAGAAGGTTTTTCTAGATATTGCCTATCTTTTTGTTAGCAACTTGTGCCTATACTTCTATAAGTCTATACTTCTCAGAAAGCTCAAATAAACCCAGCGGTACAGTCCTTTGTAAAGAGCGGTGAAACATAAAAGTTGAGACATGCAGAAATATATGTCGAGATAAGATAAGTTAGAAGTAAAAAAATAAGAACCTACATTTTTCAGTTGCTTCCTGTTCTTCATTCGGAAACAATCGTCGGTAAACTTAGTTTACGGCGATATTTTTCAATTGCATTACCGTAAAATATTTAACTACTACATAGTAATATACCCGTATATATATCAATGATCAAACCACAATAAGAAAACTTGCAGTTGAGTTTTTGACTCTGACGAAGGACGCTTGTTACGGTTGAAAGATCTTAGTCTTGCTTTCCCATTTTCTTATTGTGGTTTGATCATTGATTGTTATTTCACGTGTTTGTATGAAATCTTTATATATATATAATAAACACTTTTTCTTCTTCTTTGAGTTTGTTCAGGGTTAATATATGGAATCACCTTTTCGCTAACGTTTCGTCTTTATTTTAAGACATCCTCAGGGCTATAAACTAACAAAAAAAATGGACATTTGTCATATCTACTTTACAATCATCAAAACAAATTCAAAAAACTTACTTACTCAAGGCTAGCTTCTATTACCGAACCAACAAAACCGTTTTCTGTTGCCTTATAGTCAGTCAGCACCTTAGATTGGGGCTGAGATAAAAGGAGGGGATTTGGGGATTAGGGAGGTTGTGAAACGAAGGCCGTCAGCCCCAGCCCCTGGTCACCATCTCCTTCTCTTTCGCTTGTTCCTGCATATAGCAGGTTAACAGGGTAGCCTCGCGAAGGCCAAAAGTCGGAGTTGAGTGTTAGAGGCTATTAGAGGCGCTTAATCACTCCATTACTACCCCTATGTTTCCCTTAAATAAGAATATAATCCGATACTTACAGAGCAAAGCTACATGTTTAAATTTTAGGGGTAATTACTTCACTGGATTGTAGGATAAAAAACCCTACAATAATGAAATAGTTAAAAATTCCATAATATAAAACACTTAAAAATTCAATAATATAAGCAAAGCGTTTCGAACACATAATTTTCTTCTTCAGGCATTAACTGAAAATTACAATGACATCAGAGAGTTATCTATAGTTTAAAGTATATGCTAGAAAATAAAGTAAGGAATCATTAGTTGTGCAATCCGTAATTGTGTGGTATTTACTCATTCTGAGGTAAAATGGATAAACTAACAAAAGTCTCCACACAAATGAAGTTTTATTAAACAGCAACAAAACGTTTCGAACACTTTGTGATCATCATCAGGAAGACACCAAGAATGATGAACACAAAGTAATCGAAACGCGTTGTTGCTGTTTAATAAAACTTCATTTGTGTGGAGACTTTTATTTGTTTATCCATTTTACCTCAGAATAAAATAAGGAAACAGAGATGTACGAGTACAAGGATGAGTGTGTGTGGTACAACTGACTAGAAATAGGATGGAAGTAGGCGGATGTACCATTTACTTTATACTGTAGATAACTCTCTGTTGCCATTGTATTTTTTAGTTAATGCATAAAGAAGACGCTACGTGTTTGAAACGCGTTGTTGATATTAAAAAAATCCTATATGGAGACTATTTCATTAGCTTTTTACCATACAATGAGTGAATACCACATAATAACTGATTGCATTACTTTTGAATTATTGAACTAGATTTTAAAAGTACAATCTGTCTCTATAATTGCTGAGAAGTGGATAAAATAAATACGATATTATTTTTTCATCTTTTATTGAAGATTTTCGAATAAAAAAAACGAAATGGAATGGAAGTAATGTTTCATACTTGTATCTCAAAGGGAAACACATTGTAAATGCGAGGTAGATCAATTGAAAGAAATGGAACACCTGAGTGTTTGGTTAAATAATCTCTTGACATTCCCTGTAACCCAATATTCGCGATGTTTTCCTTTAAACATTATGCCACTTGTTTGAAACTCTGATCACCTCTTAAAATAAAACCTACCTGGATTTGTTTTTCATATAATTTACAATATTTGATTCGATAGCACAGTTTAAAGTTACAAATACCAAAATAGTTAGAAATATTGAAACATCAAATATATATTGTAGCCTCAAAGGCATTATAAGTAATTAGTTTTATAATTAACTATGCGCACTTCTCATCACTTAGATTATGAATAAATAATTGATTAAATTTGATAATTTTTCAAACGACTTTTTTTATTCTAGTTATACATATAATAATTATGAACTAATTTTAGTTCTAATAATTTTATAAATACAATAATAATAATTTCAAATTATTATGACATTTAGATATTTTAATTTTATATTAATAATTAATAATTAGTTCATTAATAATTTTAATTATTATACTTATAATTAAAGTATAAAATTAATACAAGAAACTGTACTTCATTAATAATTATAATTAGTTAATAATTACTAATAATTTATAAATAATACAATTTATAAATGTAATAAACTAATTTTCAATGATTTCAAATTATATGATAGCTTCCACATTTCGCTTTATCTTAAAAACAAATCAGAATTAACTCATTTTAATTATATAAATTATCAGAAAGGGAAAACATTAAAATCATTTATGTATTTTTTGTATCTTGTGGCTTCTCCATAGCATTTCTGATGAACATGTAATCAGTATGTCTACATAAAAGTATTGTTAGATTGGGATACAGTAGCAGTCCCCAGAAAGATCGTACGGCCGAACATTGGCCTTGTGATACTGCATGCACAATCAAGACTGATTCTACATTCGGAGTCCAAGTTAAGGACTAACTCTAAATATATTTAGAGTAGGGATCTATAATGAGTGCCTGACATTGTACAATCTTAGGACTGACGGTTTAATATCTTCTCGGAGGTACGAGGTGTTCAGGTTATTTTTTCACCTCCCGCATAAATAAATTGAGATCTACCAGTGTAGCCATGTCAGAGAAATACCAAAAAAAAAGAACAGAAAACATTTTTTTGTTATTCTTATTCGATTATTTAATCCATAAAGCTTTTATGGATATATATTATCCATATATTATATATGGATATTAATATATTATATATAATATATATTAATATAATATATTAATTTAAATTTATTGTATTAGAAAATGCTTCCAATTATATATAAAACTGGCTGCTCTACCCGGCGTTGGCAGAACAGTAGATTATGCCCCTGGGCCAAAATGACTCCGATCAAAATCAAAATACTGTTCTAGTTCCCCCGAAAAAAGTTATATAGGATCCATATCTTTCTTTGTATCTAAAGGCTTGCAATTTTATTTCTATAGCAGACAGGCAAATAAACTTTGTATTTTATATATGCAGATTTGTTATGGGCGATAGATCCCAAAAAAGGGAGTTATTTTTTTTTAATATTTTTTTGTTTCCTATAAATCGGTAACAAGATTTAACAAAAACAAGTGAAGCAACAATCAATGCTCAAACCACAATATGAAATAGGAAAAAAAAGACTAAGATCTTTCAACTGTAACAAATTTCATATTGTTATTTGATCATTGATTGTCAAACCATCCAGTTGACTGGATTATAGTAACCATTATTATAGTCGACTATAATCATCCAAACTATAAATAGGATGTAATATACCCTGCATCGCCATTGTGAATATGTTATCTGCGGATGTTATGCAATAAATAGTAAAATTGTTATTTTTAAAAAAAATACCCTAGTTAGTTCCACCGATAAAAGTTATATAAATTTAATAATAATAATAATAATAATATTGTTATAATAGTAAAGCTCCATATGTTTCTTTATATCTAAATGTCTCCTGTTTTATTTCTATAGCGGACAAACTTTGTATTTTATATATACAGAAAAACAAATAATTCGTATTTCTACTTTTAAAAATATTAGATAAATTAATTAAAATACATATAGTTTAATATTAATGCTTAATAACAGAACGGAAAATAAATGATGTGCGTAAATAATTTAATGGTGAAAAAGTTTTTATTCTCAATTCACACCATTCAAATTACCTTCTACAGATGATTTGAATTGAACGAGTTATACGAAATAGCGATGAATAAATAAATGACAATGGAAATCCATTCATTATAATGACTTCTGTTTTCAGTCAAGTTGTTACGTCTCCTTCAAACCCCTATAACATGAAACACCACTCTTTTTTTTTTGACTAATGATACACATTTCCTTCTCTATTTTTTTCCCCTCGCTACCAACTTTATTTCCTTTGTATTATACCAGTAATAAATGTCACTTTGTTTCCTGATTCATTTTATATTGTATTTTACACCAAGCCGGTGAAAATAGTCAATCGTTGTTTTTAAGTCAATATTTAGCCCCTTTTAAACGAATAATTTGGACAACAAGGAAAAAAAATATTATATATATCCAAAATTGAAAACAACCGGGCACAGTTTCTGAATGATTTATCTTCTTTTTTTGTAAATACATTATACTGCAGATCATATTTATTCTAAGTAGCAATAATAAATCTATATAAATAAAAGAAAGATTTTGTTTGTACACTACTTAGAAGTGATTCACTTTAAGTTATATTTAAGTTTCATTAATTAGAGAAACCGAATCCATACTTAGAAAAATGTCTGTTTGTTTGTTCTAATATTTTGTCACAAGCAAACTCAGCCATCATAAGTGATAACGAGTATAGGTTAGGTTAGGTTGCAGTAGC
This sequence comes from Hermatobates lingyangjiaoensis, assembly GCA_026182355.1. Classification (NCBI taxonomy): domain Eukaryota; kingdom Metazoa; phylum Arthropoda; class Insecta; order Hemiptera; family Hermatobatidae; genus Hermatobates; species Hermatobates lingyangjiaoensis. The sequence continues at coordinate 410,726 of JAPFBL010000093.1, forward strand.
AGTCCCACAAGGGAACACACTTAGGCCGAGCATTGGCCCTTTGTGATACCACACAATGAAGATTGATTCTACAGTGGGAGTCCTAAATTTTGCCTAACTCAAGTGTATTTTGAGTAGGGATCTTTAACGAGTACCTGACATCGTACTAGCTCGTGACCGACAGTTTAACGTCCTTCTCCGAGGGACGACGTGATCAGATTTATTCACCTCCCGCGTGAATAAAACAAGGGCCAGGTGGGGATCGAACCTCGGTCCTATCAGTTCAGAGGCGAGCACGTAACCACTGAGTTAGCCTGACCCCCTATAACGAGCATAAACTTTGATAGTAGATTTGTGTATGTTTGACTAAAATCTAATGTTTGAATAGATTGACAATTCAACGGAGGAGTGAAGTTATGGATTTTTAAGCTGTGTTTAGTTAGCTAAACTTTTATATAGCTAAAAAATATACAGGTATTTTTACTTTATGAAGTAAAAATTGTTGACTTTACTTTCGTTTCCGTTTATCATAATTAGCTCGCTTTAGAAAAAGTGCGTCCTACCTACCCACATACTAAATAAGAAGCCTGCCTAGAATAAAATCAAATTTGAGCTCAGTATCTAAAGCTGCAAAACGTAAAAGAAACTCCAAATATAATGACAGTTATGGACTGTACTAATTTTTTTTTTTTTTTTTTTTTTTGGGGGGGTAAGCAGGTGAAATGCATTTACGCACATAGTGCTGGGCTCCCAGATAAACCAGACTACCAACTAAAACACCCCCTTTTTCACCTAGGACCTAGCCTGGAACTGATGGACTGTACTAATAATAGTATTTTCTACTATACTATGATTTATAATAATATTTTGGAATACCAGGTATCGTTTCTGTATTTCTGTAAAGTACATGTCAAAGATGGACACATCTGCTGGTAAGTAAAAAAAAATAATACAAATAGATAAATTCATCTAAATATAATAAATATGAAAAATTGATTATTCATATTAATAAAAAAAAAATTATTTCTAGCATTTGTTTGTTCCATGTTTTTTTTTACAATTATATGACTTTGAACGTGTTGCTTATTCAGCACCATCATAACCACGGATAGTTAAGAGTAACCTCTAAAACAACATTTTTTCTTCGCTGTTTGTGATGTTTTTCAGAGAAAAAAAGGGTATTTTCCTGTTTTAAATTTGAAAATTTTACTTTAATATTCAATGTAGAAGAATGTCAAGTAACCGATGTAAGAAATCCACTGGCTATTTGAACAAAAGCCATGTTCTCTTGTAGGAGAATATTTCGTATCAAGAAATGTTCACTTTGGTTTTTCAAAAATGTTATTACTGCTGTAGTTATACTAATGAAATTATTTGTGTCAGCTGTGTGATGTACAAAAATAAGCTTATATATTGATATGTCCTTCAATCACTATCTGTACTACCTCAGGAATGAAAGACTAATAAATCATATCCCATTTAGATGTTTACGTTATGCTTAAATGAGACGTTATGTGTTATATACTCAAGAAATTTGCTATTTAGTTACTTATAGTAAAGTTGAGTGTAGGCCACTCCAGATTTTTTTTACTGACATTGGAAGTATGTAAGAACTTATGGAAGTCTCAAAGAATTTTTTTTGTAATTTTCGTACTTCTTTTAGTAAACTAGCTACTTTATATAAGCATATTTTTTTAAATTGACTTATATAATGACGAGGCAGTAACTTTATGTACAAGGGTTGACAGCTAGCAGATAATTGTTATTTAATTCTTCCGGAGGTTCTTTGTTTACTCTGTCGTGCCCTCTCAGCTTTTTGAATAGACAGGCAAGATAACAAGAACAAAAATAAAGTTAAAAATAGAGATATTTGTTTAAATTAACTTGAAGAATGCTAAAGCCTGGTAGTGAGGTGGTGGGAGGGAGGGGGGGGGGGTGAATACAGAATGTATGTTTAGGAATAATATTGGAGTGCATATATGGAGACGTGTATGTATCTACTGCGATGTACTTAAGAGGGCAAATATTACCAGGCCCTTTGAGCCTCCCTACACCACTTTACCTCAGCCCTATATCATCCTGTTATTAATTAGACAACTTATAATTTAATTACGTCTAAGTAAACTTATCTAGTTTGTGTTTTGTTTTCATAAAACAGTTAGTATTAGTGAGTGTGTTACATTTTGTAAGCAGTTTTGTAGCTAATAACGTATCAAGGATCAAAAGTAAATTTTTGTCATAAAGATATTCTTAAGTTAAAAACAATTATTGTATTTAGTTTTGTATCGATGTATACCTAACTCCTGAAGATGTCTCCGATGCTAGACCAAATTCAGATATCGACAATTTGTGAGAATATATGTGAAAACTAAAATGTTGTTAAAAAACACAGCGGCTTCAGCATTAATAATCTTCTTAGAAAGATGTTCTATTTGCCTTATTATTTTCTTGTAATTCACTGTTAGCTCAAAAATTAATCTACCTAATTCCATAACAATAATAGGAAAACAATCTTGAAGAAAACTAATGAAACAAAATATATTTGACACTACATAAACACAAACTGGGTTAAAAAACTAAAGGGAAACAAGCTTTCGGCCACATTGGCCATGATCAGGTAAACAGTAAACAATAAAACGAAACAATTAAGACATAAACCAAAAATTAACAACAGAATAAATTAGCACAGTTCAAATAGGGGCAGCGTTAACTGTCAAAGCAGCGCTACATGCGCGCACCCACGCGTCAGACAATTGAATCACCCCAGCACTTCTCGCCTTCGACAGGTTACAACGTGGGAGAGTTCCGAACAAGTTTTATTCTAGGTTCGAAGGTCCTAGATTTAAGAGTTCAGCGCGGTGCACAAATCTTTGATTGATATAGCCTCTAGTATTTGTAGCCTGCCTCGATCACTGTTTCCAGCCAAAACTGAGGTTCCCTCTACTAGCATATTTTTAGAAGAAACATGCCTCTACTAGCATGATTAAAAGAAGACTTCCTGCCAGTATACACCAATATGAAAACTATATATATATATATATATATATATATAATTATAAGTATATTTTGGTAGCAGTCTTTCGGATATGCATGCACGTCATGTTCAACAAAGCATGCAAATATATATATATATATAAATATAACTAAAGTTTATCGGGACGATCAGGCAATGAGATTTGAAGTTGAACCACAAGATCTGACCGAGTCCCGATGAACTGTAGTTTTGTTTCTATTCCACGGTCGATACTTTTATCAACATTTCAATATATATATATATATATATATATAACTAAATAAGATAAATCGGGATGCGGTCAATTTCTTCCACTTCCAATCAAACTCTCATTGCCGACGTTTCGATTTTATTCAAAGTCAAAGTCTTTTTCAAAGTAGGAATACTTGAAAATGAACAAACTATTATAAATTACATTACTAAAACAATATTGAAGAAATTGCCCGCATCCCGATTTATCTTTTTTAGTTATATATCTTTCCTACCGTCCATAATTTATTGTTATTTATGTATATATATACCAATATATATATTGGACAGAGTTTTTCCCTGTCTAAAAGTTCGTGTGACAGAATAGAAAGAGACCATGGATTAGTTTTGTAAATGGAAGGAAACTATATATATATATATATATATATATATATATATATGCACGGGTTCAAAATCGGTGAAGAATAACAAGCAGAGTAAAGAAACACATTATATATATATATATAGTTCAATATAGAGAAAAAAAAGTTTTACTGTACATTGAACTATATTTGTCCATTTTGGATCGTATTTCCAACGAAAAAGTGTATAAATAAATAAATAAATATATATATATATACATGTATCAGTTCAAAAACGAAGGAAAGCAACACACAGAGAAAGAGACACAGTTACAAACTCAAATTTTTGGATTATCCGTCTTCAGGAGAAAAGAGAATGGGTGACCAAGCACGCCGGAAATTCACATATATATATTTATATATATGTGAGTTTGCTAGTTTATAAATATGTTGCTCTGACCCTCTTTATAACCCCACGCTTATAGGAAATAACTGAACCAAGTAATTTTTAGAAATATTATCTAATAATTATTTATAAATAATATTTTATATATTGTCTTGTTTGTCCAGTTCATCAAAATGTCTGCTGACTTACATTACTGTAATTTAATGGAGGTTAACTCAGTCTGTAAGTGTTTAGTTCTAAGTCTGAATTTCTCAATAGATTTTGCGACAAATATACATTTTAGTAATGATTTCTTCGAAATAAGACAATATCTCACTATATGGAAATACATTTTTTTAGAAATTATCTTATTGTCTAGTCATTTATTCTCTTTTTTCTATAACGAAAATTGTAATGGAATATTTTCTGTGCCATTAAAACCGTTATAGAACAATGTTTAAAAGAATATTGGATTTTTGTTTGACAAGCAAAGAATTAAATTACTATTTGAAGAAGCCAAGAAACTCTCTTAGTCAGCTGTAGTTAGGAGGATTCTATTAACCCTGACTACCCAATACGGAATAAGCCATGCTGGTAATTCATCAAAACGAAATCAGCCATAATTTTTAAAGTCCATAATTTTAATTCAAAATATATTAAACATATAAGCTAATTTAATATATATTTTTCAAATGTTTATTTCATATGCACTATTTTCTTTTACGACGTTTGCTTCGGCTTCAAATAAATATCAAAAAAACAACTTTTCACAGGTATTTTGTCCATATTTCTAGACATCTATAGAGAAACACCAATAACAAGTTTACTAGATTAATCTGCGAAAATAGGATAAATTATTTACGTGGATATACAGTATACAATTACATAAAAATATAACCATGGTGTATTATATTTTCTGCACGGTTTTATATTATTAAATATAAATGTATATATAGTATTGTATGTCCCGGTATCTGTTTTTCATTCTTGTTTCTCGAAGTTTTCAAATATCATATATATATTTTGAGAGCAGACCTTCATTCATACATGTTTCATTAAATGCCTTGTTTATTTTTAATCTAGTCCGTTTTTTGCACAACTTTTCTAATTTTCTAATATCATTTTTCCATCTTTTAAGTAAAATGTACACCAATTCACCAAATGTTTTATTTATAAGGTTACTTACACTCAGTCTGACGTTTCGATCAACTCAGATCATTTTCAAGGATAATTATTACTTTAACCATTTTTTTTTAAATTATCAAAAGATCAAAAATAATTATTAAACACTAACTAAACTAATAATATACATTAATCTCATATTGAATTCTGTTGACATTTTCCATAGTAAAAATTATCCTTCAAAATGATCAGAGTTGATCGATACGTCGGAATGAGTGTAAGTAACCTTATGAATAAAACATTTGGTGAATTGGTGTACATTTTGCCTAAAAGATGGAAACATTATATTAGAAAATTAGAAAAGGTGTGCAAAAAACGGACTAGAATAAAAATGAGCAAGGCATTTAAGGAAATATATATATATATACCATATATATACATATACATACCATGGTATATATATATATATATATATATATATATATACATATATATACTATGATAAATGAAAAACGGTCCGGCAGGACAGATAACACTTAAAATAAACAATGACACATAGACTGAAACATAACAAAAGACTCACTTTTCATACATATAGATGAATCTCGATGTGGTTGGTTTCTTCAACTCTCAATAGTCTTCTCAAAATACAAAGGAATGTATGAGTTCAGTCACTTGCTATAAAATTATATTTGTGCTTTGAAAAAACTCTTTACTGTTCAGTACTACTCAGTTAAAATCACAGTAAGAAATTCAGAAATGGGACTGAGATACTGTCAGTCAAAAAAAGTGCTCTTTTTTGGCGTAAAATCGATCGTGTTTAAAGTGAATTACATATCAGATTAAAGAAACTTTTACCTAACTGAAATCGTTACCACTTTTTAGAGATTCAATGGAATTCCTGGTACCTACTTTATTAGGTTCAATTCTGAGTCAAAAAAGACATAAATAATTTATTAAATAACAACAGACATTATTTGTTAAGGTAATATTTTTTAATGATTGAACAGCAGGAATGTAAAAGTGATGATATGTTAGATCAAAAAAGAAAAACTATAGTAGAGATGGGGAAAAAGTCTTCTCTTCTGCCATATATCAAATCCTTTGGTATTTGTTTTAAATCTTAACGTCCAAACGTGGGATCGATTTGTGAAAATTACAAATAGATCTGATTTATTCCCTTCCATAATGCAATAGAAGTCTAGCAAACAGGAAAACAAATATCCAAGGGACTCTTGATACTTTCTTTGTGTGTGTGGAAAACAGAGAAAAAATAGAAAAGAAACGAAGAAATGGGGAAAGGATAAGCGATCAACATATGGATTTGAAGGGAAAAAAGAAAAACTTGGCCAATTTCTTTTGACTCCACACTCTCTATTAGATATTGCACCACCATTCCTGCCGGCCACGATCAAAATAAAGCCAAGGTTTATGTATGCTAATAAACTAAATCAGGACAACGGCTCTTCTCCGCTTTTGGTGTACTTCACCAGACCGGCAAACCAACAGAATTTCTGTACACTATTCTCTGTTGGCTTGCATTCCAAAGCGACATTACAGTATATGAGGCGTTTTATTTTAAAAGTGGTGTAAGTTTATTTTGACAAAAAATTAGGTAACGATAAAATGAATTCAATTTATTATGAACTTTTTATTTATAATACTCATTACAAAAAAATATCTTAAAATTTTCAAAAAATATTAACAGATTTTTTTGGAAAACGATTTAAATCAAAAGTTCATAGTAAATTCTATTCATATTTATCGTTACCTAAATTTTTGTCAAAATGGACTTACACCAGTTTGAAAGGAAACAACAGAAAGAACTGATATATATATATATATAGCAGTTAGCTTCAGCTACTCAAAGGGACTACTTCTGCCCGATGACGACGACTGTCGAAATATCGTTGTGAGTCTTTTGTGTGTGTCTTTATTTGTTTTTCTCTTTCCTGTGTAAACTATATATATATATATATAATATATATTTATATATACCTTTTATTTATATGGGTTACTTGCCGTTGCATCTACAACGTGCTTGGTCTCCCTTTCTCTTTTCTCCTGAAGACGGATTACCCGAAAGTTTGAGTCTGTAAGTGTGTTTCCTTACTCTGTGTGTTACTCCTCATGAATATATCTTGAATATATATATATAGTACCAGTCGCTCTCTGCCGGTACAAGCAAACGCACTTTCCTCTTCTTCTTCCCTTCTGCTCTCTTCCTGACGACGAACTTCAGTTCGAAATATCGATCCAGTACGTTTTCTCGCTTCTTCTATATGTATAGAAGCTTTTTTCATTTATATATATATATATATATGATCACCACAATATGAAAATGGGAAAACAAGATTAAGATCTTTCAACCGTAACAAGCAGTCTTCATCAGAGTCAAAATCCAGTTGGGTTTTTGACTCTGACGAAGACCGCTTGTTACGGTTGAAAGATATTATTCTTGTTTTTCCATTTTCATGTTGTGGTTTCATCATTGATTTTTATTTCACGTGTTTATGTGAAATCTTTATATATATATATATATATATATATATATATATATATATATCCATACACACAAGGAAAGTGTCATGAGTCCTTGATAACGAGATAAACAAATATCAACTTCTAAACTACAGTAAAAAAAAATCAGCAAAATGTCTAAAACCACTTGTTTTGATTGATTTATCTTACTCAATTTTCTTCTTTTCTCACCGTGGTTCAGACGTACATATATATAAAAAATAAAATTGTATCTGAAGTCGGTCAGCTTTAGAAATGAACAATCATTTTTTTATGAAAACAACATTTGTTTTAAACAAATATTGAAACGTTGCCAATAAGAGTTTAATTTGCACTTGAAAATACTGAGCGACTCGTAATAAAATTTTATCTTGTTCACGGTTGATCCTTTTATCAATATTTTTATATATATTTGTTTTATTATCTCGACCATACATTTATTGACCAGTATTTTTGTTTTTATCGAAGTTTAAGTCTAACAGTAGAACACTTTTAAGTCAACGTTTCGTGAAATCCCCCAGCTTATAAAAAGAAATATGACTGTGTAAAATTGGAGTTGACTATTTCTTTACATTGTGGCATCATCCATTAGATCATGAAAGTGTTCTTATGAGCATGCCTTACGCTGTTTTCTAGTTTTCTTCTTTTATTGTTTATGATCCGGTAATGCTTTAGTAGTGTAACTAGACATTCATTCCATTAGACTTGTGTGATAAAACAAGGCAAGTTAACCAATCAGCAGGAATTCTTGCTCATTTATTATTTGGCACCCAGTTTAGTAACGATCGAAGGATCTTCTTCTTAATTTTTTTTAACAGCTTATATTATGAGATAATAATAAATAGTCTTTTTCCCGTTAATCTAAATTCTAGTAATTTAATTTAACAGATTAGTTCCAAAATATTCATGATTACTTGAAATTTAGCTTAGAAAATATACTACCAAAACTTGAAAATATGCATAAAGTATTATAAAAAGAAACTGTTAATTTGAATGAAACATATGCAAGGCATAAATAAATGATGATACCACTTAAAAAAAGTGACTTTTTAAAAAAGAGAGCATTATTAATGACTATTAATAATTAAACTGTCAAACATAACCGCCTTAATAAAGTACAAACCAGTAAAAAATTATCCACTCCAAAGTTTACACAACAAATTAAAATCAAACTGCGAAAGAAACTTAATTATTTAATGATCTTAAATCATCTTTGAGGCTTAATATCTTAATATTTAATTATTTACAGCATTTATTTTTACAAATAAAACATTTTGAGAGAACTTTATATCTGTTTATTGTGAAATCTTGTTATAATTACACGCTCTCTCTCTCTCTCTCTCACACACACACACACACACACACACACACACACACACACACACACACACACACACACGCACGCACGCACGCACACCCACCCACCCGCACAACACACACACACACACACACACACACACACACACACACATATATATATATATATATATATATATATATATATATAAAACTAACGTTTATCAGCACTCGGTCAGTTCTTCAGGTTCATATTAAAGTCTCATTGCCAACGTTTCTGTCTTTATTTAAAACCTTTTTCATAGGCAGAAGTATAAATTTTGAAACAGAAAAACTAAGTATTACGTTTCAAATTATTTTCCTTTGTAAAATAATCTGTAATGTATAATTAGTTTTTCTGTTTCAAAATTTATACTTCTGCCTATGAAAAAGGTTTAAATAAAGACTGAAACGTTGGCAATGAGAGTTTAATTTGAACCTGAAGAACTGACCGAACCCCAATAAACTTTAGTTTTGTTTCTTTTTCACGGTCGATACTTTTATCAATATATATATATATATAATAAATTCAAAATGAAGGAAACACACAGAAAGACACAGACATAACTCACATTGATATTTCGGCCATTGTCGTCATCAGGAGGTGTGAAGAGCGAAGAGCGAAGAGTCCCGCAGGAAGACAGAGAGTCGCCGCCCTGCCTTCCTGCGGGACTCTTCGCTCTTCACACCTCCTGATGACGACGATGGTTGAAATATCGATGTGAGTTATGTCTGTGTCTTTCTGTGTGTTTCCTTCGTTTTGAATTTATTTTAATTAAAAAAGTCCGCTGGACCGTTTCTTTTAATTGTGTAATAATTCTTGAATAATACTTCTATGGAAATTTAATGAACAATAGTCCGGGACTTTGCAAACTGGATGAAATATTGATAAAATAAATAAGTAAGCAGATCAAGACTTCTTCAATGTTAGGAACACTAAATTCAGAATGGAATGCCAGCAATCCTGAAGTCTTCAATCAACCAGATTAACTTGTTATTACATTTTATGTTTAGTTCATTTAGCTCTCTGATGATGTTGTAACGAAAGGCCTTATAGCATTGTGTCTAATATATATTTGTTTATTGTGGTGTTTAATTCATATATTATGTCAAGAGTTATTGTTGATTATTAATTTATATATATATATATATATATATATATATATAAATTAATTATCAACAATAACTCTTGACATAATATATGAATTAAACACCACTCGCTCTTCCTCTGGACTCAACCTCAACCGATAATTTTTTTTTTTTACTTTATTAATTTTAATTTGATTTATATACTTTTCACATTCTTTTTTTATAATTTTTTCATTAGACTTACTTTTATTTAATTATGATTTTGACTCGTTCCTTTTACGTCTTAATTTGGCTCTTCATTTCCTTCCCTCCCTTCCCGCTTGGTGGTAAGTGGTGGGGTACAGGCTGCGGTCTCCGAGTTCAGTCGCTGCCCTGTCTTCCTCCGGGACTCTTCGCTCTTCACACCTCCTGATGACGACGATGGTCGAAATATCGATGTAAGTTATGTCTGTGTCTTTCTGTGTGTTTCCTTTGTTTTGAATTTATTATATATATATATATATATATATATATATATAAATCAAATAAGTGGTCTGGACCTGATATGTGATTGGCTGTTTCGTGACCAAATGACTTGCTTTTTTATTGTGTGGACTAGAGGGTCCTTCAAATGTAGGTTTCTTGCTTATGAAAGCCACGTACATAAAGAATCTCTTCTATGAAATTACTTTATCAACCTGACGAATACATGGAGGGTTCACATTCTCTCCGGAAATAAACTCTTGTTATGTAATATCAGCTTCTCCACTTGGAGGTCTTTTGGTCGGTTCTTGATTTGTGCCGTAGTCCTGTTAAGACTTGTTTGTCAACAATGAAGACGATGTCGTCTTACCAGAAGGTGTAAAGGGCTCACAATTCCTCAGTATATACGAACACTGGCAATGGACATTGGCCTCACTATGTAGTAAGGTCTCATGTTTGTTGTTGTTATTGTTGTTGTTGTTTGTTGTTTAGCCGTCCGATCTACAAAAATTGCATGTACTGTTCATTTCGTTAACAATGTTAATCCATTTGTATTCACGAATTTGTTCAACTGAAGAATTTCTTTTTTCTGCTTTAACACTCCAGTTATGATTAAAAACATGAATGAAATGTTTGTAATAATCCAAAAAAAAATATGCAAACCATATTTTAAAACGACTAATGAAATTCGTTGTTCATTAGTTTCACAATGAATTTGGTATTTGTATAAGTCCCAAACGGATTTTTTTTTCTTTCTTCATTAATCAGTGACTATATCCTTTTGAGAGTCGGATTGTTGTTTAATCAAAGTTGATTTCAAACCTACAAAGTTGAAAGTCAGTACGAGGTTATTACGAAAATTTACGTACCTGCTAAAAATATGTAAATTTGAATAGACCATTGTGGTCTCTCTCTATCTCTCTCTCTCTACCTCTGTCTCTTTGGCATTGTTTTCCCCAAAAGCAATGATAAGTTGTTGAGACAAGTTCGTTGAATTTAATTTAAACCCCCTTGAATTGAAGTACATCATTACCAGCTTTGCCTGTGCTTAATTTGTTGAACTACAGACCTCCCATTCACTCTGTGTAACTTCACTCTTGTCACATAATTTGTTCTACATTTATGAAACACCTTTACGAAAAAAAATCAACTTTTAATTCTCCATATTTATCTGTTGGATTTACCAAAAATCAAGCTTTAAACTGTAGTGTTCTTTATTTATTAAATTTATAAAAAAAAATACATTTCTTTCTCCAACAAACTGAAAAGTTATGAAAAAAATAAGTATTGTTTTTCAATTATAAATTTTGACATAATCAAGTGTATAACAGATTGAAAATCACTCATTAGTTGTGCAATCAGTAATTGTGTGGAATTTACTCATACTGGGGTAAATAATAATACAAAGTTTCCATACAAAAGAATTTCTTTTCATTCTAACCATGCATTTAAAACACTTGTAAATGCAAGTGTTTTTAATTGCATGATTTTACTTTAAATGCATGTTCATCATCAGGCCAACTTCTAATGGAAGGAGTGAAAGACAGACAACCATCGAACATTGACTTCTTAAAACGTTGACAGAAGGTAGGTAGTCTGTCCAGTCCTGTCCATTGGAAGTATACCTGATGATGATCACGAAGTGTTTGAAACGCATAGTTTGAATAAAAAAAAACTTCTTTTATATGAGCACTTTGTGTTTCCATTTACCCAAGTTTGAAATACTAATTATTAATTTCCTTTATGCTATATAATTTAAATCAAGTTGTCGTAGAAATTTTGACTAATTTTCAATATAAATTAACTTTCAATTTGTAAATGGTTGTATATTTAATCGGGAACAAACATTTTTTATTCAACTGTATTTTAGATTTTTTAATTACTTTTAAAAAAAATCAATATATTTTAAACTTAGAAAAATGAATTCCTTTATAAAAACATATAATGTTTTTTTTTTCAAATTCTTATTTATTTTTCTTTATTAAAACCATTCTAAATTTGAGTGGTTCGATTCATTATTATTCCGTATTCTTATTTTATCGGGTCACTATTTTTTTGTTTTATCTTTTCAAAACTCACTTTATTAAAAACAGCCGTTTTTTAAATATCCTTAAAAAATATACAGAATTTTTTATAGTGTGTATATATTTTAAGACTTTGAGTTTTTACTCCCTGTTAGGTTATTGATTATATTAACTTTTAAGGTAAACATATTACTTAGATCTGATAAGTTTACAGTGGTTACAGTAATTGACAGCAAATTTGTACTTTCAGTAATGCACTAGTTCATGTTTTGGTTAGTTTAGTACACTATATGACTATCTGCTGGTATGTTTGCAAAGAAACTATTGTAGGGTAAAAAGTTGGGAATACGTAAAACGTTAAATGCCCGTATGATATCATGTTTATTACGTATAATTGAGGTAGGTTTTTTTTCAGTAATCCTCATTCAAACAAACAGAGTTGATAATGTAATGCCCTTAAGTAATATAAATTGTTTGTAGGGTAAAAAGCTAATGCAATGGTCTCCACATATAATTTTAATGGTATAAACAACGCGTTTCGAACACGTAGTGTTCTTCCTCAGGCTTTAACTAAAAAATACAATGACACCAGAGAGTTATCTATAGTACAATGTAAATATAGTGCAAAATAAAAATGAAATAAAATAAGGAAGAGAATACGAACCTAAGAGTGAGTATCGGTGGTACAACTGACTATGAACAGGATGGACGTGGGTAGGGTATGGGGTACTTACGATTCATATTATCCCATCCTATTCCCAGTCAGTTGTACCACTGACACTCACTCTTAGGTTCGTATTCTCTTCCTTATTTTATTTCATTTTTATTTTGCACTATATTTACTTTGTACTATAGATAACTCTCTGGTGTCATTGTATTTTTAGTTAATGCCTGAGGAAGAACACTACATGTTCGAAACGCACTGTTTATACCATTAAAATTTTTATATGTGGAGACCATTTCATTAACTTTTTACCCTACAATGAGTAAATACCACATAATAAGTGATTGCACTGCGTTAGAGTTAGAAAGAAACTATTATACAAAACTCAATGTTGTCATGCTATTTACTGCTGTAAATACAGATTCCGAATATTTATTTTATATGAATTTGTTTGTTAACATATTTTCTTAACGAATCCCACAATACATTACTTGTTTAGAAGCATATCATTTTTTAGGGTCACACAAGTGTTTAAATTGTATCTAATGATATAAGCTAGTAAAATAATTAATTTGTGTTATAATCCAGATACATATAATTATTATTGTTATATGTAACCATGTATGTATCTTCTACTATGTAAGTTATACGTGCAAAGTGTTAATGTGACTTATAAAAACAAGGTAATAGAAGTATACAGGTGTTTTTATCATTAAGTTTTTTTTTTATTATTTTTTGATGTCTGGATTCAATATTAGCTGTGTTAATTTTTTTACACTATTTTCATAAATGAAGGAACAGATAACCGTAATAAATATATGTATATGGAATACAAGGTAAATAAATTATGTTGCTTGTTATTTAGGTTAGGATATAAGCGTACCTACAGATGGCGTCTAGTCATGTCTTTTCTAAAAGTGAGAAAATCTAGTATTTCTTAATACTTTTGTGCTAATATATGAATAAGTGTATAAATAACTAATAATAAATAAATAGTGGTTGCCTGCCTTTGCGCGTTCGGCAGATGTGATATTGCTTCTTCGACAAACTTTCTCTTCCATCGGATAACTTCCTCTTCTTTTCGTAATTGAGATAATAAAAGTAAATATACTTGATCATATGGCATTCCAATATCTGAATAAAACTCAGTGATAAAGGATCAAATGAGGTATATTGAAAAACATGGGTATAAGATGTGATGGTGTCAAATAGTAAAAGAGCTCTACAAACTGTAGCCTGTTTATAAGGAGGAGCGACAACATGTTATAGTAGGTCGCAGTGGCAGTTTCACAAGTACATTTAGGCCCAACCTTGGCTCATTATGATACCATCCAGTGAACATTCTACTAAACTGGTATCCTAAATTTTGCCTAACTCAAGTGTGTTTAGAGTAAGGATGTTTAACGAGTATCTGACATCGTACAGGCTCGAAATCGATGGCTTAAAGTCCCAATCACATCCCACGTGAATCAAGGGCCAGAGTGTGTATTAAAGCAGGATATAAATCCGAACGGGGGAGGTCGTTGGCACTTAGCTAAACTGACCACTAGAACGATAGCAATACGAGTTCTTTACTGAAAGAAAACTGATCTCATGAACCAGTATTCAAACATATTGGACATTTTCAATTCACAAATACTCAGATATTGAAATAGGAACCACTTCCTCATGAAGCAGTCTCCCCATAGATCAAAGTCTAAAAATTATGAAAAAAAAACAAGTATAAAAAACCAAATTAATTAACCTGTGAAATTCAAACCAGAGACAATTTTGAACTATTTCAAAACGGAAAATCCTCAATGTCATTTGATAAATAGCAAATAATCGTTTTAAATAGATATTATTGTTTTACAGTCGGAAAATTCTTAATGTAGAATAAAGGGTAAATAATCGTTCAAAATATATATTATCGGTATATAGTATTTTTTATTATTTTATTTGGTGATATTTTTGGATTCTTATTAATAATGAGTTAGAAGGTTTATTGGACAGTACAGGCTTTCCCCACTGAAGAGATCACAGAACCGCTATCATGGAACCTAAACCTTAAATGTCACTTGAAAGATAGTATTCTTATGAACAATATCCCTTAATAAAAATATTTGATAAACAAGATATGAGCTGTTATTTTTGAAAGTGGTAAAGTCCATTTTTTTTATGCATCGAGATAATTAAGGGTTTGCATTTGAGTTAATTTAAAAATATTGGCAAACGTTAATCTACACGAGTGATGTTTTTAATACTGTACACATTTTAAATGTTATTATGAATTAATAACTAATAATTTGTTTTTAAAAAATAAATGATTTCCTTAGCCCAAAATAGACTTACACCATTTTCAAAAATAACGTATTACAAAAAATAAAAACTAGAATGTCCATGTTTTTATAGAACATTAGCTTTACTAAAATGGATTTTTAATGTAAAAAAGTAATAATGAAGCTATTTAAATACTCGAGTAATCAAATTCATTAAGAGAGATATTAGTTATATTAAAAAAAGCGATATGAATAAACAACAATATATTGTAAAGAACTTCGTTAAGATAACAAAAAACAAAAACTTATAATATTGAAATTATTTGTCTTTTACTACTAGTTTATTGAAGTATTCATGGTAAATACAGTGCACAGTGCAGTCAAAATAATAATAATTGCAATTAGGAAGTTGTTTTAATTATAACTATTAGGAATAGACATTCCAATTTCAAAAGAGTAATGTGCAAACGGTTTCCGTGTCGGGTATTGCCAGGAAATAGGATGTGGTTTTTTAGTGGGTCGGGACCCCCAACCCCACATACCCTAAGCAAGACGTCTTGCTAAGGGATCTGATGAACAGATTTTTCCACATCCTACGACAGAAAAAAAAAAAATTCAAAAGAAATATTTTTGCGGTAACATTTTATAGCAAACTGTTTTTCTTTTACTTTATGCCCTTATCGTACTTCATTGACTGTATAGTTAAAAATATGAAGACTAGATGTTTATATCTTACTAAAATTACCGTTAACTCATTTTTTTTTTGTAAAGTGGACTTATACCACTTTCAAAAATAACAGTTCAATATATTGATCAAAACATATAAGTTTAATTTTAATTCCTATGGGATAACATAAAATCACCAGTTAAAAAATATTCTTTATAGAAGACTTTAAGTAATTGTATTGTAAGAGGAATAAAAGAGATTATAAGGAATTATGGAGGGAAGAGGGAGTCAAGGATTGTTGAACAGGGTGATATTAGATTTCAAGCGAGAGGATCCAAGCCTTCTAATGGCGTCTTCAATTAGGGCTTGCATTCAACTCTCAATCTTCTTAAATAAATGTATTCTTCTTTGGTTTGCAGTGTAAAAAAACAATTTTATATATATGTGTGTGGCAGTTAAAAATTAATTGATACCAATCCAGTTTATTTGTATCCTAAATATATGGTTAATAAGTATATAGTCATACTAGCTGCTAGTACAGTTGTGAAGCTCAAATTTTTAGGTTCACGAGGAAGGTATGTTTGCAACGATTTAGAATGTAATCATAAAGTGGGTATCATACAACCATTATCGGAGAAGGAATATAACATAAGAATAACTAGCCTAGGTCTAGTAAAAAGGGAGTATGTAGTAAGAGGAATTATGAATAAGTGAAAAAGAGATAGAGTGAGGGAGGAAGTGAGACAGAGTGAAAACGTGAAAACATTTATTAGATAAAGAGAGAGTCAGTGATAAATGAAAATGAAGCAATAGATAGACATAGAAAGAGAGAGAGAGTGAGAGAGAGAGAGAGAGAGAGAGAGAGAGAGAGAGAGTGAGTGAGTGAGTGAGAGTGTGAGAAAGAATGAAAGGATTTATTAGATAAACAGGTAGTCAGTGATAAATGAAAATGAAGCAACAGAGACAGCGAGGGAGAAAGAGAAAGTGTGTGTGTGTGAGATTGTGTTACAACTGTCCAATAATATTATTATAATAGTAAATTCACTAACTTGTGTACAGGTATCCTTTCGACTGTACTTAAAAATCCCAGCAGCATAGGAACTGAAATTGAGATACATACATACATTCCTACATTGTGTATAGATGTTCAGAGTTATAAGCTAATGTTATATGGTATGTGTCAGCACGCGTGCTATAATGTCTAGTGGAATGTGCTTTCAATTTAAACCAAGGGTAGTGTAGCTAAGCTTTTTAAAAAATTGTAAAGAAATTTGTACTGTGGCATTGTGTTACAACTGTCCAATAATATCAAATACCATAATAGTAAACTCACTAACTTGTGTATAGGTATCCTTTCGACTGTACTTACAAATCCCAGCAGCGTGGATTCCTGAAAATAAATAGCGCTGTTATTTTGCTTCCTTTTTTTAAAAAAAAAATTAGAGATTACAAATAATAGTTATAATTTAATTTTAAAATATAAAAACTTTTTTTTCATTACTTTTAGAAATGATTTATTTCACGGATTGATATCGGCTATAGAAATCAATATGTTAAAACTTTGCTATTAGTAAAATATAGTAGTTAAGATAAATTTTTTTAGAATATTTCTATGTATTTTATACGTTTTGTAGTCCCCTAAATGAGAGAGATAGAGATTTTGAGTTAGATAAACAGAAAGAGAGAAACATTGTGTGCATGTGCGTGATTATGTTAAGTATGTACTCGTTTGTGGGTGTATGCGCGTGTGTCTATGTGTTCATTATATAAGTGTGTATGCATATGTGTATATGCATATATGTGTCTAGTATATAAGTGCGTATGCGTATATGTGTGCCGTGTGTGCATGTGTGCGGGTAGATTTAACAGAAGGAAAAGGCAAAAAATAAAGAAAACAAGGTTTCATATAGAAAATATTACATAGTATTTGAGATATGAATAGAACTGCTTATAAATTTGAATGAAAATTCTTTTTTTTTCTTTTAGTGAAAATCAAAGAATGGGAAGAGTATTTTATAATCTTTATGGCACGACAAACTGTTTGTTTTAATAAATTCTAGAATTAGAAATTTCGTAGGGAGTTCATAAGACTACGCTAAATCCTAATAAAAATTCAATAGATAATGAGTTAAAACAAGTATTTCTAAACCATCGTAAATTAGTTAAACTGAATTAAATTGAAATAATTTTTTTTTATTTTTGCGTTCTGTATTTAAACAATGAGAAGGTATAGTTACAAGGATATGTAAATGTATCGTAAATACATTAAGTAGATTTCTTACAATTATCGCAGTAAGAAACAGGAGGTACAGAAAGAAATAGGTAAAAGAAAATAGACCATCTTGTACTAGCAGGATAACCAACAGAATACTATATATCGAATAGAACAGAATAGAATAACTAGAGAGGCCACTAACAGAACTGAAGAAAGAATAAATTTTTTGAAGATATTAAGAAAATGGTATATCTAAGGACCATGATGGACAATGATAACCAACAGAATACTATAAGTAGAGGGACCACTAACAGAACTGAAGAAAGAGTAAAATTTTTGAAGATATTAAGAAAATGGTATATGTAAAGGACGATGATGGACAATGTTAGCTGAATATTTGCTGGAGTAACCATCGACAGATCTTGTAAAAGAGTAAAATATGAATAGAGATTGCGAAAAGCACGTATTCTGACAGGTATAATGAGATGATAAGATCAGAGTTAAAAGACTTTGGTAAACAAGAGAGGTTGAGTTTCTTAGGGGAGAGAGAGAAAGAGAGAGTGAAACTAAATCCCGATATATAGTCATTTAGTGGAAGAGAAAACTGCCTGAATTTGAATAGCGCTTAAATACCTTACATCACGCAATTCTGCAATTATTGTCAAAAACACAATGCCCTTTGACAATTAATTCTTTAATCAGTCCCTAATTATTAATCAATTAAATTGTCAAACTTAAAACAAAATAACAATAACCGCAATTGCCAACGCCCATTTTTATTAAATATATAACCAAGATCATTATCATTGAATTTATTATTGGTTTTCATTTAATGTAGTGTTCGTTTAGTGGTAATACGATACTCTATTCTAAAGTTTTATAAAACACACAGAAGATAACTTTAATGGCCCTATTTGCTATTTTTCTTGATATGTATATTTATATATTTATTTAATAACAAGATTTCACAATAAACATGTGAGATGACAATCAACGACCAAACAACAATAAGAAAGAGAAATATAGGATATTAAAGTTCATATCTTTATATGAGGTATAAAGAAAATATGTGGTTTCTTTAATAGGAAACCACTTTAATATGTGGATTGACAAACAAGTCAAATTGTTCAGATTCTTATTTCTAGGGAATCGTTTTCAGCTTGTATAATGTGAGCCCATTTAATTCTAACGTAGTGCAATCACTGATTATGTGGAATTTACTTATTGTAGGGTGAAAAGTTAATGAAATGGTCACCACATATAAAAATTTAATGAATCATTAGTTGTGCAATCCGTAATTGTGTGGTATTTACTCATTCTGAGGTAAAATGGATAAACCAACAAAAGTCTCCACACAAATGAAGTTGTATTCAATGCGTTTCGAACACTTTGTGTTCATCATCAGGAAGACACCAAGGATGTGGTACTGACGGGTTGGTGTCTTGCTGATGATGAACACAAAGTGTTTGAAACGCATTGAATAAAACTTCATTTGTGTGGAGACTTTTGCTGGTTTATCCATTTTACCTCAGAAAAAATTAATGGTATAAACACATAGTGTTCTTCTTCAGGCATTAACTAAAAAATACAATGACTCCAGAGAGTTTTCGTACTAATTTTATACAAATTAGTATTTTGTACTATATTTACTGTATACTATAGATAACTCTCTGGTGTCATTGTATTTTTAGTTAATGCCTGAGGAAGAACACTGCGTGTTCAAAACGCGTTGTTTATACCATTAAACATTTATATGTGGAGACCATTTCATTAACTTTTTACCCTACAATGAGCACATTTAAGCTTTACTTATAATGCAGAATCAGAGAGAATTTTTAAATACCAATGAATTAAAGCCTAAAGCATATTTAGGCTTTTTCGTATGATTATAAAAGTGAAATATTAGACTATTGTTGCAATAAATACCATTAGACTTGTTGCAATTAGAATCTCTATTACGATAATAATTGATACAATGCAAGCTAAAGCTAAGATCTCATGTCTTATTGTGGATTGGATGTTGTTTATATATTCATTTATGTTGCTATATCAGTTTTATCAGTTATAAAAAAAGCTGCAGAATGTAATCTAGAACTGTCTGACTTATTATTATTATTAATAATAACTATATTGTTATTATTAATAATTATATTATTAATAAGAAGGATTAATAATCATATTAATAACAATAATATTATTATCAAGCTAATGGCTTGGGTCTCAGCAAAATTACTATAGTAATTCCGTTTTGTTTTTTCTAAAATGGACATCAGATTTTATATTCATTAATGAACTTCATGATTGTTGTTGAAAAATATATATTAAATCTATTGACTTTGGTTATAACATACCAAAAATCTTTGACCTCTTAAAGCTGATTTCCTGGCATTCACAAAGGACATTTTTAGGTTTCTCCATCTTCCTTGAGCATAATTAATTATGAATTAAACTTGGAGACCTCTAAGTCATGAGATCATTTCTTTATCTTGTGTTATCTTTGATCATTTAACATTTTTATAGTAAGCCAAAATGATCCAAAATGGCCAGTTAAAACCAATTGCTAACCAATGAATTGCAATTTACACGTAATGGTAAGATAATTATGATAATGTGGTATAATAATTATGATATGATCAACAAACTGCAAATTTATAATTGAATGGACCAATTATATTAGCATGTTATTGTTAAATAAACATTAGACTATTGTTGCAATAAATACTATTAGACTTGTTGCATTTAGGATCACTATTAATGTAATAACTAAGAATAGAAACCCTACTACAAACTTTACAGTTTATCGATTATGGATAATAATTGAGGCATTTGTATTACAAACAAGTCAAATTGTTCAGATTCTAATTTCTACGGAATCATTTTTAGTTTGTATAATTTGAGTGCATTTAGGCTTTACGTTTAAGGATTAGAATCAGAACTTATGGAGCAAAAAGTGTTCAATGGTTGATCCCTATTATTAGTATGGCGATCTCATCCTCTGTAAGCTGAATAATTTAATTAAATTTAATTATTTACATTAATTAGATTCAGTTTAATTGGATTACAGTTTACGTTCACATACTACATATATTTTGATCTATTTGATATATAATTGTTTTTTGGAATGATAATTATTATGTATTGAAAATAAAGTTTATAAATGTTTTATAATTTAATTAATACATATATTATATATAAACGTTCAAATCTCAATAAGAAGTGGAAAAAGACTAAAATCTTTAACCGTAAAAGCGATCCTCGTTGGGATGTCGAATCCCAAAGTTGAGATTTGGCTTTGACGACGACCGCTTATTCGCTTGAAAGATCTTTGACTTTTTTTCATTTTTTATTGTGGTTTGGACATTGATTTATTTATCGTGTTTATTGTGAAATCACTCATTATTGAAATGATACTGCTTGAAGTTATAAGGAATATAGGGAATGCTACTGATTGAAGTTATAAGGAATATAAGGAATGATACTGATTGAAGTTATAAGGAATATAAGAATGATACTGATTGAAGTTATAAGGAATATAAGAATGATATCGATTGAAGTTATAAGGAATATAAGAATGATACTGATTGAAGTTATAAGGAATATAAGAATGATACTGATTGAAGTTATAAGGAATATAAGAATGATACTGATTGATGTTATAAGGAATATAAGAATGATACTGATTGAAGTTATAAGGAATATAAGAATGATACTGATTGAAGTTATAAGGAATATAATAATGATACTGATCAAAGTTATAAGGAATATAAGAATCATACCGATTGAAGTTACAAGGAATATAAGAATGATACTGATTGAAGTTATAAGGAATATAATAATGATACCGATTGAAGTTATAAGGAATATAAGAATGATACTGATTGAAGTTATAAGGAATATAAGAATAATTTTGATTGAAGTTATAAGGAATATAAGGAATGATACTGACTGTTTCTTTTTGAAATATAAGGAACCGTACAAGTGGTGGAATTGAGAGGTGTAACACAGCGTTGACTTGTGTAATTCAAGTGTTTAGATTGGTATTATTGTTGACTTGAAAATCTCTTGCATCTCCGAGTTAGAAGATAATTTTTGAAGTAATTAATAATCTAAATAGCACTTAGACTGACCCTCGCACAGTGAAATAATAAATTTATAAATGATTCCCTTCATTCTTAAACCCTATCAAAATGGAAACAAGTTTAATTAAAATTTAAATAGATTTTAATGTTTTCCCCCCATTTCATTCTGTTTTCTCAAACGCCTTGTGCTTCTTCATCAGATAAAAATTAATTAAATATTTCTTATGAAAACTGATGTATCCTTTGATTT
Source organism: Hermatobates lingyangjiaoensis (assembly GCA_026182355.1). NCBI lineage: Eukaryota > Metazoa > Arthropoda > Insecta > Hemiptera > Hermatobatidae > Hermatobates > Hermatobates lingyangjiaoensis. Next base: position 433,339 of record JAPFBL010000093.1, read on the forward strand.
TTAACTAATTTGGTTGAAGCTTTGGTTGATGTTAATGTTTATAACAAAAGTTTTATTGGTTACTTCTGTGCAACTTATTGAAGTACTGGCAATCGTTTATTTAATTAGTATATAATTCTCAAGTAATGATGTGGGTGTCTAGCCATGTAGGAGTCAGGGGTGAGGGAGACGAATCTCTTATCAATGGTAGCAGATAACGCGATACTTATGTTTGAATGGCTCAGTAGAGATCACCTGATTACGGCTGGACTACATCTAGGCAGATTTGCTATGGTTGGTGTTAGAAACCAGTGACCATTAGTCTCTGTTTGTAAATGACAGTCACAACACGGAGGATATGATAACCTGTATGACTAGAGTTTCTCCTGGACTACCGAATTTGGATGACGGTTGGTGCAAGGAACCTGTGACCTGTTTTTCTGTCTGGGTTTGTGTCTGCGTTTGCATGAATAACAGATACAACATGGAATGTCAGAGGGCCACACTTTTGCAGAGCTCACTAGTCCAGGATGGTGTTAACGATGACGTTAGGCATAAGGAACCTGTGACCTGTTTTGCTGCGTGCGTTTACATGACTAACAGACACCACATAGAATACCAGAGGGCCAACTTTCACAAAGCCCAAACCTGGTATTTAACGAAGGATGGTATTAGATACCATTGACCAGTGGTAATTCCTACATACCATTATATATGTACGAATATTTTACAGGTATTCAATTTCTTCTAAAAATAAAATAATTTCTGAATCATATGATAAAAATAAGTGGAGTGATTAAGGTTGCTGCTCATGTTTTTATCCATGCGAGATTGATAGATGGAGAGTTGTAAAGACAAGGTAAGAGTGATTGGGTGACTTGATGGTAAGACGGAGTGAGAGGGACCGGCAGGAGAGCAGGGACGTAGTGCTTCGAGAGTTGAACATCAAAGCTTGAAGGCTGCCATACTGTTCGACTTGTTCAAGTTTTGACAGGCCTTGATGCGACGGAGGCCATTCCACTATCTGCTTAGGAATAACTTGTTCATCCTTTAACCATCCTGTCTGCCACTGACAGCTAAAACTTTTACTAAAACTTTCTCGTTACATTTATATGCGTGTTTGCCGAAACATTTCTCTTAGTATAAACATTTACCTTCAAACTCTACTTTTTATATTAAACTTGATCATTTTAAAACTAAAACAAGATTACTCTATCAAAGGAGACTTCCTGACATCCATAGCTTATTTTACATATACCTACCACTATCTAAAAACGATAACAAATACCAGTACTTTCAATATCAACTAAGCATTCATACAGCCACAGAAGTGTGGTCACCCGTGATTTCCATTATCTAATAACACAGAATTACTATGCCAACGTTCTATTATACCATATAAGACACATTCATTTCCATGTAATATAAAATTATGTACATAACATACTCTTTATTAAGAGTTTTTTTTTATGTATTGAACTTCATGCTCTGCCAGAAGGCATTACATGTATTACAATCACTATACTCCTTATTAAGTTATGACAATAGAATGTTAACAATAATAATAATACAATAACAATAATATAATGCAATAAAACTAAGTTATGATAATAGTAGTTACACATTAAAAATAGGTTAGATTGGAGTGGTTGCCCCACAAGGGAACACACGTAGGCCGAGCATTGTTCCTTTGTGATCCCACACTATGAAGATTGATTCTCCAGTGGGAGCCCTAAATTTTGCCTAACTCAACTATATTTAGAGTAGGAATATTTAACGAGTACCTGATATCGTACAGGCACGGGGCCGATGGTTTAACGAAGAGCTCGGATTTATTCATCTCTCGCATGAATAAATCGAGAGCCCGGTGGGGATCGAACCCCGGTCCTATCAGTTGAGAGTCGAGTACGTTAACCACTGAGCTAACCTGGCCTTTAACAATAATAATAATTCAATAACAATGACATAATGCAATGATTTATGAAATTATATATCGTTATTGCTTAGGTATATGAAATTGCTTAGGTAATACAAAAATGATTATTCTCATTAAAAATATTACAAAATCAACTCTATAATATGGCTAGGAAATATCAAACAACTGGTACTAAGAAGCAACCAACGAACAACGAATATATCCATGCCCATCAATGCACGTCGTAATTAGCAGTTCTGGATCAGAGGCCAACTACAGAGGCTAAATTATTATTTATATTACTATAACCATCTTATTAGTATATACAACCATCCATCTTTTTATCTCAACATAACCCTTAACTCAAATAAGTACTTATATACAATGTAATCTTATTGTCGCTATCCTTAATTCACCTACCTTAATCCATGTCCTTGCCTACTAACCAACACCATTATATACCATAAATACTTATTGCAATAACTACCATCCATAACTTATATTAGCATACCTTTTTAACTCCCATAAATACTTATTACTACAGACAACTCTTACCGTGAGATCCCATTGTTTACCATAGGCTCTACCCGTATGTTGTAGCCCCTTCACAGAGGGGGGCCCCTTCACACAGCATCCTCCCTACTTATTTCTTTTTAACTATCCTTAACTTATCCTGTCCTTCTTATCCTTATTTATATGGCCACCCCTTTAACTTACATAAATACTTATTATAATTGTTGACTACTAACCCTTTAACATCTACTAGATCTAACTATACTTATATGACAGAACTATTCTACACCCCCTTCAGGATAAATACTTATTAGAAAGGAGTGACAGAAACTGATCCTGACCGATAAAATAAATACTTAGCTAAATTATCATCCTAGTATTTTTGTTCAGTTCAGTCTTTCAGGAGAGGAGCCATTTTTGTCGTCATATTGTCTTGTGGCTTTGCATTGTTTGAAGTAGTGTATAATTTATAAATCTTATGGTTGTCATATTTACTCATTTGGGTAGGTATTAGGACTTATGGGATTGGTAAAAGTTGAGAGTTCGATTTGGTTTCTTAATAGGAGATTTTACATGAGTGGGCAGTTTGTTATCATCATTGGTAGCAAGTTAAGTAATGTAGCAATCAATATATTCCCATTAAGTCCCACTTATAATAACAGACACTTGTCAAGACTATGAGAGGACTAAAGGCATATGCCTCAAGTACAGCGGTTCCCAACCTATCAAATATAGCGAACCATTTTAGAACAAGCAATCAGGAAGCGACCCCAATCGTTAAAAATATCTTTTATACGTTTATTTTTTCTATAAGAAACTGGCATATATTGCAATTTATAAGTGAAGTAACTGTGTATTCCTTAAATATATGATTAATATAGAATTTATTCATTAATTTCAAAGTTTCTACAATACATTAATTAATTGCAAATCAATTTCAAAGTATTCAAACAAACAAATTTCATACCGTTATGTAACGTTACTAAAGTATCTTTATGAACTGACCTTAATGAGACGGCTGGTATTGTAGCTTTTTAGCTAGCAATTCTATCCTGGGCTCCGTTGTCAATATGGCACACCTCAAGTCGTGTTCCACATCAAATTTATTTCGATACTTGTTTTTAAGGATGAGTAGTTGGGAGAAGGCTGTTTCACATAAGTAAGTTGTTGGGAAGGACAATAAAACCAATAGTTTAATGTAAACTTTGTTAAGAACTTATACTTTTGTAGTATATAGGAATCATATCGATAACAAGATTTCACAATAAACACGTGAAATAACAATCAACGTCCAAACCACATAAGAAAAGAGAAAGAAGACTAAGGTCTTTCAAGTGAAACGAAACATGTTCAATACATGTCTCGGACGTTATGTTCAGTGACTTAATGAACTTTTACATTTAGTTTCATAGTGTGAATTTATATAATTGTCTTAATTTTATTTTATAATGTTATTTATTTAACTGTCTTCTGTTTTTACCGTGTTTTATATAATATTCACGTTCGGGTCAAAATCAATTCCCGACCCACAGGTTGGGAACCACTGCTATAGTACGTGCCTATGAAATAAACGACTTTTATAAAAAGAATTAATATCCAGATGACAAACAGTAAGAATAAGCTAAGCCATCTCATCTCTTAGTTCAATCACAGATATTATAATGCGTTTCAATACTAACTCTTTCCTCGTCTAGTATCTACGTAATTTCTTTCATTTCCATCCTTAGTTAGAATTCAAAGCCAGTAGTTTCTCTCTTTAGCATGGATGTTTCCAATATGTCACCATGAATTATAAAAGGTTATTAGAAAAGTTTTAACTACTTTATCTTACCAAATGTCAAAAACTCAATCTAAAACTTAACGGGAATCCACCCAATCTATTTGCAAACATTTTAGTCATTATTTTGTCACATTCTATAATGCCTGATTAAAATATAAAATAAACTGAAGTCTTCTGCAGATCATTTTAACTTACGTCTTATTATTATTATTATTATTAAATATATATATATATATATATACTTATATTCACTTGATAAACGGAAAGACGATCCAAACCAGACACAATAACAACAATATAACAATATGGACACAATAACAAACTGAACAAAGTATACAACGTGCTTGGTCTCCCTTTCTCTTTTCTCCTGAAGACGGATTGCCCGAAAATTTGAGTTTATAAGTGTGTTTCTTTACTTTGTGTGCTACCTATCTTCAATTTTGAACTGTTATATATATATATATATATATATATATATATATATATATATACATGCTTTGTTAAACACGACAGAGTAGTTCCTGTCTATGAGCTTCTTCTCGAGAACTTCGATTTGCCGAAAAACAGTTTTTCGTTGTTAGAACAACGGTTGAGGTGGTCTGCAATTGCAGTCGACGCGTTTCGATCACTTTCCGTGGTCATCTTCAGGACATCAGTACTGGTGGTGTGGGTGGGATGAGGGTCTTATATGTTGTAGAGGGTGCAATAGTCGAGCCAATGGGATGATAGTATTGAATATTGTAGTTTTATTGGCCCTGGTTGGTCTAGAGCAGGTGACCCTCTACAACATATAAGACCCTCATCCCACCCACACCACCACTACTGATGTCCTGACACCTGCTCTAGACCAGAACCAGGGCCAATAAAACTACAATATTCAATACTATCATCCCATTGGCTCGACTATTGCACCCTCTACAACATATAAGACCCTCATCCCACCCACACCACCACTACTGATGTCCTGAAGATGACCACGGAAAGTGATCGAAACGCGTCGACTACAATTGCAGACCACCTCAACCGTTGTTCTAACAACGAAAAAACTGTTTTTCGGGAAATCGAAGTTCTCGAGAAGAAGCTCATAGACAGGAACTACTCTGTCGTGTTTAACAAAGCATGTATATCCGAAGGACTGCTACCAAAGTACACTAATATATATATATATATATATGAGATGAAACGATTCTTCGAACTGAATAAACTAGAATTTTCAAAAGAACACACAGAAGAGGCATCACTGAACTCACAACTATATTTCGATGTTCTCGTCGTCAGGAATAGATGTGAATCGCTCTAAAAGACCCACGGTCTCCAACCGTCTCTGAACCAGTGCGCTTGGTTTCCTTCTCTTATCTCTCCTGAAGACGGTTCAAACCGAAAATTAGAGACTGTAAGTGTGTTCTTTTGATTTCTCTATGTTTCTTTGTCTATATTGAACTATATATACACAGTGGTAGCTAAAGAGTATTTCAATAAATTACCCACAAAATTATCATTGCAATCTTGCAGTGTCCCTATTAATGAGTTCTTCAAAACTGAGATTCTTAAACTGTTTCTCATTGATTTCGATGCTACATATAGACTGTGATATTCGATCCCATAAACTGTGGCACCAACAATATGCATGTTCTGATTTCATTATTAACGAAAATCGACGTATGTGTTCTGGTTTTTGCGAATAGATTTATTTGTGTTGACAAAAGTTTTGCCAGACATACATTAATCAAAAAGTTCAGCTTTTAGCAAGTGATATATATATATATATATATATATATATATATATATATATATAGGTAACTCACCACAAATTAGAGAAGATAGTCGCTCTAAGGCCTTTCGTTTTCACGTCGTCAGAGAGCAAGTGAATACAAGTTGTAAACAGGTTATGAATTAGATTTTTAAAAAAATATTCAAGAAAATCAAAGCCTTCACATTCACATCAAATGTCAATATTTCTGTAGTCGAACGAAAAAACAAACTTATTTTCTATAAATATAGATTCTCACTTGTATATTTTGTTAAAACAATTTGTTAAACTAAGGAGGATGACAAAAAGTAACTAAATGGCCTATAATATTTCCCTTCGTTTACCACCACTTACTTATATTAGGCCTTTTTAAATTAGATGAATTTCTAATTGAAGGAATTATCAAACAAATCAAGACTATTTCAACAGTTATAGGGAAAAATACTGTCAATGATGCCAATCTTACTCCTTCTTTAAATCAAAATTCATAACCTGTTTACAACTTGTATTCACTTGCTCTCTGACGACGTGAAAACGAAAGGCCTTAGAGCGACTATCTTCTTTAATTTGTGGTGAGTTACCTGAATATTTATATCACGTGTTATTGTGACAATTTTCTATATATATATATATATATATATATCACTTGCTCTCTGACGATGTGTTGACGAAAGGCCTTAGAGCATTGTTTTACAAAATTGTTTCATTGTGGTAAATTAGTCCATCTATTACATCAAGTGTTATTTTGATTATTATTCATATATATATATATATATATATATATATATATATATATATATTAGTATAAATAGGGAACGGACCTTCTTTTATACAAATTGTGTTAAACTGAATTGCCTTAATCAAACATACTTTCCCTTTGAGCAGTTTTGGAAATTATCAAGAAAATTCGAAAAACTGCTCAAAAGAAAGGTATGTTTGATTAATGCAATTCAGTTTAACACAATTTATATATATATATATATATATATATGAGAAAAGTCAAAGGCAGAGAGTTGTTAAATTTACAGGCTGATAAAAGGGTAGGTCATGTGCAGTGTAGATCCCCTTGAAGAAAGAAACAAGTGCGAGATAACGGGAGATCTCTGAGACGATCTGTGTGTATCTTACTGGACCTCAGGCTTTTTCAACAGACCTAGTCTTAATCTCATTTCATTTGAAACCTCCTTGGCTCAAGGTTTTTCTCTGATAAAATAAACTTCTACGGATTTTCTTTTAGCTTTCTTACTATAGCAAATCCAATTCGTTCAGCTCAAGGTCCATTTAGTCATTCATTACTACATCATTTACAACCAACTCTATATATAGCAATAAATATTTATATACGTAATAAAAATGTCTGTAATTTTATTAACAAAACAACTTTGAAATACATAAAATAGTAATAAAAGATGCTGACCAATTGGAAAAATTTATGGTTTTATTTTTTATCTAATTGTATTTTGTCTTCATCCTTTTCCCAAGACTATAAGATTTAAAATGTCGTTTACTTAAATTATTTCCATCTGTTATGTACTCCATGTAAACTATTACTTTCTAAAATCATCAATTAGAACATGTTTTCGTGTATTAATTTGACTTGAAGACATTTTTTTTTCTTTTTTTCTTGATACTTCAACTATAATTTCATGCATTTAGAAGTAATTTTGATTTTAGGGTTACTCCTTTAGCTTTTTGATTATGTGACGGAAATTGGGTGGAGACCCATTGGTGGCACTCCGTAACTAGGTTTAAGCTTTATGACGACAGAAAGTCACGTGGCCATTGTCGTTTTAGTCGTCTTTGGGGGTTTGTGGGGATTACTAGTTGGGAAAGATTTTGAGCAAGTGGGTTTGGATGAGTTGAGAGTTTACTGTGGAATTTTTTGTAGCGGTCTTTTACATAGTTGAGAACGAAGCGGACTTTAAGATCTCGGTGAATGATTATATTTGGGACGTAAAATGGGAGATGCGAGAGTTTTCTGAGTATTTTTGATTGGATGGCTTGTATAGGACGATATTTGAAGGTTTGGCAGAACCCCAAAGTTCTAAAGCATAAGCCCAAGAAGGCGACTTGAAGACATTAAGTCAAATAATGTGATTTCATTAATTTGATTTCTGAAGAAAGAGAGACTCTTCATTTTTTTTACTTTCTCTTCATTTTCTTTTCTGATATCCTCTAAACCAAAAATTGATGTTCAATATATTTTAAATTTTTCGTATTAAATATTTTTATTCTGTTTAGATTCAAAATGATTTTAAGTTATATAGGTACATATATTTTATATATAACAAGATTTGACATAAACACGTGAAATAACAAACAATGATCAAACCACAATATGAAATGGGGAAAAAAAAAGACTAAGATCTTTCAACCTCAACAAGCGGTCTTCGTCAGAGTCAAAAACCTAACCAATGAGTTTTTGAATTTAGTATTTTGGGTTTAGTTGGGTTTTTGACTCTGACGAAGACCGCTTGTTGTGGTTGAAAGATCTTAGTCTTTTTTTTTGTCTTCATATGGGATTCTTTACCTCCTGATTACAACATTTGTTGAATTATAGAAGTGAGTCAAGTCAAAATCTATTTCTATATTTATTTCGTTATAAATACGAGTTCAATATTCAAGAAGAGTAACATATATATATATATATCAAACCACAATATGAAAATGGGAAAACAAGTGAGAGCTAGTGGATAGTTTTTTACTCTTTCTTACTGTACTCCTTTGTTTCCCCAAACAAAGGAGTTTTCCCACTTGTTTAACTTGTTTTCTCATTTTCATATTGTGGATTGATCATTGATTGTTATTTCACGAGTTTATGTGAAATTTGTATATATATATATATATATATATACTCAAAATTCGAAGAAAACGATCCAAACTAGACGCAAATCAGTTCAAAAATGAAGAAAAGCAACACACAGAGAAAGAGACACACTTACAAACTCAAACCTTCGGACTATCCGTCTCCAGGAGAAAAGAGAAAGGAAGACCAAGCACGTTGTTTAATTTCTTTAAATTAAGACAAACGTTGTTTGTCTCTCTTTTTTCAGAAATGAAATTAATGTCTTCATTAATTGACTTAATATCTTCAAGTCAAATTAATACACGAAAACATGTTCTAATTGATGATTGTAGAAAGTAATAGTTTACATGGAGTACATAACAGATGGAAATAATTTAAGTAAACGACATTTTAAACAACGTGCTTGGTGTCTCTTTTTTTCCCCCGTTATAATCTAACGGGAACAGAAGTGTTTTTTTACTCTGTGTGTTACTCGTGTATATATATATATATATATATATAAGATTTCACATAAACACGTGAAACAACAATTAATGATCAAACCACAATAAGAAATGGGAAAACTCAGTTGGGTTTTTGACTCTGACGAAGACCGCTTGTTACGGTTGAAAGATCTTAGTCTTGTTCTCCCATATATATATATATAATATATATATATATATATATATATATATATATAAATATATCAATTAAAAGAAACGGTCCAGCGGACTTTTTTACAATAAAATAAAAAACGAAGGAAACACACAGAAAGACACAGACATAACTCACATCGATATTTCGACAATCGTCGTCATCAGGAGGTGCGAAGAGCGAAGAGTCCCGCAGGAAGACCGCCCTGTCTTCCTGCGGGACTCTTCGCTCTTCGCACCTCCTGATGACGACGATTGTCGAAATATCGATGTGAGTTATGTCTGTGTCTTTCTGTGTGTTTCCTTCGTTTTTTATTTTATTGTATATATATATATATATATATACACGAGTTCAAAATTCAAGAAGAGTAAGACACAGAATAAAGAAACACACTTACAGACTCAAATTTTCGGGTAATCCTTCTTCAGGAGAATCGGAGATCAAGCACGTTGTAGACGCAACGGCAAGTACCCCGTTATATATGTTATATATGTTTATGTTATATATGCTATATATTATATATATGTATATATATATATAATAGTGTGTATTTTAGGTAATATACTATTACATGACAAGGACAGTTTAATAAGATTTATTTAATTTTTTTTTACAATAATTTTTTTGTCTGATATTTTGTCGCCAGTTTGTCATCAAGTGTTTAAAGTTTTGGTTTGAATCCAGTATCAAATTACTTGGCCATATATTGTATTCATATATAATTAATTTTTACATGTTATGTTTTTGACTTACACGTTAGGTCATGGCGTCACCCATGGAAGTATTGACCAAGTCCAATGTTGCTTAACTTCAATAATCTAACGGGAACTAGTGCATTCAACATAGCTATGACCAATGGTTATATTTATAGCGGGATAATAACAGTAGTGTCCTATTTAGTGGAGAACTATTATTTTCTATTTAAAAAAAAAAATAGAACCAAAGTTTTATGTGATTTATGAACAAAAGCCAATTTAAAGTTTTGAATGTAAGCAAAAGCTTTTATCCTTGAATCTAATTGATATCTGAACAAATACCAACCACTTTCATTTGTAAAGAGAATAGCATTAAAATTGTTATTTCTAAACTTTGTTTGTTCTCTCATCACGAGAGTTTGATTCAAAAACAACCGTATTCAGAGCTACATACCAAACAAAAATTATTCCATCCTGGACATACAACGACACACTGAGAGTGATAAAAGTGTAAATTTAATTAAAAATAAGTTTATTTAAACAAGTATTTAAAAAATACAATAGTTGATTAATAGCCAATAATTTAATTAACTTGATGCATTTCGTCATTACCACAGAGGTTAGTACTGTAATATATCGTCCTACCTAGTCCACTGCTGCTGAAGCTCTCGGACCGGTTTCGGGTGCCACCCATCTTCAACAAGCAATGATCTAAGGATTCCTACATTTCTGATTATATAGGTTAGGTTGCAGTGGCAGTACAACAAGGGAACACACTTAGGCCAAGCATTGGCCCTTTGTGATACCACACAATGAAGATTGATTCTACAGTGGGAGTCCTAAATTTTGCCTAACTCAAATGTATTTAGAGTAGGAATCTTTAACGAGTACCTGACATCGTACAGGCTCGGGACCGATGGTTTAACGTCCTTCTCCGAGGGACAACGTGCTCAGATTTATTCACCTCCCGCGTAAATAAATCGAGGGCCAGGTGAGGATTGAACCCCGGTCCTATTTCTGATTATATAACCTACCTACTTTCCCAATGCTGCCTAGATTTTATTATTTAATTATTTTAACTCTAATTTTATTTTAATTTTTAATTTAGTTACTATTATTTAGTTTATTTCTTTTTCTATTATTTCTATAAAAAGAATTAAACTAAATAATAGTAACTAAAATAAAAATAAAATTAGAGTTAAAATAATTAAATAATAAAATCTAGGCAGCATTGGGAAAGTAGGTAGGTTATATAATCAGAAATGTAGGACTCCTTAGATAATTTCTTGTTGAAGATGGGTGACACCCGAAATCGGTCCGAGAGCTTCAGCAGCAGTGCACGAGGTAAGAGACGGTATGTTATAGTTTTAATATTAATAATTTAATTATCGCCTCTTCAAGTTGTGATTTGATTACCAATGTAGTATTTAACTATATTTACTGTAGTATTGATTGATTTTTAGTTACATACATATATTTTATATATGAGTTCAAAATCGAAGAAGAGTAACACACCGGGTTATGCCTTGGTCTGGTTAAAAGAAGGAAAGAAGCACTAGGAGAATACTTCTTTGACAATCTTGAGAACTTAGCATCCACTGGTATCAGGGATCTGTCTAGATTTATTGTTCTCTCGAAATGTTCGAGTGGACCAGTGACGGGGGAGAATAGCCTCAATTTCTCTTTGTGGTATCACAAGGGGCCGGCTTGCGGCCTGTGTCTTGGGACAGCCACTGTAACCTAACCTAACCTAACACACCGGGTAAACAAATAAACTTACAAACTCAAATTTTTGCAAGAAATGAGAAAGAGAGACCAAGCACGTTGTAGGCACAACGGCAAGTAACCCTACAACTGCTTGGTCTCCCTGTATCTTTTCTCTTGATGATGGATTCCCCAAAAATTTGAGTTTGTATATGTATTTCTTTACTTTGTGCGTTACTCTTCTTCGATTTTGAATTCATATTGTTTCCAGGTTGGATCATATTTTGGATAATTGACATATACAAATCCAATGTTTCCATATCTCTACATGTATTCAGCACTATATAATAACTTGTTATATCATAGCATTAATATTATTTGAAGTATTAAAGACTTACTATAATTGTTAAAATGAGTTTCCCAAAAAAAAATATTCTTTGTAATTTAGTTTCTTTTGTCGACTAACGGTTTGAATTATAACTTGGTTTAACCAATTACTTTGTAAGTTCTACCTCTTTGTTCTGAGGTAAAATGGATAAACCAACAAAAGTCTCCACACAAATGAAGTTTTATTCAACGCTACTGACGGGTTGGCAATCACATCACATCCTTGGGTATGTCTTGAATTCTCTTAATTGAATTTTATTATTTTACTCTAATTTTTGAAACTAATTAGATATAATTTGTATTATAGTGTCTTCCTGATGATGAACACAAAGTGTTCGAAACGCGTTGAATAAAACTTCATTTGTGTGGAGACTTTTGTTGGTTTATCCATTTTACCTCAGAATGAGTAAATACCACACAATTACGGATTGCACAACTAATGATCTACCTCTTTGTTTTAAAATTGCAGAATAAATGTAGATTAAAAATAATAATTGGTTTTATATTTGACTTTAAGTTATGAACTGTTTTATTGATTCATTTCATGGTAAAAATACATTGAGTGATGCGAGATACACGTGTGAAAGAAAAAAAAACATTCTTTATACTCATTCTGAGGTAAAATGGATAAACCAACAAAAGTCTCCACACAAATGAAGTTTTATTCAACGCGTTTCGAACACTTTGTGTTCATCATCAGGAAGACACTATAATACAAATTATATCTAATCAGTTACAAAATTAGAGTGAAATAATAAAATTCAATTAAGAGAATTCAAGACATACCCAAGGATGTGGTACTGACGGATTGGTCCAGTGAAAACAACTAGTAGGAAACAGATCCGTTGCGAAAGAGTGAGGATAGGTATCTAGGAGATAAGGCGACGAAGGTGTCGGGTATGATTGAAAACCGTTAACTGAAATACAGAAGGCCAGAACCACTAATTTAGAGGAAAGAAACTTTTTTTTTATTTATTTTTTAATTTATTCTTTGTGATTCTAGGAACAGTTTAAGAAATTTTGGGCACCCTGGAATTTGATCATTAAGACATAGAGAGGCAGAACGATTATTAATGACGGCTTTGTTTATTTCAAAAGCTTCCAAATTACAAATTTCTTTAAACTTTCTATTCGCATGTAGGATGGTAAGGTTTGCATGTAGAATGAGTAAATACCACACAATTACGGATTGCACAACTAATGATTCTTTATACTACTAAACAGAGAGTTAAATGTATTGAACATAATTTTCTTTTAGCTAGTGTTTGACAATCAATTTCTGAAAAAGACATTTGAATGGTATGATTTAGAAAATACTTCAAAAAGAACGATTACTATTGTGTTCGTGTCAGGAAATAGAAGAAAGAGATCTTACAGGAAAAATTTATCTGTTTCTGTCACAAGCTATACAATTATAGAATATGGGATAACTTTCTCATCACTGAGTATTGTTCCCTTCTCTCCCTTTTTATTTCATTTTTGTTCATTTCAATTTCTTTATTTAACTTACTTTCCTTTTTAGAAATTTACTTTTTCTTCTTTTCATTTATAAACTCTGATTGGATACATGACTTCCAATCTCTTTAAGAACAGAAAAAGTTTTAATTGTTCTTATGAAAACGGTTAACAATTTCTTAAATGTTTTCAGTATTATTACAGAAACGGTTGTGACTTGCATACTACTTGAAATGATCATTGAATATTATATATCAAAGTACTAGACTACCCGTGACCTTTTGTGTCATTCAGAAATTTTAACAATAGATATTGAAATTAATTCACTGAACATGATTGACAGGGATAATTTTAATTGTTGTTTCGTGTTATTAAGGCACGGATACACATCCTTATATGACCCCAAAGATTTTATATATTATTCTTAACATGAATCAAGATATATACACAGTAAGTATATTTAGCAAAATAAAAATCATTTAAAGTAAAAAAATGATTTATTTTATCATATAAATAAATAAAACATCAATGCAAGTTATGTACACAATGAAATATATTTAAAACAAACCAAACTTGTAAATTGAAATATCATTTTATTTAACCAACATAAAATAACATTAATGATAAGAATGTGTCTTTATATATTACCTTTGAACAATCGTATTTTATCTGACACTTGTGTTCAAGTTTGTTTCTAAAATTATTCATTTTTAACCTCTAATGTAGAAGTCTATTATATATTTGTTATATTAATTTTTAAATATATTTGTGCTACTGTCATTGGAGGGCACGCAAGCCAGTGGACTACGCTGGTTCCATGCTTTTATTTTATTACCAGTGTTTATATTACGCAAATATTAAATTAAAAAAAATTGTTTTGTTACATTTCTATATAATATATTTGCACTACTGTCTTCGGCGAGCACGCAAGACACTTGCTACCCTGGCTCCAATTTTTGGGAATATGGTGATAATTTTCTTTTATTTAACATTATTCAGATAATAAATAATATTTATTTAATTACAAGTCTTTAATCCACGGGAAATGGATAAACGAACAAACAAACAAACTCACAAACTTCATATATAGAGATTAAAACAACGAATTCACTTAATTCTCACTTCAGATGCATAATCTACTGTGTTCTAATTCATCTGTTGTCGTTGAGAATATTAAACCAAAGCAATGCCTCCCACAAAAATAAAGCATATAAGAATGATATATGCATCCAATTTTTCGTAAAAAGAAATTATGGCAGTTTCTCAAACAATTTAAATAAATTATCACTGAATGAAATGAACAGCTTGTTAAGATGAAAATCATGAATATTGATAACTATAAACGTTAAATAAACGTGACCTAAGAATTAGCATGATAGACTTTGATACACAAGTACCAAAACTTGTTTTAAATTTCTTAAAACAACAATTATGATATAAAAAAACTTTCCATTTGATTTCCTTCTAAGAACAAAATGTAATAACAACTGCTACTTCTAATGAAATAACCATTTACTGTAATATTATATATTACAATGGTTAATAATAATAATTATTATTCTTGTTACAACTTTTATAAATTGTAATGTTTTTGTTTAAATAACTATTTTATCATACTTACTTTTTTTTAACAAAAAATATATTTAATTATTGAAAGAGTTAAATAAAAGCTGAGGAAAAAAAATTGCTTTATTTACCATTTTGCATTACTTTAATGGATGGAATATACAGCATGAGGAATAGGGTTTTGAATATATGCAAACAAGATTCCTAATTGAATCATACAGTCGTAATGAAAATGTATTCTTCTTAATTAAATAGTCCTAATTTAATTGCAATATATATCGTTCTTATTATTTGCTTTTCTTTTTTAATGGTACGAAAGGAACATTTTGTTTTAAAAAGGAAGGTTATTAAGAATTATTTTAGAAAAATTAAACATTTAATGCTACTATTCTGAAACACATAATACTGCCAGTAGAAAGAGTATATTAGTCTATAAAATTGGGTTCAGGTGTTGTCTAGTAAGTAGTTATCAGGTAATATAAGATTATGAACATAATATAATAGATTATACAAGTTTAAAGCTGAATATTGAATATCAAGAAATATGAGTGAGAAAGATAATAGGAGTTAGGTTAGGTTAGGTTATGAACATAATATAATAGATTATAGAAGTTTAAAGTTGAATATTGAATATCAAGAAATATGAGTGAGGAAGATAATAGGAGTTAGGTTATGAACATAATATAATAGATTATAGAAGTTTAAAGCTGAATATTGAATATCAAGAAATATGAGTGAGGAAGATAATAGGAGTTAGGTTAGGTTAGGTTATGAACATAATATAATAGATTATAGAAGTTTAAAGCTGAATATTGAATATCAAGAAATATGAGTGAGGAAGATAATAGGAGTTAGGTTAGATTAGGTTATGAACATAATATAATAGATTATAGAAGTTTAAAGCTGAATATTGAATATCAAGAAATATGAGTGAGGAAGATAATAGGAGTTAGGTTAGGTTAGGTTATGAACATAATATAATAGATTATAGAAGTTTAAAGCTGAATATTGAATATCAAGAAATATGAGTGAGGAAGATAATAGGAGTTAGGTTAGGTTAGGTTATGAACATAATATAATAGATTATAGAAGTTTAAAGCTGAATATTGAATATCAAGAAATATGAGTGAGGAAGATAATAGGAGTTAGGTTAGATTAGATTATGAACATAATATAATAGATTATAGAAGTTTAAAGCTGAATATTGAATATCATGAAATATGATTGAGGAAGATAATAGGAGTTAGGTTATGAACATAATATAGTAGATTATAGAAGTTTAAAGCTGAATATTGAATATCATGAAATATGATTGAGGAAGATAATAGGAGTTAGGTTAGGTTAGATTATGAACATAATATAATAGATTATAGAAGTTTAAAGCTGAATATTGAATATCAAGAAATATGATTGAGGAAGATAATAGGAGTTAGGTTATGAACATAATATAATAGATTATAGAAGTTTAAAGCTGAATATTGAATATCAAGAAATATGAGTGAGGATAATAATAGGAGTTAGGTTAGGTTAGGTTATGAACATAATATAATAGATTAAAGAAGTTTAAAGCTGAATATTGAATATCAAGAAATATGAGGTTATATTGCAGTGGCAGTTCCATACAGGAACAAACGTAGGCCTAATATTAGTCCTTTGTGATGCCATACAATTAAGATTGATTCTACAATGGGAGTCATAAATTTTGCCTAACTCCAGTGTGTTTAGAGTAGGGATCATTAATGAGTACCTGACATTCTTGAGTGACGTAGGAACGTAAATAAATCGTACAGGTTCAGATTTATTCATCTCCCACGTATAAATCGAATATAAATCGAAAATATCGAAAGCCAGAGAAGTATTGAACCCCGGATTAAGCAGTCCAGAGGTGAGCACGTTACCACTAGGTTCACCTGGTCCTCTAATAAGGGCTTAACTCGAATGATCTTGCGACATATTGAAAATTAATTTAAAGTATTACTCAGCAAATGACTCTAGTCTGGATTATTAGTTACAGTGATTCAACAGATTTTTTTTACAAAGCTGTGACAATCATATTACAACTTCATTGAAATTAAAAAAAAATACAGAGTTAACTGCATTAAAACGAATATTTAATTAAATACCTTGTCAATTAACTTAATAATATTTACTCAACACATAGACACAATTTTTTTTTTCACCTGAAAAGTTAATTACTAAATTCCACTAATATAAGTATTATTACATTTTTTGTTTTTTTTTATTATAAAATTATTAATTTAAAAATGTTTATTTAAAAGTAATATCGATTGCATAAATTTATTATGTTTATGTTTAGTTTATTTCCGTCCATTGTGTTAACACTGGCTTAATTAAGGTCGAGATCTCTTTTATATTTTTTCAATCCATCATGGCATCGTTATTTTATCGGTTTTATTAATCTGAAATTACAAAACAATTGTTATATACAGCATCTGAAAAATGATTTCATTAATTAGATTACTAAGTGATGCACGTGTATGACATTTTTTTGTGTTCGTATAAGTGTTTTAAAAGAAGAAGAAAAGAATAAAAATTCTACACATCAGAAAGAAAGTTAGTACACAATTTAAAATTATCTTCTATTTTTTTACTAAATTGACTGAAATTATAACTATTAAATGATTACAAACAAAAGTAGATTGATAATAATTACACTACATTATAGAAATGTAAAAAACAAAAGTCATCTTTACTAATTAGCATAAGAATTATGTTTGATTACATAATGCCATTAAAACTTTTAAAACTGACTCATTCAAATTAATATACAATTAAAGACTACTTTAAAAAGAAGTTATTCCTAAATAAAATAATGTAATACACCTTCATTTAATTATTCTGAAGTAAAATGGATGAGTAAATACCACACAATTAAGGATTGCACAACTAATAATCCATTTAATTAGTTTTAATTATTTAGAATTAATAGATGCAATTGAAATCTGTTCTTTTAATATTAGAAAAAAAATGGAAATATTGATATTAATAATTATCTCTATGGAATCAAATATCACAATTATTAGTCAAAGTATGTTATAATATGAATAATGATTCAGTTTTTGATGATATTTTAACTTTGATCTTGTTTATAACTTTGTATATAAAGTTTTAAAATAATTTTAACAACTTTAAACAAAATCAGTAACAGAATATGAATATAACTTTTTTCTAATCAATGTTTCAATGCAGACATTAATATACTGTTATTTCACAACCATTTTTTTTGTTTTAAACTAATTTTAATAATCTAGTTTAAACCTATTTTTTTTAAATTCAGGTTAAATTAATTGATTATCTCTTACAAATAGTTTTAAAATAGTTATTAAACTCATACTGGTTTTAATTTAATTTTTAATGAAGTAATCATGGAAGGAAGTTATCATTTGACTTTCTTTATCTTCGTTGTATCTAAAAAGAAATTTGTTTTCTATTGAACTTATTATTATTATTATGTTGTGCATAAAAAGGCAGTTTTTTATGGTCTTTGAAAGAACGGGAAACATAGTTTGTGTTTTAGGATTAATTACTATAAAACACATTTATTATGGTTTGATATTGACAAAAACTATGCAGTTCTTCTCCTGATGAGGAATTTTATCTAACTTTTGGATACATACACCAACACACACACCCACATACACCAGCACACACACACAACAACAGACACTTACACACCCCACATACTCTTACACACAGCCACATACACTTTCACACACTTGCATACACCAACACACACTTTCACACAACAACACACGCTTACACACACCCACATACACTTATACACAGACACATACACTATACACACCCACATACACTTTACACGCCATAATACAGCACTATACACACACACACTTATACACACCAATACACACTTTCACACAACACACGCTTACACACACCCACACACACTTATACACAGACACATACACTTATAGCACACCCACATACACTTATATACAGCCACATATACTTTCACACACATACACCAATACACACTTTCACACAACACACGCTTACACACACCCACACACACTTATACACAGACACATACACTTATACACACCCACATGCACTTATATACAGCCACATATACTTTCACACACATACACCAATACACACTTTCACACAACACACGCTTACACACACCCACACACACTTATACACAGACACATACACTTATACACACCCACGTACTCTTACACACACCCACATACACCAACAAACACTTTCACAAAACAACACATACTTTCACACCCAAATACACTTACACACACCCACAAACACTTATACACACCCACGTACTCTTACACACACCCACATACACCAACAAACACTTTCAC
This sequence comes from Hermatobates lingyangjiaoensis, assembly GCA_026182355.1. NCBI lineage: Eukaryota > Metazoa > Arthropoda > Insecta > Hemiptera > Hermatobatidae > Hermatobates > Hermatobates lingyangjiaoensis. Next base: position 452,883 of record JAPFBL010000093.1, read on the forward strand.
AAAACAACACATATTTCACACCCAAATACACTTACACACACCCACAAACACTTATACACACCCACGTACTCTTACACACACCCACATACACCAACAAACACTTTCACAAAACAACACATACTTTCACACACCCACATACACTTACACACACCCACAAACACTTATACACACCCATACTCTTACACACACCACATACACCAACAAACACTTTACAAAACAACAATACTTTCACACCCAAATACACTTAACAACCACAAACATTATACACACCCACATACTCTTACACACACCCATCATACACAACAAACACTTTCACAAACACTAATACACTTTCACACCAATACACTTAACACACCACAATACACTTATCACACCATCGTATTCTTGATTACACAGACACATAACCACAAACATTACAAAACAACACATACTTTCAACCATAAACACTTACACAACCACAAAATTATTACACACCCACACACTTTGATATACAGGTCAGTAATCACTAATCCGGCAACTTTTGGACGTGGTGAGTACCTGATTATCCAGTTTTTCTGGATTAGTGATTGAATAGTCTAGAATACAGTAAACCAAGTTGCTAACCACCTCATTTCAAATTGAAAACACTCCTTCATTCTAGTTCTTTTTTAAATCTTTTTGCTTGTCCCTTCTGAAGGTCACCTCAGAGTTCACACCTCCATTGTCACCCACCCTAAACCACTTCATCATTGATCTAGTTGTGCACTATTTCACTGATTTGCCTTTAAAACATCTGTTTCTTTGATACACTGTTAGAAGAATAAATGACATATGGTAGAAGAAAAGGACAATAGCTGAAAGATAAAGAAGAAGAAAGGGAAAAAATATTAAACCAGGCCCAGACAGACGTTTAACGCATGAGGACTAAAGAAAGACAGGCAACATCGACCATATAAAACATTATCGTGATTTAGAAGAATGATTCTGGTATGGATATTACAAGCCGAGCAAACTTTCCAACCGCAAGTGGTTCTGAGGAAAACACACTAAATTATTTGACAAATTTAATTACACTTTTTCCTCTCAGCGGCCAAGGTAAACAATTTTTTTACAAAAAACTGGTGCCAGCTGAAGAATGTAAGAGATCATAAGGCTGACAAGCAAACAAAAGTTCTTCAATATCATGAACAATCGGGGAAAATCCGCGCCCGTGGACACAAACCAAGGAATAACGCACCAATAATGGCAGTTTACACTGCAGTTGTGCAACACTGAGAGTTATAAAAATGACTGGCTATAATGAGAAGAAAAAAAATTACAGAATTCTTATGAAGATGGACATACTATCAAGAAATTACCAAACCGAAAAAGCCTGCGGATACCAACTCTAGGAAGCACACTTTCCCGTTGTGGCTTCCTTAGCTCTTTTATAGAGAACACCATAAATCCAGGTTAATCCCTTTCATGAGGTGAAGGCAAATACGAGAGAGAGGTAAAGAAGAGAGTAGTGGATGTTAAGACCTGTAAATATTTAAAATCATTTTAGATCGCGCGTTCAGTAGGTTAGGTTGACAACTTATGTAGTCCATTCATTTTCCCAACAGCAACTTCACTTTTTTGTGAAACCATCCTACCACCTAAGTCGCACAATATCATTGATTTGTTCTTGAAGATAGATGAAGTCTAAAATTGTTTGCTTACTATACTTCTCTTGCGAGATAAAATCGCTTCTAATAATTACGTGTTATATTTATCAAGTTATTCTCGACAGCTCTCAAATTCAACCACAAGATACAAACAGTTTCTTCCTTTTTATGACTTCAACTGTAACAATTTTTGGATAAAAGGTTCGTTCATAAAATAATTGATCATATATGATTTCAAATATGTTTTTATACATATCAATTCTAATAATAACTCTTTGCAACTTGTAATGATGATAAATTATGACGTGATATAAACAGCATGGCTAATTCCCAAAAACTATGTTACTGCATGTAACAAAACTCAAAATAAAACCTTCTGAGTAAGATTATATTATTTTAATTACTATTTAAAAAATATATTTTTTTAATTTATTTATTATTATATTACCACTACCCATTGAGAGGTAACAAGTAATAGTGATTTATGCTACATAACAAAAAAGAAATAAAAGAATGGGGAAACCACCCATGGGTGGTACTCCATATGAATTGTCTGATGATTTGAAATTTGTTTTGACAGTTAGCTTCGCTGAGTGGATATCGGAGACATCTTTTTAGCCTTGTAATAGGGTTGGGCAGGAATGTGGTGGGTTGAGAATTGCTGAATGAAAGGGTTTGGGCTAGTGGTAAAGATTCATGATTGCGTATCGTGAGCGGAATTCTTGATGGATATCAGGAATCAAAATATATAATACATACATTATACAAGTTTGGTTAGGTTGCAGTGGTAGTCCCACAAGGGAACACATGTAGGCTGATCATTGGCCCTTTGTGATACCACACAATCAAGATTGATTCTCCAGTGGGAGCCCTAAATTTTGCCTAACTCAAGTATATTTAGAGTAGGGATATTTAACGAGTACCTGATATCGTACAGGCTCGAGACCGATGGTTTAACGGAGAGCTTAGATTTATTCATCTCTCGCATGAATAAATCTAGGGCCCGGTGGGGATCGAACCCCGGTCCTATCAGTTCAGAGGCGATTACGTTAACCACTGAGCTAACCTGGCCCTTAACAATAATAATAATTCAATAACAATGACATAATGCAATGATGATGTATGAAATTATATATCATTATTGCTTAGATATATGAAATATTTCAAGTAGGGATCTTTAACGAGTACCTGACATCGTACAGGCTCGGGTCCAACGGTTTAACGTCCTTCTCCGAGGGACGACGTACTCAGATTTATTCATATCCCTCATGAATAAATCGAGAGCCATGTGAGTATCGAACCCCGGTCCTATCAGTTCAGAGGCGAATATGATTACCACTGAGCTAACCTGGCCCCTCATACATTATATATATTAACGGCAACAGCCTGTTATCTTATTAAATATATAGAATGATAACAACTGCTCTCTTCTTTTTTAAAATAAAATATTTTACAATTAAAAGTTGCAAAATAATGAATAGTTGTACAGAGTCATCCATTACTTTTTTTTTGACGGACTAACAATTCTTTGGAGTGGAATAAACAAAAAAATTAATATTCGTTGTTTTTTAAAAAAAAAAAATGAATTTGTTAAAGGGTTGGAAATGATAAAAAGCTGAATGAAAGAAAAGATAATTGTTGACAGAAGCAGGTGGTAAGACAATGGGACTGATACTGCGGTTGAGCCTATTGTTATGGACAACACTCTTTACGGTCATCAAGCAGGGGCTGTCCTCCCAACAAATCCTCCTCCCCCAGCACCCCGTCAAGTCTTCCATAAACACCCTTTAACGAAACATGTAAAACTGCTAGATCAGTTTTTTTCCCCTAATTTTACACGCTATTCATATAAATACCTCTGTTCTTGAAGCTTGAAAATATTTTTTTTTTTTACAGTTATCGTCTCTCACGGCAATTAAATATGACTTAAACCTGACCTGACAGACTCGTTAATTTATTTATTCTACGTTTGCGTTGTTACATTCAATTAATCTTATCCATCATTAATGGAAATTATCAAACTTTAGGCTTACTCAGTTTATAAAACGAAACACAGAAAAAGACACCTAACGGACCTTTACATACAGAAACCTGGATACTAAAAAGTTCAAAAATCTGATTCATTTTGCAAGTAGGTCTTCTGTGACTAACAAACATTTGAAGAAATTTTAAAGGTATTTACTTCGCAAATTGTCTCCAGAATTCGACAAACTTTAGGACAAAAAGAGATGCAACATTTCTGATTAATAGAAAGTGTGTACCAACCAACGACCAACGATTCTTTCCGCGCACTGTAATTAGCAGTTCGCGTTGTAATTAGCAGTTCCAGGTCACGGACCTACTACTGCTGAATTGTTGTACTGCTGTGTTTATGGAGTCAGTAAGTAACTGTCTGTAGTCTTTTGTTTGGTATTCATTATACATTATTTCGTGGTCGTCTGGTCTTCTTGAGACGTGAAATGTTGTCAGTCTATGGTTTGGCTTTCTATTTCAACAACAGCGTGTATGATGGATATGGTTGGGGAGTTCTTAGGGATAGGCTCTGAACAAGAGGGTTTGGATGGTGTGGGATTTTCGTCTCCTCATTGACCACCAGTCTATTTGTGAAGTTGTCAAATGATTCTAACCTGAGGTCTCTTTGAATATCCACATTTCTGGCACAAAGTGAGTAAATACTAATTACTTAATAATAAATTGATTTGAATGCTGTTTTTTTATTTTATTGTCCAGTATATATTCTGTAATTACTATCAAAAAAAAAGTTTCTGTGGCCCCCTGACAATGTGAGTTGTGCAGGCCTGAATTGAACTGATACCCGGAAAGGTTAGCTAATCCTACTTCTAAATCACATTCTCCCAGAATTTAGAATTCTCCCAGAATTCTCCCACTAAAGCTAAATACATTAACAAAATTAACTAAAAGTTAATTAACTTGTACTGAAAGTCCCTACGATGCAGTTAATGGCGTTATATCTCCATAACGGCAAATGTTCCTTCCTGGTCCTTACTCTTGTTTGAAATGAAAGTACAGATCCTCTCATTGCAAGGAAGTTATTTATTTATATACAAATGGATCAAATTCCTTTTACATTACCAGGTCTATTTATAGTTGGAGATTTCAAGAAATATGTCTTTAAACACACAAAAAAAAGAACTTTATTATGAAACTAACAATATGTTTTGAACACTTAATGTTCTTCTTCAAGTCAACATCCGCACTTTTGAGAGTCAATCTACAGGATTGAGTTAGAAATGATGTAGATCGACTCTCAACAGTGCAAATGTCAACCTGAAGAAGAACACTAACTGTTGATTTCATGCATTTCGTCATTACCACAGAGGTTAGTATTATTAATATTAGAAATATAATATACCGTCTTACCTTGTACACTGCTGCTGTACCTCTGGGACCGGTTTTCGAAATGATTTCTTGTTGAAGATGGGTGACACCCGAAACCGGTCCGAGAGCTACAGCAGCAGTGTACGAGGTAAGACGGTATATTATATTTCTAATATTAACTAACTGTTGAGCTGTTAGATTCATATTAAACATTTTTTGAGTGGAGATGTAATTCCTGAAATCCTCAAATATGAGTAAATACCACACTATAACAGATTGCACAAGTAATGAAGGTCTATTTATGTTAACATTCATTAATAATTACTTTTATTCTTCTCTAGATTCGGTAAGGGTTATTTAGTAAAAATCACCCTTGCACTGACGTTTCATCTTTATTTCAAGACATCTTCAGGACTTTTTTGAGACCTCAGTAGCTAAGTCAAGCGGGGTGTTGCCATTTCTGGTTCCCGCGTTACCAAAACAGTTTCTTTTTCTTTTAAATACCCTCATTGAAATTTAAATCTAGGGCTTGTTAAATGTGGACATTTAAAAGAAAAGGAAATCGTTTTGGTCATATAACACCTGGGCATGGATATACCCCACTTGGCTTAGCTGCTCAGGTCTTCAAAGCAAAGTTCTGATGTCTTGAAATAAACGTTGTCACAGAGGTGTTTTTACTAATTAACCTAGACTCGATCTCAAACCAGAAATCTCGAGAAAGATAAGTAATTGTTTGTAATTGTAGTTAAGAAAAGAAAACATTGATATAACATTATTTAATACACAATAAACTAATAAACACCAATTACTCATAGCAGTTATGATAACAAAAATATAGTTACAAGAATCATTAGTTGGGCAATCCGTAATTGTGTGGTATTTACTCATTCTGAGGTAAAATAGATAAACAAACAAAAGTCTCCACACAAATGAAGTTTTATTCAACAACAACAACGCGTTTCGAACACTTTGTGTTCATAATCAGGAAGATACCAATGATGTGATGCAGAAGGGTTAGTGTCTTCCTGAAGATGAACACAAAGTGTTCGAAACGCGTTGTTGTTGTTGAATAATACTTCATTTCTGAGGAGACTTTTGTTTGTTTAATCATTTTACCTGAGAAAGTTACAATACTGAGTCAATGGTAGTTAAGCAAACTGTATCATCATGATGAATAGACATAATAAATATTTGATTATATTTTTAAATTTAATCATGTTGCAAATAAAAAAAATCTACTCTGCTATATGGACCAATACATTTAAACATCATACAAGAATGAAACAAATATATATTTTTATGGTATGGAACATACAACAATTTGGGCGTTCTTAAAGTATAGGATGGAATGTTAAATTGTTCTTGAGAAATGACATATGATGAGTCATTTAAATTATTAATTAATTCATATAAGAATAGAATGTCGTAATATGTTCCACGGGAATAAGATCAGTAATACTAAATCTGGTATAAATATAAATCTGGCATAAAGAAGAGGATAGTGACGAGTCTGTAGTGATACTAATTCTTTAGTAACTAAAAATTGTTCATCCAGCCGTAGACTGAAACTTTTGGATACAATAAAAAAAAGTTAATTTGTATTTTTCATACAAGACCTTATTTATGAGATTTTTTATATAAATTGATCCTTAGTAGTAAGGACTAAAGAAAAAGATATGAAGAAAAGTTATAACAATAATTATGAATTATTTGTTAAATCAACTGACATTTAAGGAGATAAAGAGACTAAACAGTAAATAAAATTATTGTTCCATATAAATTACAAGTAAGATATTAGAGATGTAAATAATTAAGAAATTATTCTGCTTTAAAAGAAAAGAAAACTAAAGAGGTATTAAAAAAGAGGCTCTCTGAATAAATTAGGCATAATTGTATTGAAACGGTGACAGGAATGGAAGGTTTCAAAACAAATGATCAGGCTGGTTATAACAATGTTTCTCAAAATATAACCCTGAAAAGGCAATGTGTATAATTAAAAGCAAAAATTTAAGATTTTTTTAGTGTAATGATAAAGGATTTTTCGACGAGATACCTTTGAGGAAAATTAAATTTACTAATATTGTTACACGCTTAATTGATATTAAGTCTACTCAAAGTAGACTACTACAAAGTATCAAATATTATTGATATATTGCAGAATTTTTACTACCATGAAGATGGTATTATTTCATAAATAATTAAATTGAGAAAAAATTCGACCATGGTGTTAAAAATTGTTCATGGTTGCAGACAAATATAATTTTTTTTTTAATTTCTCAAGTATAAGTTTGTTCCAGGAGAAATTATCACTTTTTGTTTAAGAAATATATTCGCTATTTTCCTTTTATGGTGAAACATTTAACAATCCTTAATGTCAACGATGTTAAAAGGTTTATTAAATGAGGAAATCTGTGCAGAAGTGGAAGTTTGAAGCTTATAGTATGTCAAGAGTTAAGTTTGTCTTTCGTTTCGAGACAGATACATCAATGACACAAGAGTTGCTAAGTATGATCTATCGACTTGAGTGTGTTGCTACTCTAAAGTTTCATCTCGTGTTTTCAACCCCTTCTGTTCCCTCTCTCCCACCCCATACCACCCACTATAATAACTTCTCTGTTATTGAAGTAATTACATGGTATTAGTGCCTCTAAAGACACAATTTAAGGATTTATAATGTTTGCGTGCCATCTTATCTTAGATCTCGGTATTTGAAGTTTTCAATGATGTTTGGTTCAAATGACTATATATGCTTGTATAATGCAAATCGTTATAAGTAACAGTCATTGATCCCAATTTAATATTAATTAAATAGATACGATAATAATGGTAACATGAACATTTGGAGGATATTTTCGGGCGGAAACACCAATTTAGAAGGATATTTACTATCTCTCTATATTTATAATATTTACAGCGATACTTCCAAAACTGCATTACATCAGTAACAGGATACACATTTCATAAAACAGTTCACAACACACTGCTAGATCTGGCCAGATCGTTTCGTCGGCGGCGAAGCTAAGTAGATGGAGAATCACAAGGCATGGCGAGTTGATCGAGTAACAGGGAGAGAACGATTTCAAACAGGTAAAGATGGCGACAACAACTGGTTCTTAAGAACAGCTGGTTCTTACTGACTTGCGTCAGTGTTGCCGCTACATCAAACCTCTTGGCCTCAGCCAATCATTGCAATTAGTTACACCAGTTCGATTATCGGGCGGAAACACCAATTTAGAGGATATTTATTTTCTCTCCCTGTATTTACGATATTTACAGCGATACCTCCAAAACTGCATTACATCAGTAACAGGATACACATTTCATAAAACAGTTCACAACACACTGCTAGATCTGGCCAGATCGTTTCGTCGGCGGCGAAGCTAAGTAGATGGAGAATCACAAGGCATGGCGAGTTGATCGAGTAACAGGGAGAGAACGATTTCAAACAGGTGAAGATGGCGACAACAACTGGTTCTTAAGAACAGCTGGTTCTTACTGACTTGCGTCAGGGTTGCCGCTACAAACATATGCTTGAGTTTTGTGGGAGACAGCTGCAAAAGTCATGTTAAATATAGGATGAATAAAAAACTGTTCTACGTATTAAATAATAATAGTAGTAAGCTTTAGAATATAAGTTTTAAAATTATTCCATAAAATTTAAATTTTATGAATCTATATATATGAATACTCGATAGATTCAAAATCCGTACATCCAATCGCCATGGAAGTTTGGGAACTTATTGGCTATATCCCCAGGAAGGTTTATGTAATTTTTTTTAAAATTACATTTGGGGTTCAAGTCCTCCCGAACAAATTATAAAAACTGAAATTTTGTTTTGGAATAATGAATCACCTGCCCTACTGGTCGGATTTGTTTGCGTTTATTTACATTGACTTAGACAGTTTTTAAGTGAAATAAAAATTGTTATTTAGAGCTTTAATTAAAAAAAATTGAAATGTTCTAATGAGTTAAGATGATTTGTTAAAAGAATAAAATTGTTAAATGTAAATAATTAACATGAATCAAACATATTTTCTGATGCATTCCTTGGTGTGATGGATAGTTGTCGAACAAGTGTTTGACTAATCAAACAAAAAATAAGTTCCATCATCCTTCTACGAATTATTAATCCACTACGACTATGTAATGGAACTAGGCTATCAGTAAAAAAATTAATGAATAACATAATTGAGGCAACCATTTTAAATGAAAAACACCAAGGGGAACATGTACTACTAACTACTATGCATTCCTATGATAGCAACTGATATTCCATTTGAATTCAAACGTCTACAGTTTCCTGTGCGACTAGCCTTTGCAATGACCATTAACAAAGCAAAGGAACAATCATTGCAAGTATGTGGATTAAATTTGATAAATCCATGCTTCTCACATGGAAAGCCGTACGTTGGGTGTTCACGAGTTGGAAATTACTTAGTAATTTGTACTAAGTATAAATGTACATTTCATGTATGCTAAAAATGCTAAAGTTGGCTGAACGAAGATCGCAGGGTCGGCTAGTAAATTTGATAATTGTTCTATTTACTTACTTCATTGTGTCCAATTCAAGAATTTATATTTTCAATTAATTAATTGTGTCCAAATTACATTTATAATATGGAAAAAAAAATCTTTTCATCCCAAATATTTTTGAGAATTTCTGACGAGAGTGAGTGGATGAGAAAGGGAGAAAGGAAAAGGATTGAGGGTGAGAGAGAGAGAGAGAGAGAGAGAGAGAGATATAAAAATATACAGCAAATATTGCAAAAAAAATAGTTGCCAAGATAGTGAGAGGATTTAAAGTTATTTTGAAAGGTTAATAAGTTTAATATCAAACTGACAAAACTATCTCTCATGAGTTTAATTCTGTACTGTTTCTGGTTGTTTAACGACTGGTAAGATGGTATTTTATAGGATTAAAATATATATTAGCGAGCTAACCGACTGAAATAAGCTTGGACTTATTACACAGTTACACTAGAAACCCATTCTCCTTTGGGACACCTTCTCTCTAATTAATTCAGGTGGGAATGGGACATGGTAAACACAAAGCCTGCAGCATAAGGCGTTGTCACAACTCTCAGCCCTTTAACCAATTTCATGTTTGTCTACCCCAGCCCTCAACCTTTAGTTCAATTCCTCTTTCATTAGCAATTTAGATTTTTTCAGTTATTTTTTTTTTTTAATATAACAACGACTGTATTCAATAACGAATATATATTTTCCACTGAAGTGTTCCTTATAATTGTTATTTTTCAATAAATGTTTAATATTTCTTTCACAACGCTTTCAATAAATATCCTTTGTATTTCAATGTTATTGTTTCATCTTGAAGAAATACTTGAATACACAAGTAAAAAGATCCAAAAACATACTTCTAGACATGATATCATTTTTCACATCTCTAAGATGAGTAGAAAAGAAATGAAAATAAAAAGAAACATTAATGAGTTTTCTGAATATTATATTTAAGTTTAGTACTATTCTGACGTAAATATAGTTCCAGAAATGTAAAACTGTTATTAATTTCGACATTCAATAGAAACTAATGGACTAGAAACATCTATCAAAATATTCAAGCAATCGGTCAGTATTCACTATAAGACCAGTTAACAAAACTCAGTCATCTACCTAGTAGAGCCGTCTAGCATTTTTTGGAAAAATAACGGAAAAAATTTAACTTAAATGAATTGCATGTATATGTTACTCAACACCAGTTAAAGACGGTTCCTCATGGCTAAAGTAATTTTTTCCTTATAAAATGTACGTTGGAACAAAACACAAAGGAGAATTGTCATCGACACAGAGGTGAATTAATTGAATTAGTTCTGGTACTGAAGCAGGCAGATTGGTCTCTTTTTTTATAGAATTCTGTTTATATATATATATATATATATACATATATAAAATTAAAGTTACAGCTAGAGAACACAAGAAAAAGGACTAACACTCACGAATCTCGATAATTTTGGCGTCTTGGCGTCTTCAGGAGAGAAGAAGAAAATAAAAAGAAAATAAAAAGGAGAAGGAATGAAAGAACGGAGACGTAAATGCGTCCACTGACCGATATATATATATATATTTCGTTGAATAACTGACCGTATTTCAGTGATGTCATTTTCTTCACCAGTTTTTCAAGGTTTCTGAATACCTTCTTCTTTCCTTCATCTAAATGTTGGAGAATGTTAATTAAGTGGGAACCGACATGTTTCGAATGGCTTCCAGTCATCGTCAGGGTAATTAATTAAAAAAAAAAATATATATATATATATATACAATTAAAGTTACAGCTAGAGAACACAAGAGAACTTGTGTTCTCTAGCTGAAACTTTAATTGTATATATATATATTTTTTTAATTAATTACCCTGAAGATGACTGGAAGCCAGCCGAAACATGTTGGTTCCCACTTAATTAACATTCTCCAACGTTTGGATGAAGGAAAGAAGAAGGTATTCAGAAACCTTGAAAAACTGTTGAAAAAATGACATCAGTGAAATACGGTCAGTCGTTCAACGAAATATGCTTAAATGAAGGACTGCTTCCAAATTTTACAAATATATATATAACTTTAAATTGCACAAAGCACGACACAGAAAAAGGAACGAAAAGGACACTTGCTGAATTCTCAATATTTTGAACTGTTCTTCCTCATCAGGAGTAGACTAGAAGGGAGGCCGAAGGACGATATATATATATATATCGATATATATATATATATATATATATATATATATATATATAATATACGAGGGTCGTACAGAAAATAAGTTCCGTTTTGGTCTGTAGGGCGGTAGGAGTGGTTTTTGCCAAATCCGGCAACACCGCTCGAAAGAGGAGAGGTGGGGAATAGAATGAGGGGTGGGGGACCTCAGTCGGTCAATTACCAACGTCAGGGCAGGTAGTTGAAATGGAGCCCTCCATGTCACGTCCCGCCACCTCGATCCCCGTTCCCTCTCGAGTTGTTTTGCGCGGAGTGATTCAATTTCTTTATGCACAGGGTTTCAAATCAGTTCAAATTCACGAACAGCTCATTTCTGTTTATGGAGAAGGTGTAATGAGTGAATCAATGGTGAGGAGATGGGTACGTGAATTTAAGGCGGGAAGACATTCAGCTCTCTAGGGACCCACCGGGCGGAAACTTTCCGAAAGTCAAGTTTTTCCGAGACGATCTCATGGATGAGGGATCGTGAGATGTCTGGGAAACTCAGGTGGAGTTCATCCAGGGTTGAACGACGATCTTTGCGAATTGCATTGTCGATTGCTGCGACAATTTCGTCCGTCACAACTGAGGGTCTGCCTCTCCCACTTTCATCCTCAAGTGAATGTCTTCCCGCCTTAAATTCACGTACCCATCTCCTCACCATTGATTCACTCATTACACCTTCTCCATAAACAGAAATGAGCTGTTCGTGAATTTGAACTGATTTGAAACCCTGTGCATAAAGAAATTGAATCACTCCGCGCAAAACAACTCGAGAGGGAACGGGATCGAGGTGGCGGGACGTGACATGGAGGGCTCCATTTCAACTACCTGCCCTGACGTTGGTAATTGACCGACTGAGGTCCCCCACCTCTCATTCTATTCCCCCACCTCTCCTCTTTCGAGCTGTGTTGCCGGATTTGACAAAAACCACTCCTACCGCCCTACAGACCAAAACGGAACTTATTTTCTGGACGACCCTCGTATATATGAACAAACCACAATATGAAATGGGAAAACAAGACTAAGATCTTTCAACCGTAACAAGCGGTCTTTGTTAGAGTCAAAAACCCAACTGACTGGTTTTTTCATATTGTGGTTTGATCATTGATTGTTATTTTACTTGTTTATGTGAAATCTTTATATATATATATATATATAGTTCACACAGGAAAGAGAAAACACAAATAAAGACACACACAAAAGACTCACAACGATATTTCGACAGTCGTCGTCATCGGGTAGAAGTAGTCCCTTTGAGTAGCTGAAGCTAACTCATATTTATATATATATATATACATCATGATTTGTTTTCTTGACCCAATATTTATATGATGTAATTTTCTTGAGGTTTGAGGTCCAATGATAAAAACTAGTCCATTTGCCGACGTTTCGACATATATTTATGTCATCTTCAGGGCTTGGAAATCTGTTTATGTTGCAGCATTCTTCTTTAATACTGTTTCATGATGGTTACTGTTACAAAAACAGTAACCATCATGAAACAGTATTAAAGAAGAATGCTGCAACATAAACAGATTTCCAAGCCCTGAAGATGACATAAATATATGTCGAAACGTGGGCAAATGGACTAGGTTTTATCATTGGACCTCAAACCTCAAGAAAATTACATCATATATATTATATATATATATATATATATATATATATATATATTATTATTTCCTTTTTTATAATTTTTAATTTATAATTTTTAATTTTATAATTTTATCTATTGTTTTTGCTTTCTCCGTTCTCCGACGTTTAGTGCCTAGCTCCTTTTTTACGCTAGTGCTGCTCTCTTCGGTTGACTCTTTATTTCTTCATTCGCGCTCCGTTCTTCGACGTGGGGAGATCTCTCTCACTTCGTCCTCTCTTCTAGTCTACTCTCCTGATGACGAACAACAGTTCGAAATATTGAATTCTGCAAGTTTTCTTTGTATTCTCTTTTCTGTGTGGTGCTTTGTGTAATTTAAAGTTATATATATATATATAATATATATATATATCAATGATCAAACCACAATAAGAAAATGGGGAAACAAGACTAAGATCTTTCAACCGTAACAATCGGTCTTCGTCAGAGTCAAAAACCCTACTGACCCTTTTGTTATTTCACGTGTTTATGTGAAATCATATATATATATATATATAGATATAAAAGTTGATTCTTCTTGAATACATGCATTTAAAAGCTTTATGTCTGATTCCACTTGATTTAACCTCGTCGAATATTTCTTCTAAATTTTGAAATCTTTTCTTCATTTCAGGGTTCAACTTAAAAATTAAATCACGTAACACAGTTATGTGTAGTTTTAATTGTTTTTTTTTTGCTGAAGATGGTAGTGGATGTAATACCCAAACATGTTCAATAAGAATTGAAACAAATATGGTGATTTAATTTTTAAGTTGAACCCTGAAATGAAGAAAAGATTTCGACATGTAGAAAAATTTCAACGAAGCTAAATCAAGTGGAATCAGACATATAGTTTTAAAATGCATATATATATATATATATATATATATATATATATATATATATACAATTAAAAGAAACGGTCCAGCGGACTTTTTTACAATAAAATAAAAAACGAAGGAAACATACAGAAAGACACAGACATAACTCACATCGATATTTCGACAATCGTCGTCATCAGGAGGTGCGAAGAGCGAAGAGCGAAGAGTCCCGCAGGAAGACAGGGCGGTACTGTGGACTGTGGACTGTGGACTCTTCGCTCTTCGCTCTTCGCACCTCCTGATGACGACGATTGTCGAAATATCGATGTGAGTTATGTCTGTGTCTTTCTGTGTGTTTCCTTCGTTTTTTATTTTACTATATATATATATATATATATATATATTTAAAAGTCCAACTGGACTACTAACTAGAAGTTAAAACTACGTAATGACGACAACTGTCGCTATATACATTAGATAAAAACCCTAAACTTGTTCCTTTTTACTGTTTTGCCAACAAAGTTACGGATCTTATAAAAAAAAAACCAGTAACATATCAAAAATACTTTTTTTTTCTCCTGAATATATGACTTAAACTTTTTGATTTTGCATCAAGAATTGTCCTCCTTAGGCTAATATGGTTACCTCATTCTCCTTATCTATAGAATCGTTCATTATTTAGTATATCTAGAACGTTGTTTACAAATTAATCGCAGTATAGGAGATAGCACATCTCTCTATAGATAGTTTATAGTGGTCACAATTTCAGCCTTGGCATATCCTATGCATACATTAATCAATATTGCGGTAAATTGTTTCAAACCTTTCTAAGCCTCTTGAGTTACAACATCTATATAATAGTTCTAATTCACTGGATTCGAAGTCAGGTTATCAAAACCTCTTATCAATATCCCAGAGTAGAACAAAATAATTCATTAAAGACTGAAGGTGTTTTCTACTTGTTTACCAAACTATTTGGAAGTGACTCTGTTGATTGTCCCTTGAGATATGTATTTTGTCTCTTACGAAGATGTATATTTACCAATAATATCTTATAAAACTATAGATTAAACCTAATAGTTGTAATTTTTAGTGTAATATTACTCTTGTAGTATTTAAGGTAATAAAATATTGGTAGTTTAAGACTAACTAATAAGATATTTCAAGTTTATTGAAACTGGGGGTTTATTGAATTGGGTTGACAACAAGCGCTCAATTAATGGTCTACTTGCCAGGCCATGGTATCTATTTTATCAGTTATAACAAACTTGACTTTAATATAAATAAGATGTCATTGGTATTATTGAACTGATAATATCAACAAACATGACGTTCTATGAGATTCTAACTAATAATATATTACAAGTTTATTGAAACACCAGCGAAATGGCTTATTATATGACTGTATATCCGCTGTTATAGTTTAACGTGTTATAAATGTCTGGCTGCAGCAGAAATTGAAGAAGAGGTGGCTAAAGTGTCAGGGCGACAGACAAGGCTCTTCACAAGCTTTTTATTTTGGGCCTTGGATGAAAGGTAGAAATTTACTTCTAGGGATCGACAGAACTAGGTTGAGAAATTTTATAGGAGTTCTCACAGTCACTGCAGACTGAGAAGACATTTAAGTATTATGCATTTAGAAGTGTCGTTTGTCAAAAGTGCGGCGAGGAAGATGATACATCTGCTCACTATACAGCTGACTGTCCTGTATTCTTCTTACTTAGGTGAAACACTTTAGGAGTAAAAATTATTAGGGATGATAAATTAAAAGGACTAGAGTGGAAGATTCTCCTGATCTTTGTAGAGAGATCAAATAGAATTTCGTTAGGGAAGGTCCAGGAAACCTGGGGTTGGCTAAAAGCGCCCAATTAGTGGTCTACTTGCCAGGCCTTTGTATCTATTTTATCAGTTATAATAAATTTAGCCTTAATAAAAAGAAGATATCATTGGCATTATTGAACTGATAATATCAACAAATCTATCCGAAACATGACTTTCCAAATGAGTATTTCATCTAAATGAACTCCTAGGTATTCGCTTACCTCTGTGAGTTCTTGATTAGTACTCTGTAGAAATGAGTTTTTTGATGCTTAATTTATTTCTTTTAGAAAAGGATTTGAAACTGTTTTAATTTTATGCCCAGATCTGTCTGCTATAACCGGTTTTTAAAAAAATTATGATCATGTAGCTAGCTCAAATCTAGTTTCTATTAAGAATCCATGTTTTCTGAAAAAAAGGGTGATATGTATATCCCCTGCTTATCATAGCATTATTATTTACAATAATCAGAATGTTATCTACAACTGATTACCACAACAGTGGGATAGTCCCTAGGAACAAACTGAAGTGATTACGATTTCAGTAATCAATAATTTCAGTAAATAAATTATTTCTTTCTATGAATCAATTAATTACAAAAAATATTTAATTTTCATTTATTAACACTGATATATCAATTCTGTTTGACTTTATTAACATAAAAAACAATTCCAAACCAATATAAACAAACCCAATTATAACAGCAAGTTATTTATTAGTCCAAGTTAAGAGTGTAATTTTAGAAGTTATTTCAAAATTAAATCAAAATGTTGTGACTTTTTTGTTTGGTGCATATTATTATTGTTTATAATTTTTGGAAAAATTGTATTCATTTGCATTTAACTGTTTAGCGAAAAAAATTCTATAATAACAAAATGTACAATGACGCCCTTTACTTCCAGGTAATTTCAACAGAAAAATATATACCTCTTACCCATGAAAAGTTTAATTTGTGGTTACAATATCATCGGAATTCACCAGAATCGAGATCAAGCGGTGTGATCTCCATCTATAAGCTTTTGGAATCAATCAAAAGTAAAAAAATGTTTCAGTTTATTGTAAAAAAAAATACGATTCCCAGCGTTTTAATAATATGAGGTTTTTCCAGTCATACGTTCTGTTTGAAAGATTTTCTGTTTTTGAAATGTTTTCAAAAATTTTAGCCTTAAAAGGGATTGACGCAATATTGACCAAAAAAAGTAGGACAGAGCTACATTATATGGCCAATTTTTTGCTCAAATATTAATTTGATTGATCAAACAGTTTAGCTCTAACATATCTTCAAATTTTTGGAAATACACCCTTTCGACCCATATAAAATTTCATCATAAAAAAAAAATGTAAAACAAAAAAGAATTTAAGAACCTCAAAACATGTAAATCCACCCCAAATATCAAAACTTAATGTTTTTATGATTACCATAATTTAGTTATTGCAATATAATGCAGAAATGTGAAATATACTCCTGTTGAGTTACAGGGTCTCATGCAATTTAGCTTATAACAATATACTGTTCCACTATCCGTTTCTTGTTTCTGTGATAGAATACAGAAATGGATGGGGGTTTACTGTATGGCGCACAAACGTTTTGGCTCAAACCTCAGAAACTAATATGTGATAATCGTGTATAACTTCAATCTCCTGTTCACGTAACATATGTTGGCTATTTGCTGAGAGTCGAAAAGCGGACCTCATCCAAACCAAACTCAATTTCTATTCAATTTGACACTTAATCATAAGAAGTAAGAATTAAAAGTTTTTACTTTTGATATCTTATATCCCAGTAAATATTCGATGATATGTTTAAAAAAGATATATTCAATATTACCTTTATATATGAAGGGTTTTGGTATATAATGTATTTATATACAATACAATAGCCCCTTGCATATTTGCAAGCCCGCATACCTGTGGGTTTGGCTTTCCTTGGTCTTATCGAAAACATCTGAGCCTTTTTTATCAGAAAAACACTCACATTCACAGTATATAACTTAGATTTAAAATAATTCAAAATAATAATGTCAGTTAATATAAAACAAATAATTAAAAATGAGATGGTACAGTATAACTGATAAATAAGTGAAAAATAACAATGTCAGTTATGAACTAGGAATGTTCAGATAAAATACGTATTTGTAAGGTAATATTATAAAGACACATTCCTTCCATTAATGTTATTTTATGTTCAGTAAATAAATTGAATATTTCAATTTACAAATTTTGTTTGTTTTAAATATGTTTCATTGTCTATATAACTTGAATTGATGTCTTATTATTTACATGATAAAATAAATGACTTTTTTTTTACTTTTAAGTGCTCTTTATTTTGCTAAATATACTTACTGTGTATATATCTTGAATCATGTTAACAATACTATACCAAAATCTTGGGCCATATAAAAATCTTTTTCCGTGCCGTAATAACAAAAAGCAACAATTAAAATTATCCTGGTCAATAATGTTCAGTGAATTAATGTCAATAGTTATTGTTATAATTTCTGAGTGATACAAAGGGTCACGGGTAGTCTAGTATTTAATATAAAAGGCAGTACTTTTGAGAATCCATCTTCTTTAAAAAATAGGGTGATATGTACATCTGTGCTTATCATAGCATTATTATTTGCAGTAATCAGAATATTATCGACAAATGATTACCACAACAGTGGGATAGAAGTCTCTGAGAACAATCACAATTCCAGTTGTCTAGATGTTTGTCTGTACTCTAATTATTCTTGTGTTTGATGTCCGTAGTCTAATTCTATGTCTTGTGATTGAACCGTATTTAATTAGTACTTGACTGCTGGATCAGTTATAACCAATTTCATACAGCTTCTTTGGATGTCAAGAAGATTCTCGGTGTGATTACCTTAAGAATAAGGATGTTTTCATTTTTTTCAAACAATGTTTTTTAAACTGACTATTGATTTACTCTTCCGTTATGCTAGTTATCGCTTATAATTATACATATTTGTCAAAAACTTTCCATGTTACTCATACAAAACCTAACAGTTTTAACAATGTAATGATTGTAATGTTTGCATCAGGTCTTATTTTAGACAAAATATGAATTTGATCAAACAGTATAGTTCTGTAAAAACGTTTGGATACCCACCAATCTAACTACATAGAACATAGAATGCCTAACAGTATTACTAACAATACGTATTATCTGAACATTCGTAGTGTGTTGCAAGTCAGTTTCTAAATATTATTCAGTTCTTAACCTCTAATATAGTAGTTTGATTCAAACATATAGTTACGTGTTATATAATACATTTGCATACTGTCATCAGCGGGCACGCAAGCCTACATAGGAATACTATAGGCCATGCCTTGTCTTATTACCAGTATTATCCTTCACAAATACGTATTTTTTTTCTGTAACATTCGTAGTATGTAGTACAGTGTCCCTACTGTCTTAGGCGAGCACGCAAGCAACTGGCTACAATAATCCATACCTTTACTTCAATACCATTGTCTTAATGTAGTCAAATGTTATATTCAAAATTTATTTGTTACATTTATTTATAATACATTTGCAGCTACTGTCATCAGGCGAGGCACGCAAGCTCAGTGGGGCTACTCCTGTGCTCAATAAAAGCCTTGTATTATATATTAACACATGGGTCTCATATATCTCGTCTTATGCATAATTCCATTTTGATTAGTACCATTTAAATAATTTTTTTTTTGTTACATTTATATGTAGTACAGTGTCCCTACTGTCTTAGGCGAGCACGCAAGCAACTGGCTACAATAAATCCATACCTTTACTTCAATACCATTGTTTATATTATTCAAATTTTATATTCAAAAATTTTTTTGTTACATTTATTTTTAATATATTTGTGCTACTGTCATCGGCGAGCACGCAAGCCAGTGGGCTACCCTGGCTCAATAAAAGTTGTTTATAATATAAACACATGGGTCTCATATCATCTCGTCTTATGCATAATTCCATTTTGATTTTAGTACCATTTAAACTAAAATTTTTATTTTTTTTAATGTTATAGAACATGAAAAATTTAAATAAATTAAATATATTTTTAATAGAACGTAACATTTCGATTTAAAATAATTTAATATGTTTAATCGAACATACAGAACATAATATTTCGATTCAATATGATTTAAATCGCATTAAACGTAATATTTCCATGCGATAAATAGATGGAACATTTAATGAACTTTTAATTGAAAATAATATTTATACCCAGCGACGATTGATATTATTATGTATATATTTTTCCTTAAAAATATTATATTATTTAAAAATATTATGTAATTTTTATAATGAAGGAATTATATAATCTCATTTAAATAACTTTTTTTTTTTTAGAAAAAATCTGAGATTTCACGCAATTATTATATGCAATACAATAGGCCCTTGCATATTCGCACACCCGCATACCTGTGGGTTTGGCTTTTGTTGGTCTTATCGAAATATCTGAGCCAATTTTTATCAGAAATACACTCACATTCACATTTTATATAATATTATTTTTATATAAAAATATAATTTGATATAATTTATATACTATTAATTAATTCAATTAATTATTAACTATTAATTAAATCTATATAAATAGATTTAAAATAATTCAAAATAATAATCTCAGATAATATAGATAATTAGAAAAAAGTGCCACATGGGTGACTTTACATGTGTAACAACTGTATTCTACTGTCAGTAGGGAATACAAGTTCTAAACGTATATATGTTTTTTGTTTTACTGTACATATTAGTAATGATTATTATCACAATGCAATGTAATTATAATGATGTTACTATAATAGTAATTATTTTAAAACAAAGAAACGAAATAAAAAAAAAATTGTATATAAGAGTAATATAAGAAGTTTGTATGGGCTGTAATTGTAAAAAAAACACTACATCTGGTTTGAAGTTAGTAACTCTTAAATCAAAAGGAATAGCGTTTTGAGCTCAAAATCTTTCAGAAAAATTTAAAATGAACAAAAAAAAAAGATGAATGCGGGGTTGTGAAGTCATGTAGAATTTCAGAGTATACAATCCTTTACATTAGCCTGTAGTAGGGAAGAGAAAGTATGAAGAGAAAAAGAAAATCATGGTAGACATGAAAGGGGTATAATCAACGATTGTACTTAGAAGAATATTGTAAAAGACTTTGAAGGGAATGAAAACAGTTCAAAAAAAGGAAAAAATGAAAAGGTTGATCACGGTCTAGAAAGTGTAAAATATAGTCAAAAAAGTTTCAATTTCTTTGAACTTTTTCCGGGCATTTGAAGATATCACAGATGTCAAAGTGATATCTTCATATCACTTCCATCTGTGATATTTCTTCTCTCTGCTCTAATTTCTACCAATATCTAATCAATATCAATATTGCATTTCCTGTAACTACGTTAACTGAATAGTTTGCAATCAGTCCACAGACTACAGTTGTTGTTAATAATCCACATACTATTTTTCTTTGTGAAATAATTTATAATGTAATACTTAGTTTTTCTGTTTCAAAATTTATACTTCTGCCTATGAAAAAATGTTTTAAATAACGATCGAAAGGTTGGCAATGAGAGTTTAATTTGAACCTGAAGAACTGACCGAGTCCCTATAAACTATAGTTTTGTATATATATATATATATATATATATATATATATATATTTGTATGTATATAAGAGTCGTTATCAGCCTTTGGAGCGATTCACATCTATTTCTGAAGACGAGGACATCGAAATATAGTAGTGAGTTCTGTGATTTCTTTTCTATGTGTTCTTTTGAAAATTCTAGTATATATATATATATATATATATATATATATATATATAAGAGAGAGAGAGAGAGAGAGAGAGCTTACTGTAAAAATAAATTTCATTAAGATTTTTACAAATATATAATAAAAATATTAATTTTGAATATTAGTTAATTTTGTACTTTTTTCCTCGTTTGTATTTGATTACAATAAAAACTTCGAATTTTTGTGTAAATTGAGTTTTAATAGAAGATATAAATGTGTGTATGTTGAAATAAAAATGATATAGGAATAAAGATAAGATGTGAAACATTAAACAAATAGGATTGAAGGCCTAAGTGGTGTATGTCACACGTCCTTCATGTCTGCTCTGACACGCCACTCCTATCGATTTGATGTCATTTTATTCAATTTGGCATGTCAAAAGTGAACTCACGCCCAGTCCTCTATTGAAATACTTATGAAATACATCACAAATTTAACAATATATATATTTATATTATTGCTCAAAATCTCCATTCCAATGAAAAATAATATTATACAACTAGCAAACATGATTGTTGTATTTGACATCTTTGACGGGTATTTTACGATAATTCAGAGATTATACATAGTATTCCAAAATAATATTAGAAATTATAGAATAGTAGAAAATATCATTATTAGTACAGTTCATAACTGTCATAGATATGGAGTTTCTTTTACGTTTTGCGGTTTTAGATACTGAGCTCAAATTTGATTTTGTTCGATTCATAGTTCTTATTTAGTACGCGGGTAGGTAGGAATCAATTTTTTGATGTGAAAATCTCTGAATTCAGCAATACCCTTATCGATCCTTTCTTAATTATTATTAGTTTTGAATTTCAAATACTGGGATCAAATTCTCCACCATTATAACTATTTGGTATTTCTATTTTTTTTACTTACATAACCTAATCTTCCCATTCCTTGTTTGTGATTATTTATTTTCTTTTTCAAAAATTAGAGTAGTGAAGCCTCTAATTCACCATATGGAACAGACTACCCCAAAATGAAGGCTAAAGTTGCGGTTGTCCTCTGCAGTCAGACAAGTGTTGAAAAGATAGTGTTAAACAAATTCGCTGGCTTTCTGTAGCTTTTCAAATCTATCGGACAGACTTTCATGTGCAGCTCAAATGAAGGAAAGGCAATGTTTCTAGGTTAAGTTTTTTTATTACCTGTTCCATGAGAGAACAGACATAAGGCGAAGATTATGTTATACGATACAATACACATTTTACTTTGAGAGTGCTGATTTTTCTTAACTCAAGGAACCCTAAAGTAGAGATCTTTAACGTGGTCCTGACATAGTAGTACAGGGTTGAAATCGACAGTTTAACGTCATCTCTAATGAATGACGTAATGATTTTTTTTCCATAAAAGAGTGAGTGTCGAACGAAGGATCTACCTGTGCAGCGGCAAACTCGTAATCGACTGGGCTGCACTGGCTTCAAACATCGTCCCGGTCTAGCTTCTTTGGTTTCTGTCAGGAGGAAACAACCACGCTGGCACGCTGAACCCTCCACCCCCTTCGACGATAAACTGAAGAAATATCGGTGGAGAGGGAATTTAGGTTATGTTCGGTTGCAGTGGCAGTCCCGCAAGAGAACACAAAAAGGACAAGCATTTGATACCACACAATGAAGATTGATTCTACATTGGGAATCCTAAATTTTGCTTAAGTAAAGTGTATGTAGAATAGGTATCTTTAAAGAGTGACACAGGATCGTGGCCGATGGTCCTAATGTCCTCACCGAGAGACATCGAACTCAGATTTCTACAACTAACGAGAATAAATCTTGGTCCAGAGTGCGTATCGAACCCCGGATTTATCAGTCCAGGGCGAGCATGTTGACCCCACAGAAGAGGATTTAACTTTTACTCTTACATATCCACTCTGCTCACTCTTTCTCACTCCTTTCCAAAATTTACCAATATTTCCCTTTTCCCTTTATAATAGAACTGTCGTCTTCCGCTAAATGGTATTAACAAATACATTTCTCCTTTCATGTAAGCTTTCTTCAGCCACTAGATTACTTGTACCCTCTCTACTACAAAGACTCCTTAGGCATTTTACAAATAATCCAGAATCTTTCCTTAATTGATAGATTTGGATATCCTTTACTGATCACAATGGTTTGTGTGCACCTACCTTTGTATACAAATATAAATAATACTGAGAGCTTGTTTTTTTTATTGTAATCTATACTTTAATTATATGATACAAAATGAAAGATATAAAAGTTTTAATTTGTTGTATCATGATGTTGTAATGTTATGGCAAATTGCGAGACTAAAACGTTTTTTTTTATCTGTTTCTTATTTTGTGTTAGAAGTTAATAAACCGACTAATGAAATAATGTGCATAATAAGTTTAGTTTGTTTGTTGTAAGACGCTTTGGGCCAGTCTACAAGCAGCGTTGATGTAATTTAACGTTCACTAAACTTCTTACCAGGATATAAACTTGAATAATTTATGGCCAGTAATTCTATCTAATGACCTACTAACCTGGGCCTAACTTTATGTATCCAGGGGGATGTTACCTTGTGTAGTAAATATTTCTCCAATGAAGCTTGAAAGCTGGCGTAGCTCTTTTCTTTACTAGATAATGATGCCTTGTGAATTCATAAAATTTATTTACTGTATCAATAATTTATTAATTTTGAATGGCCGAATGAAACAAGGTAGAGTTATGTACTTTTGTTCCTATAATGTTTCTTTAATTAATAACCTCATTAATTATAAACAGAAACATATCATGAAGCTACAAATAATAGCTAAATTATCCCAAAAACAATTAGGGTGAAATATCAAATAGAAATTTTTAACTACTTAAAATTCAATGTGTATTCATTAGAATGAAGAGATCTTGAATCTACGAATTTTATGAAAGTTCGGTTCACTAGAGTCTACAGTATAAACAGCAGTGACTAATCGTCAACTCACAGAGTTATGTACAAGCATAAAAATAACTCTGGGCTTTGACTCTGACGAAGAACGCTTGTTACGATTGAAAGATCTTATGTCTTTTTTCCCATTTCATATTGCGGTTTGATCATTGATTGTTATTTCACGTGTTTATGTGAAATCATGTTAAGTATAGAGGTATATAGAATTATGTAAAACTAAATCTATTTAACTCTTGAACGGTAAAGAAATTATAGTAGTTACAACAAAATATCACTCAATATCTCAGTGAATTAAATACAAATGGATCACATTCGTTCCAAATTTTAGATTGATTCTTTTTACAGAACAAAATATACAAAGTCTAAGCATGTCAGTCGAAAAACTTCTAGCAACCCAATGTGCTAAGCATGCTAGAGTTCTCATTCTTCAGTTTTTGCTGCGCGTAATTATAATTGTCATAATAAACAAAGTTACTGACTTTAAAGGGTCTTGAGTTTGATGTTGTCTTCATTAGGTTTTGATAATTTTTGAAATATATCAAGGTGTGTGTATTTGTATGTGTGTATGTCTCTAACATTATTTGTCAATGTTCGTATGAGTATGTGTAGGACATAATTTGTCTATGTGTATGAGTGTGTAGAGTTTCTTTGTGCCTGTATTTCTGCTTATGTGTATACAGGAATGTGATGTGTACGATTATGTGTGTCAGTGAATGTTTTCATATGTATATGAGACAGTGAGTAGGTTTAAGGGTGTGTGTTTGGGTGTGTGTGTGTGTGTGTGTGTGTGTGTGCGTGTGTGTGTGTGTGTATGTGTGTGTGTGTGTGTTTGTATGTCAATTTGTATGAGAGGATGTGACTAAATTTTTTCATGTACGTATACCAGTGACTGAGAATTATGAACTAGAAATATACGTGTGTGCGCGTCTGTTGTCAGTGTGTGTGTTTATGTGTGTGTGTGTGTCAGTGTGTACGAGAGAGTGAGTATCAGTTTGACAATGTATGTCGGTAACTGAGAGGTTGGGTGTGTGTGTGGTGTGTGTATGTGTGTGTGGGTGTGTGTGTGTGTGTGTGTATGTGTGTGTGTGTGTGTGTGTGTATGTCTCTGTGGTTGTATATGTAAGATTTTGGCATCATTCTAGGAATGGGTGTCCATCTATTCCTAGAATGATGACAAAATCTTACATATACTATACAACCACACACACATACATTGTCAAACTTATTCTCACTCTCTCATATACACTGACACAGAAACACAGGCGCACACATACGTGTATTTATAGTATCATCGTTAATTACAATGTTTCTAGATACGATATATTGACTGCATCCATCAATATAATATCATGGATATTAATAGAATACATCAGATGCGTAAATTAAAGTATCTCCTGTAGAAATATTATCCTTTTTTTTGTCCAATATTGTACATGGACAAAATACTTTATCATACGTCATATAAAAAAAATCATTAATCTTTTCTGTTTTCAGGACTTGAATTTTGTTTTTTTTTTTTCTACAGCAATGTAACACTAAAAAAGAAAAAAAAAGCCATGTTCCTCTTAAATTAATTTGCCTAATTTGTAGGTTTGTTTGCTTTAACCTTTTTAAACCCTCCAGGGTTCATTATAACTAATTTATTTGAAATAAAAAACATTCTAAAAAAAATTAAATCAATTTTTAATTTAAATAACACTTTTTTTAAAGTACATATTACTTACTATAACTTACGTAACTAATAAGATTTAAAATAATCTTATATTTAATATTTATAATATTTGATGTTATTATACTTTGTATTTATAAAAGATTTGAAATGACACCAAAAAAACTGTAATTAATAATTACATATGTTACTTCTGGCCAATAATCTTTCACATAACATTTTAAATTGTTATCAATAGATTTGTTTTAGTTGTTTACCACGACCGTGCTTGTAGGGTTGTCGTTTTGTGCTGTTCTAGAATGATATATACGGCTTATTTGATATTTGCAGATTATCAAATATTGATATTGATCTTTGACATTATCAAAGACCATGGTTCTTTGATAACAATCCAAATTACTTCTGCAATGTGCAAGGTTGCAAACTGAACGATCTGCATTGAATCTTCTACACTATTTCTTACTTATATTTATTGGAGAAGAGATATTTAAATAGTGCATGACTTGGCACTGACTTGCTACCGATAGCCATACTTCATCTTCACACATGAATAATCTAGGATCCTTTGCATGATGAAAACTGTAATTTTTACTAGAACATGCCAGAAAGATACCTGCTAGACTACATACTAACTCCTCAATGCATTTAGAGATTTCATAAACAATATTTTTCAATTGGATTCAGAATTCTAATTTTACTTTTTTTTTAACAAATTTTATAATTAGCCCAGCGGCTAGCCTAACAGCCTTCAATTTGTTCTCAAATCCTCTCGTCCTTTATTTATTCACGTGGAAGGTGAATAAATTTGATAGGAAGTTAAGCCTTCGGTCCCGATCCTGTACGATGTCAGGCACTCGCTATAGATCGCTACTGGAAATACACTTGACTTTGGCAAAGTTTAGGACTCCCAATGTAGAGTATTCATTGTGTTGTATCACAAAGGGCCAATTATTACCCTATGTATGGTATAGTCTCACGTAGGATGGCCACTCCAACCTAAAATGACCTAGTAATTTTCTTTTTACAACTGATAAGATTAAAATCAAACCCAGTGTTACCTGTTTTATTTCAATATTGAGTCCTAGTTTCGGAATCATTATATTTTATTTCAATATAATCATTCCAACCAAGAGTTAAAAACAAGAAACCAACTTACGAAATCTAATAACAGCATTACGAAAATCAGTTGACCATTAGAATTAATAGTAATGCTATCCATCATACATCATATAATAAAAAGATTTCACATAAACACGTGAAATAACAATCAATGATCAAACCACAATAAGAAATGGGAAAACAAGACTAAGTTGGGTTTTTGACTCTGACGAAGACCGCTTGTTACGGTTGAAAGATCTTAGTCTTGTTTTCCCATTTCTTATTGTGGTTTGATCATTGACATCATATAATATTTGGAGAGCTCGACCGGTTTTGCGTCCTTCTGGTTCCCATCTTTAAGAGCATTGATTGTTGATTTCGTGCTTCTGATAACTCAGATCCGCTGTCTCGTTCATTAAAATTTATGGTGTCTGTATTGCTAACTCTATTATTTTGTATGTTTATTTAACTATTAAGTTCTGTTACTTTATTTTTCATCTCATCCTCTATTTCAAGTTTTTTGTGTAGTCTTTTCAATTTTCCATTTAAATTCGATATTTACTTATCTTTGATAGTTTGTGTTTTACAGTACAGTTCAGTATATGGTACACCATTGTACTGGATTTATTTTATTTGACAGTATATTTCTACAATGATCTACTTTTACGTATCTAAGGCATCAAACTTGATTACAGTATAGTTACACTGAGATGACAACAACATAAGGAATTTCTTTTTAATAACCGATGACTCGAAAAATGTAATTGTGCTTTTGTGCTGTGAAAAATTTATATGAGCTGTATACAATTTATATCTGTTTTTTATGGTATATCTGTTTATGAAATAGCATTATAAATATATATATAACAGCTTTTCTTAATGATAACTTTTTGTTTCGATCTTGCTAGATTATATTCAACAAACATTATATCCTAATTTCTTGTTGTGCAACATTTATTGTGTGAATTTACTTCGAATTGCATTGGAGGTTAAATAAAACCTCCACATACTAATTATTTTTCCAGTATGATTCTAGATAAATTGATATTATAGTAAATGATCTTTGTTTTTCTAGTAAAATGATTCGATTGTTTCATTTAGGTAATATACTCATCTGAGGAGTGTGTATACTGATACATTGAAATAATTGACGGTAAAAAAACTACAGTAGATGAAAACAGATGTTTTTTTTATTGTTTCAACTGATTCCCTTGCGGCTGATAACGTCAGCTGTTTACGGGCTTTTTTTTTGATCGGTGATTTTAAATTGAAAGTCCTAAATTTTGCATAACTCAAGTGCATTTCAAGTAGGGATCTTTAACGAATACCTGACATCGTAGACGCTTGGGACAGACGGCTTAAAGTCCTCTCCAAGGAACTTTATTGGTACCTTTATTACTCCAGTGAGTAATTGAGTGGTAGTGACGAAAATGAGCAACCTTTGTATAGGTTGCAGCGGCAGTCCCACAGGAGGACACACTTAGGCCGAGCATTGGCCCTTTGTGATACCACACAATGAAGATTGATTCTACAGTGGGAGTCCTAAATTTTGCCTAACTCAAGTGTATATAGAGCAGGGATCTTTAACGAGTACCTGGCTCGTTTAACGTACAGGCTCGGGACCGACAGTTTAACGTCCTTCTCTAACGAACGACGTGCTCAGGTTTATTCACCTCACGCGTGAATAAATCGAGGGCTAGATGAGAATCGAACCCCGGACTACCAGCCCAGAGTCGAATATGTTAAACACTGAGCTAACCTGGCCCCACATAGCATCAGTTAAGAAAACAGCATAATTGTTTGGAAGAAATGGCAGGCTTGTTGTAGTGTTTGTATAAATGTATGGTGGGTGTGTTGCAGGTGGTGGGACATCCCCAGTGGGTGATGGAAGGCGAGCACAGTGCTCGTCGGGGTGGCCAGTGGCTGTAGCATTCTCATCAGTGTCATTTCTCTGTCCTCCGTCTGTCTTACTAGGCTTGTTGCAGTGTTTGTATAAATGTATGGTGGCTGTGTTGCAGGTGGTGGGACATCCCCAGTGGGTGGTGGAAGGCGAGTACAGTGCTCGTCGGGGTGGCCAGTGGCTGTAGCATTCTCATCAGTGTCATTTCTCTGTCCTCCGTCTGTCTTACTAGGCTTGTTGCAGTGTTTGTATAAATGTATGGTGGCTGTGTTGCAGGTGGTGGGACATCCCCAGTGGGTGGTGGAAGGCGAGCACAGTGCTCGTCGGGGTGGCCAGTGGCTGTAGCATTCTCATTAGCGTCATCTCTTTGTCCTCCGTCTGTCTTACTGACGTCCTTACGCCGTCCACGGCTCGCCTGTCCGGCTTCATTCAGCTATTAGCAGGTATATCATATCTTTCAAATATTTTTTTAACGACAATAATTCAATTATTTTTTGTTCTTATGTGGTACTTCTTGATAGTAGCTGCCGTAAATTAATAACATATATTGCAAACCGGAATGTTTAATAGAGGAATAATTCCTTGCCAAAATAAAATGAAGGACATCAGCCTGATTCTTGTCAAACTTTTTAGTGTATTTCTTCTAGAGATGTTAGCTTCTATTTATCTATTAATCTATATATATATATATATATATATATATATATATATATTGCATATATAAAAAGATTTCACATAAATACGTGAAATAACAATCAATGATCAAACCACAATAAGAAATGGGAAAACAAGACTAAGATCTTAGTCTTGTTTTCCCATTTCTTATTGTGGTTTGATCATATACATATAAATATATATACAAAACTATAGTTTATCGGGACTCGGTCAGTTCTTTAGATTCAAATTAAACTTTCATTGCCACGTTCGGTCTTTATTTAAAACCTTTTTCATAGGCAGAAGTATAAATTTTGAAACAGAAAAACTAAGGATTACATTACAAATTATTTAGTTTTTCTGTTTCAAAATTTATACTTCTGCCTATGAAAAAGGTTTCAAATAAAGACCGAAACGTTAGCAATGAGAGTTTAATTTGAACCTGAAGAACTGACCGAGTCCCAATAAACTATAGTTTTGTTTCTATTCCACGGTCGATACTTTTATCAATATATATAAATATATAAAAAGATTTCACATAAACACGTGAAATAACAATCAATGATCAAACCACAATAAGAAATGGGAAAACAAGACTAAGATCTTTCAACCGTAACAAGCGGTCTTCGTCAGAGTCAAAAACCCAACTGTTGGGTTTTTGACTCTGACGAAGACCGCTTGTTACGGTTGAAAGATCTTAGTCTTGTTTTCCTATTTCTTATTGTGGTTTGATCATTGATATATATATATATAACAAGATTAAGCAATAAACACGTGAAATAACAATCACCGGCAAACCACAATGTTTTAATTTAGTTTTTATTTCTGTTACCTGCATTTCTTGACCTCGTTCCCGAATGTTTATTTAAAAACGTTTCAGTGTCATTACTATTATATATTTACTGCTTTAGTTACTTACTTTCTTTGTTTTATTTGATCGTTACTTGTCCCTTTGTGACTCCTCCCAGTCTACTTATTATTTGTTATATAACGGTCTAAACAAGTTTTGTTTAAACTTGAAAAAATTGACAAGTTTCTATTTAGAATTTTATTCTCGATTACTCTCTATTCATATCATTCATTCATCATATATTCTTATATATATTGTTTGCTGTGTGTTTCTGTTATTTCTTTCGTGTTGCTGCGTTTCTTCATCACTTTTATTTTGTCGTGTTTATTGCAATTATTTTATATTAATTGCTTTATTAATATTATTAATTTGTTCTATAATCAATAAGAACAGTATTAGGGAAATTCAAGGATGAAGCTCCTTTTGATGTTACCTTCTCATTTTTGATGTCACTTCCTTGTTTAATATATCTACACTTTTATATTTTATTGTTTTCATCTTCTCATTATTGTTTACCAACTTTATTTTCACAATTTTCCTTTTTTGCAATATTTGTTATTATTTATTTCTTGATTTTTTTTTTTTTTTTTTGGTTTTGCAGTTTCATTCGTTTCATTTATTGATTAATTTTTAAGCTGTTTTGTCATTTTTTCTTCATTATCAGTATGCAGAACGTCGCTTGTATTTTTATAAGAACAAATTCATTTTTTTTTTTTTCATTTTAAATTGCCAGTTTGTTCTGTATATATTGAGTTTCTCATTCACTGCCTCCTTTTAAATATCCCACCAAAAGGTTTAACTTTTAAATTACCTTTGTCTTCGATAGACCACAATTTTCGTTCTTATCTTACTTCTTTTAGATTTCAGACTTCCATTAACTTAACCCACTTAACTCGTATCAATTACCATAAAGTTCGTGTTTCATACCTTTAAAAAAAAAACCTGTATTTAACCATAAATATCTTACTTAAATGCTCACTAGCATAGATAGCTTGTGTTTTAGCAACACTTACATCATGCTGAAAACTACCACTTCATAACTAAGAAAACCTCACTGAATGAATTGTTCAGTTTATGTCATAATTCTATAAATCAAGCATAGGGGATTCTTTCAGTTTAGTTTTACTCATAACCATCTTTGCCTCATTTATTCACTGCCATAACATCTTTTAATGAAAAACTCCTATCACCTCATTTATACTCTTCATTATAATCCTCTTAGGGTCCCAGGCGAGCTCAGTGGTACGTGCTCGCCTCTGAACTGATAGGACCGGGGTTTGTTCCCCACCTGGCCCTCGATTTATTAACGCGGCAGGTGAATGAATCTAAAAAGTACTTGGTCTACCTTTCTATTTGCCTGAAGACAGCTTGCCCGAAAATTTCAGTTTGGTTCCCTTATTCTGTTTGTTACTCTTCATCGATTTCGAACTTGTATATATATATCCATGGGAATTAGAGTGGATAGCAATAGGGAGGTTTTTGTGTTGACCAACGGAAGCCCTGTGACCATTCATACGTAAGTTGAGCTGCGTAGAGGCCATACCAACGTAGAATGCATCACACTGGGTGCAGTCCAAACGGTAAACGCAATTAACCGAGGTGCATGAGGTGTGGGGAGGACAAGGGTAGTTAATGTTGCTATGGGGGGAAGTAATAAATGGGATTAGGGTTTATGATAAGACAGGTTTGGCATCTGCTTCGTCTGCACTCCACCATTCCCCTCCCAAGTGCAGGGTTCAAGGGAGAGTGATGGGAGAAAATGCCTCTTAGGTTCGGTGGTTTGCGATATGATAAGGAGGGGGCTTCAGGAAAAATAGATGAGGTAGAAGGAGAAGAGGAGAGCAATGGGAAAAACTCCTTAATAACCGAGCCAATCTTATGAGCACCAGGGAAAAAAGTGGATATCAGGAAAACACTATCAGTGTGGTCTTTTCTCGGTACGTGCCGGTGAACTATTTCAGCCGGCACGACACGACTATCAATGACAAAAGGGTAGCCACGATCAACTAATTTTTCCTTTAAACAGTTAATATGGGAACTACGGTTTTTGTATATATATATAAACACTAATAACTTCTCGACCGTGTGACAGATATACAACTAAAAAATGATTGATCGGGATGCGGTCAGTTTCTTCCACTTTTTAATTCAAACTCTCATTGCCGACGTTTCGATTTTATTCAAAATCTTTTTCATAGGCCTACAAACAGAGGAAAAACAAGAATTTTAATACGTACATTTTTAAAACACAAACAAAAGAAGTACACTATGAAAATTAAATACAATCTTGAGTATTAGGATAACAATGACAGAATAATAAAAAAGAGAAAAAGATGGAGTCTAACTATAAAAACAAAGTTTTTTTTTTTACAATGTACTCACATAAGTAGGAGTATTGGCAATGAAGGAACTATTACATTTTCATTTCTGAACTAGTAATGACTCTTAAACTATTCAATGAAAACCGTTAATAACCGACTCTGTACAGCTGATAAGCAGGTAACTATTGAACAAAATTTCACTAATTCTGTTAGGTATTCAAAATACTAGAATAAACACTATTTAAATTCGCTATATCGTTTCTATGATTAATACAATTTTGATCTTTTTTAATGAATAGCATTTCAAGGGTTCTTCTTCTATGTTCGTCCTGTTCTTTACTCATAACGGTTGTTCCATCAAAGTCAAATGTATGTCCTTCATTTATTGAATGATATGCTAATGCTGTGGCATTAATCTTTTTTGTTCTAACAGAGTATTTATGTTCATATATCCTTTCTTTTAACAATCTACTGGTTTCACCAAAATACTTCTTATTACATTCTATACATTTTATAGAATAAATAATATTACTTTCTAAATCTTTTGGTATCTTGTCTTTTAAATTAGAAAATAATAATTTTACTTTTTGTTTATTATAATATGCTAAATTGATTTCTGGTAAGTTCAGTTTTTGAATATTTTGTGATAGCCCTTCAATAAATGGGAATTTGAAATATCTTTTATTCATCATTTGATGGTTATCAGTAGTTCTTTCCATTTGTTCCGTCTGTTCTCTTAAATACTTTCTCCAAATGCGTTCTATTAGATTTCCTGGGTAAGAGTTTTTTTCCAACAGAAATTTCACCTTTTTCTTATTTTCCTTTAAAAAACACGGGCTGCTAATATCTATCACCTTTTTTATTAAGTTTTTTACACAATTCAATTTTTGACTTACAGCATGTGATGAATAATAATTCAATATTCTCCCTGAATTGGTTGGTTTACTATACCAATCTGTTAGGATATTTCCGTTATTCCCTCGTATAATTTTCATATATATATATATATATATATATATACATTGATAAAAGTATCGCCCGTGGAATAGAAACAAAACTAAAGTTTATCGGGACTAGGTCAGTTCTTCAGGTAAAAATTAAACTCTCATTGCCAACGTTTTGGTCTTTATTTAAAACCTTTTTCATAGGCAGAAGTATAAATTTGAAAACAGAAAAAACTAAGTATTACATTAGTGATTATTTTAGAAAGAAAATAGTCTGTGGGTTTCAACAACTGTGTAGTTTGAATAGTCTGTCAAACAATTTTTCTTTGTAAAATAATTTGTAATGTAATACTTAGTTTTTCTGTTCCAAAATTTATACTTCTACCTATGAAAAAGGTTTTAAATAAAGACTGAAACGTTGGCAATGAAAGTTTAATTTGAACCTAAAGAACTGACAGAATCCCGATAAACTTTAGTTTTGTATATATATATATAACCCATCTTTTTAACGATCTCATTGATTTTGTATAACATGTCACTTGGTCAGCTCCTTTTCCAATGAAATCCTGTTAGGAGGAAGTTAGATTGTAAAATCGAACCTCTCATTCGTTACATTTCAGTTAAACTCCAATGGGAAAATTCATGTAGGCTTTTCGCGATCTCATAGTAGATATAGTAGTTTAGGGCGTTCTAGTCAATTACCGAAACGAAGATCTACTGAGACTAGACCAAGCATGGTAATCTGCGGCCCGCGGACCACTCGGAGATTTACTGGAATTCTATCTTAATGTTAAAAATTCTTTAGCTTCTTACTTATTTGCAAAACTTACCCAGACTTTTGAAAGAAAATTACGGTGATCGAGTCAGCTCAATATCAACAAGTACTCCTATTTTAATTTTTTTTTTATAACGCTTAATCATTTTATGATTGTGTTGTGATAATTTTTTAATTATCATTATGAAATAATGCTATATAGATAATAATTATTATTATAAGAATAATAAAAAGTGAAATCATTATTGAGAGATTTATATGTCATATAGTATGTATTTCTAATATATAGATTATTAACAAAATTTCACATAAACATGTGAAATAACAATCAACGATAAAACACGACAATATGAAATTTGAAAAAAAGACTAAGATCTTTCAACAGGATCAAGTGGTCTTCATCAGAGTCAAAAACCCAACTGAAACAAAAGATGTAGAAACATCATGGTTAAGAGTTCAAAGGAGTTGTATTTTAAAAGGGTGTAAAGTGCAGAAAAGGAGAATAGTCCAGAGAGGGATAGTTTTACTTACTTTTTTCTTACTGTACTCCTTTGTTTACCCTAACATCCCTCTCTGGACTATTGTCCTTTCCTTTACTTTACACCCTTTCAAAATACCACCACTCTTTTGAACCCTCACCATGATGTTTCTGCATCTTGTGTTTCAGTTGGGTTTTTGACTTTGACGAAGACCGCTTGTTGTGTTTAAAAGATTTAGTCTTTTTTTTCCTATTTCATATTGTATTTTGATCATATACATTATATATATATATATATATATATAAAGATTTCACATAAACACGTGAAATAACAATCAATGATCAAACCATAATAAGAAATGGGAAAACAAGACTAAGATCTTTCAAACGTAACAAGCAGTCTTCGTTGTTTTCCCATTTCTTGTGGTTTGATCATTTGTATATATATCAGTTCAATAATTATTTTGTATATATAAAACAGTTCAATTGTTTTGAACTGAATTGCCTTAATCAAACATACCTTTCTTTTGAGCAGTTTTTGATATTTCCTTGATAATTTCAAATCGTAAGGCAATTCAGTTCAACACAATTTGTATAAAGGAAGGTCTGCTCCCTATTTATACTAATATATATATATATATATATATATATATATATATGAGCTGTATACAGGGATAAATTACCATGCAACCCGTGGTTACTTAAAAATTTTACAATGCGGCCTCCAGTTCACAAAAGCTTTCCCATGTCTACTGTAGACAGTCACAGGTGAAATATCATTGTTTCTGTCAAAATTTGTCAGTTAAGAATAAATATAATAACATAATAAGATTAAGAATATAATATGAGAGGAAACTTAAAGGAGGAAAAAAGAAAAAAAAATAAGTTTTCGGGGGATGAGGAGGGAAGTTGATGGATAAAGGGGATATTAGATTCGAGCGGGATATACAGTCCAACCCTTTAGTCATGATAATAGGTCTTGTGAGAGGAACATTTTCTCAGTGCCCCAGAGGTTCATCAGCATACTTGGTAGAGCTCTTTAGACAATTCTTAGTCTTTGTCCAAAGTTCTTGTCTAAAATGCTATTAGGTTAGTTCACGAAAAAAAAATGTCCTTTCTGTGTTATCCGTAAAGTTTGCAATTTAAATAGTCTTATTTTTTCGGTTTTTTTTTTACTAGAATATTTATAATTTTTATGGCGTCAGGTCAGTCGAAATTTTTACTGCTGAACTCATGAGAAAGAAGTGGTTGAATCGTATTTAGGTACTTTAATTAATTAATTAAATAATAAAATTAATTAATGAATGGAATTTGAGCTTTTAAAGTTAAAATGTGAAAACCACCGTTTTAATAATCGAAACTAGCAATTTATACAGCAAGTAACTGAGGCACTTTATGAGACTTCATTAATTATCTCATTAACTATTACCTTTTTGAACTTGAAGCCAGTTATATATCAGTTTTACCTAATATTTTACATTCATGCATTTAAATATCAGCTGAATTATTTCTACCACTTATGCAATGAGCATCAAGTGAAAATATGGATTGACGGTTATGATATAGGCCAGTAAAAAAATGTATAGAAAAGACAGGGAATAATAAGACAGGCTGGGAGGGATATTGAAAATGAAATACGTGTGTGAGTACTGAATCACTTGTAGTCGAATCACGTAGCGATGCTCTGGGGATGTCTATAGAATTGTTTCGCGCTGACGTACAGCTCCGATATTTCCTGAATTTCACCAATCACTGATACAAACCATTTTTAATAGATATATTTTTATTGATGATCGTCGATCATATCTAAATAATGTACCAATGGTTAAAAAATAATCTGTAGTGGCTTACACTCAACTTTACTATAAGGAAATATAAAACTTGTTGGCTATACAATATATAATGACACATCAGACATAATGTAAATGCAATAATGGGAGATGTTTATAGTCTTCAATTACTGGAGGTATTACAGATAGTGATTGTCCCAGTTATCAATATACAAGCTTATTTTTGTATCCTCCTCATAAGCTTCCTCATTGATCAATAAAACAAAATGTAAAATTTTTACATTTTATAAAAAAAAATCCAGTTGTTTTAACAATCTAAAAATTTTTTTTAGTTATTCGATTTGTTGCATCAATTATCTAGACTAGAAATTTCAAGACTCTAGAATGAGCAGTCTAATATTAGAAGGCTTCAATAACTCTTTAGTTTAAGAAAAAAGAATGTTTTAAAAAACACATTTTGGCTAAAAAAAAAAACTGAATTTTTCATCATTCGTAATTGTTCCCAAGCAATAGGGTTCATCCACACTATGGAACGCATTGATGAAATATTAATTTGATCCATCAAGTATTGTAGACCATAGCGTAGATATAAAAAATATGCATACACTCCCAACCACCTAAAAACACACAAATATCATAGAAAAACGCCATAAAACAACTTTTGGGGGACTTCAAAACATATAAATTCTTCTGCACAAGAGCTGCACAAGATGAAATAATACCAACAGTATACATCAAAGTACGCTTGAGATATATTAAAAGACAAGAACACATTAAAAGCATAGACAAATGGAACAATAAATGGCTCAATGCAACCGAAGGGGTGGTAACAGAAACGTACTTCAGGAATGTATATATAAGAAATAAAATCATACATACAAGACAACAATGGTTCTAACGGGACACGATTGAAATAGGTCATATTTGTACCGATTTAAGCATGTCCATTCGCCCTACTGTCCCTGCAATGAAGGAGAGCAGACCTTTCAGCACATTGTATTTAGCTGTACAAACATAAATAATTATAGACGAAAACTAATAAAAAATATCATCCTACAAGGAGAAACGTGGCCGGAAAAGAAAGAAAACCTAATTACCAAGTACAGCAAAGACTTCTTTGGTTTTATAAACAACCTACCAATCGATGAATTATAACTGACATATATGCATTTCAAATAACACTGTATGAGAAGAACTGTAATCAAATGGGAACAGGTTAATGAAAATAAACTCCCTCATGGTAGGTTTACTACCTGTGAGGAAAATATAAGAAAAAACAAAAAAAAAACACACACACACACTCATGCACATATTTTTTTTAATTGAAATTTGCTCAGAAATAAATATAGAAATTGAAATTTGGTATTGAATTTGCAATGAAGGTAAAGACGATAGATTGGTACTTGTCTTTGATTTTTTTTGGTTTGCTCTGAGAGTAACCTTGAATAGTCGACTAAATCGTTGTAGACATTTTTTTTAATTGAAATTTGCTCAGAAAGATCCACTATAATTATTAATGCCTCTTTTATTGATTTATTAACATAAATGTATTATCATAAAGAAATAAATATTCTATAAAAGTAATGGAAAAAATAAATATTTTAATCAGAAAAAGGAGAAGAATATTTGCAAATGGGTATTAACACTGGTGTTCTATTACTCCCTCTAAAAGTCACCCCACAAATGACATATTGTTGATTTTCATTTGGGATACCAGAAAAGTTTTATCGCTTTTCAAAACTGCTTGAACATTAATTTTCTCTTCATCGTTTATTTGCACAACCATAAACTAGTATCAATAATGTGACAGTATAACTGTGGCCTTTTTATATCTTTCTTGTTATTTAAAAGAATTGTTGTTTGCTCTATATAACAGAAGGTAAACATCATATATATGCCATCAAATTATAAACTTGAATAAAATCTTTATTGAGGAGACAGATAGCGTCTTAGTAATCAGTATCTACCTTAAACCTTTACACGTGCTATATACACAAAAACATCTGAAAACACATCACAATAGCTATAAATGAAATATATAAATAATCGCATTATAAAACACGTGTAATCTTCAAACCTCCTGAATCAGTTGATATATTAATGATATTTTCCTCTTACAATTCGACAGGACTGTGTTTTGCTTTCCAATGCATTATCATTAATACAGGATTTATCCCCAATGACATATTTTCTATTTGTATTTTCCAGATATTTTCGCTTTTGAAGGAAAATATAATTTATTTAAGGTTAATATGCAGAATAAGGGGCCTCTATCATTACGTCTGAGTATCGATATCTACTATTAGTATCTTAACTGTCTGTTTAACATAGGTTTTATACATAATATATTATTTATGTATGTATGTACTATTAATACATAATATATATACAAAATTTTACATAAACACGTGAAATAACAATGAGTGATCAAACTACAATAAGAAATGGAAGAAAAAGACGAAGATCTTTCAAACCATAACACTCGGTCTTATATAAATATATTAGTATAGGTTGGCAGTAAATCTTCTTGGATGCATATTTTGTTGAAATGTACTGCAGCTTCGGTATTAACGACTTTCAAACTAAGCTGTTCCGGTCTCCTGACAGTCTTACGAATATTTTAAAATTTCCAAATTTTCAAAAATGTTTAAAGACCCAACCTGACGATGACTATAGAATAGTCGAAAGCTAGTATACAGTGGTCTTGTAAGTTATGTTATATTCTTTACATGTGATGTTAATTTTCAATTGTATTTGACTTGTTGATATCTATTAAAGTGTTTCAAAAAAGTGTCTCAATATCTTTTGGACAACTCATTTGGGAATTACCACCTTATATTCGTAAGACTGTCAGGAGACTAGAACAGCTTAGTTTGAAAGTCGTTAATACCGAAGCTGCGGTACATTTCAACAAAATTTATATATATACCTTTAAATTACACAAAAGACGACACAGAAAAAAGAATTAAAAAAAGAATTCAATTTTTCGAATTGTTGTTCGTCATCAGGAGTAGACTAGAAGAGAGGACGAAATGAGAGAGATCTCCGTACGTCAAAGAACGGAGCGCGAATCATATATATATATATATATATATATTATATATATATAAGTTTTCTATGGGTTGTCCGGGGAAAGGAATATGATTCGATGCGATGTTGATTCTATGGGTTGTCCGGGGAAAGGAATATTGCTGAGCAACGGGCAACTGGGACCTTACGCTTGGACCTGTAACTCTACTCCCATTGGCGTCTGGGCCATTTCCTTGCCTGAAGATAACCAGAGAATGGTTGAAACATGTCGCAAATACCACCACCAGGTCAACAGTGCAGAACTTTTCATCACCTACCAGCCACCCATCAATAGCAGCAATAACATTCAACTGAAGAAAAAACCTGAACATAAGAAACCGAAGAGAACAATATACAAAACCTACAACTTGAAGATGTTTCTACGGAGAAGAAGTTGGATTCCAGTGTCAACATCTCTTAATAATTCAAGGGGGGACTGTGCAACCTCTACTCCTGTTGGCATGAAGATGAAGGCGGCTTTTCGCAGTAAAACAACCGAGAGTATCATTTAAATATCCAGCAATATCCGTAACAGAAAATAGTAAACAACAACAACACCCAAACCACAAAAAATCAAAAATAGAAAGGGAACAGGAGTTCACTGTAAAGTGAGGCTAATGTTTTCTGCAAAGATCATTTTAACAAGAGGGATGTGCAACCTCTATACCTATTGGCAGAACGCAAAGGCTTTTTTGCTGAGCAGCGGGCAACTGGGACCTTACGCTTGGACCTGTAACTCTACTCCCATTGGTCAACATCGCATCGAAATATATTATATATATATATATATATATACCATGATAAACGAAAAACGGTCCGGCAGGACAAATAACAATTAAAATAAGCAGTGACACATAAACAGAAACACTGTCGTCCCTCCGTCAATTCACTTCTTCTCCTGAGGACGACCGCCATTACGGTCGAAATATTGAAAAGTGAGTCTTTGTTGTGTTTCTGTTTATGTGTCACTGCTTATTTTAATTATCTATATTATATATATATATATATATAATATCATAACTGACCACTAAATATGGCAAG
This sequence comes from Hermatobates lingyangjiaoensis, assembly GCA_026182355.1. Taxonomy (NCBI): domain Eukaryota; kingdom Metazoa; phylum Arthropoda; class Insecta; order Hemiptera; family Hermatobatidae; genus Hermatobates; species Hermatobates lingyangjiaoensis. The sequence continues at coordinate 494,076 of JAPFBL010000093.1, forward strand.
ATGGCTGGGAGCCCCTTGTTCTGCATATTTACCATAATTTAACTCTGGTAATGCTAAATTACACTTATATATATTTTCGTTTATATTTAGTTTAGTTTGAAGGAAACTTTTTTTTATTGTTATTATGATGACCTTTTCACCTTATGTGATTGATTATCCATGAGGACTCTAGTCGTGTCTTAAATCTGACTCAGCCACCCATTAACTATGGATAAGCTAAATTACTGGCAGATGGGGTTACCCATCCAATTAGAAATGAAACCCAATATTGCTTAACTTCTGTGATCTATTAGTGACCGCTGAATTCAACATGGCTGTCGACCTTAGGGTGTAATTAATAAAAAAAAATTGAATTCATAAAAACTAACAGTCAAAAAACCTCTGTTTAATTTCACAAGAAATAAATATCAACGGGCTGATATATGAAATATAATAACTCGTGAATAGATAAAAGAACACTTTAATAGAGATAGCATAATGCCTACAAATTATTACTTTCAAATGAGTTTTTAATTATAATAAGGACAATGAGTATAGATTAAAGAAATCTATATAAAATAAATATAAAAATAAATATAAAAACTTAACAAAATAAATATAACTTAAAAAGCTGAGATTAATGTTGATATGTTTCGAATTCCCTTAGCATTTTACAAAAACTGATAGGCTGGTATTAAGTGCGTATCAAATAGAATTGATGCATTAATATTATTAAGTATTAGTTTATTATACTAGTTATGCCACATATTTTAGAAGAATATAATAGAAGTACATACTAAAAAAGTTCGCTATACTAATTGTGGCACCTGACATTCTCTAAGAAAGAGGGATAAAAAAATAATACGTTAGACTTTCATTCTGATTTATTTAACTTTGACAGAGTGCAGAAGACTTAAACTTAAACTTTGTTTTTAAACTAAATCATATAGTTCTGACAGAAAACTAATACTTGGACCTAGAATAAATGTTAAACTTAGTTTAGACAAAAGATTTTTAATTGTCTTAGCCATATCTAATTGAAGCCTTGTGGGGGAGCTCAGAAAACAACCAAAGCCTCCGTTTTTCAATCGAAGTAGTTGAAAAATAGTAGTGTGGTTTTTCTGATATCTTGTACACGTATTATTTTTTTAATATTGTTTAGTTAGTTAGACAAACTATATATATATATATAATTATATTATATATTTTGAAGTCCAAAACCACAAGAACAAAAAAGAAAAAACAAAAGAAATTTGTTTTTCAGAGAAAGACTCTAAGATCTTTCAGTTTATGTCATTAGAGAGCAAGGAAATTAAGAAAAAAGAATGTAACTGAAAAGTTAACGAAATGGAAGGTAACTGTTCGTTGCCTCAGAACATTTATTTCTTTTCTGTTTCCTTGCGATTTTGGACTTCATTGACACATCACGTGATTAAATGTGATTTTTCTACACACACACACACACACACACACACATATATATATATATATATATATATATAAATTATTGATTATGGTTTAATTAATCAGTTAGGTTTTTGACTCTGACGAAGACCGCTTGTTACGGTTGAAAGATCTTAGTCTTGTTTTCCCATTTCTTATTGCGGTTTAATCATTGATTGTTATTTCACGTGCTTATGTGAAATCTTTTTATTTATATATATAATTATATATATTAGTGTATATTGGCAACAGATTCTCTTGTAAACATATTTTATTAAATTAGACAGCAGCTTCCGCATTTACGACCTTTTTGCTCGTGTTTTCTAGTTTTTTAGGCATACTATTATGCCAATAGTATAGGCATAATACCAAGTTGTAAGAACTTCGATAGCTCTTATAAACTTAATAAGCCTCCACTGACAGGACCCCCAGGAAATGTGTATAACAAGTTGTAACCTTCCACTTGTCACAGTGGACTTGTTTTTTCACAAAGATCGTCTATTTCTATTAACCTCTAAATTTTAATTTTTTTAATGTCTGTTTAACCTTTGCAAAAATTGTTATTGAGTTAATTTAATCTGTTTGTACTATATACCTGATGATGATTTCCGGGAAAATCGAAAGCTTGTATATATATATATATACAAAACTATAGTTTATCGTGACTCGGTCAGTTGTTCAGGTACAAATTAAACTCTCATTGCCAACGTTTCGGTTTTTATTTAAAACCGTTGGCAATGACAGTTTAATTTGAACCTGAAGACTGACCGAGTCCCGATAAACTATAGTTTTGTTTCTATTCCACGGTCGATCCTTTTATCAATATTTATATATATATATAAATGATCAAACCACAATAAGAAATGGGAAAACAAGACTAAGATCTTTCAACCGTAATAACCGGTCTTCGTCAGAGTCAAAAACCCAACTCAGTTGGGTTTTTGACTCTGACGAAGACCGCTTGTTACGGTTGAAAGATCTTAGTCTTGTTTTCCCATTTCTTATTGTGGTTTGATCATTGATTGTTATTTCACGTGTTTATGTGAAAGCTTTATATATATATATATATATCAGTGGCGATTTCTCAGGGAATGCAACACATGCATTGCATGCATAGAATTCATCTTTAAAGAAACCAAAATGTTCGAGACTCGAAATATTTAAAGGAACCCCTTTTTTTTTATTCCACTACACGCTAAGGAACCATTTTCTATGATTGCGCTAAGCTTCCCAATGCAGGGGTTTACTCTTATCTTTTCTGGTTAATGAAAATGGTCTTAATTGCCAAGAGAAACAAGAACAAAGTTTGCATACACTGCAACTCAGGCTTGCTGAGCTCCTCAAATACATACTGGAAAGTGTTTTGCACACAGGTCTTCCGGAAATTTATAAACTCATGAATTTGGTTATGACTATTCCCATAACAACAGCAAGTGTTGAGAGATCGTTTTCTGCCCTCAAAAGAATTAAAAGTTATTTACGAAGCTCCCAAAGTGAAGAGCGATTGTCTAATTTATCCCTAATTTCAATTGAAAGACATTTACTTAAAGATCTCATGGCAGATAGAGAGAAGTTTTATGGTTTTGTTATCGAATAATTTTGCAAGAAGTTTTTATTCAAATGATGTATTGTGTATCTCTTTCTTTTCATTTTTTGCCTATTCTTATTGTATTGGTTAATAAAAGTTAATGTTAAAAGTATTTCCAAATAGAACCTGATTCAAATCCCCATAAAATGTTTTTAATACATCATTATCCTTTTGTTCAACATGCAAAGACTGAACATGAGAATTAGAAGGGTATTTCTCTGTATTTCTTTTATTCTTTGAAAATTGCATGCCTAAAGAAAAAGGTCAGGAGTCGCCACTGATATATATATATATATATATATATATATATATAATATATAATAAATTTATAGTTAACAATGAAAGAGAAAAAACAAATAAAGACACACACAAAAGACTCACAACGATATTTCGACAGTCGTCGTCATCGGGTAGAAGTAGTCCCTTTGAGTAGCTGAAGCTAACTGAGTGGTAGGCCGAATGCAAACGAACACGCACGCACTCTGCCGGCCGCCCTAGGTAAGCTACTAACTACAGAGAGAAAAAATAACTAAAAAGGACAAATAAAAGCAAAAAAAAAAAATAACAGAAGGAGAAAATAATAAAATAAAAAAAAAATAATTTAAAAAAAAAAATAAATAAATATATATAAAAAAAAAAAAATAAAAAATAAAATTAACGGTACAAGTTGAGGCCAGGAGGAGAGCGAGCTTTGAGAAGACAGATAATTGCCTCCTCTGAAGCTCTTAAAGTATATATATATATATATAGAAAATTGTCACAATAACACGTGATATAAATATTAAGGTAACTCATATATTCAGTAATTTGTGGTGAGTTACCTGAATATATATATATATATATTATATATATATATATATTCACTGATAAAACGAAATAAGATCCAAACTGGACACAATACGAGTTCGAGATTAACAAAGAGCAACACACAAAATTACTTACCGTTGCGTCTACAACGTGCTTGGTCTCCCATTCTCTTTTCTCCTGAAGACGGATTACCCGAAAATTTGAGTCTGTAAGTGTGTTTCCCTATTTTGTGTGTTGCTCTTTGTTAATCTCGAACTCGTTTATATTAATAATATATATATATATATAATTATAATAATATTATTAATTTATATATATATATATATTTATATATATATTATATATATATATTTATTATATATATATATATATATATATATATTATATATATATATATAATTCTTCCAAGACCGCAGACATCACCTTAACCTCTTAAAGGACAAATTTTCTGAACGAGGCTATCCTCGCTCCTTCATTGATAGTCGTGTTTTACCGGCTGACATCTCCCACCAACCCAGACCCAAGAGGGATAGAAGTAACACTTCCTTCTTCCTGACAACCTACTTCCCTGGCGCTTATAAGCTTCGTGCTGTTATTAAGGAGTCTTTTCCGATTCTGTCTACTTCTACTTCTACTTCTTCCATCTTTAATCACCCCCCTTCTATTTCCTACCGTAAACCTGCCAATCTAAAAAGCATTTTCTCTCATATTTCCCCTCAGCCTTCCAATCCTGTTCCTGGAATGAAACAATGTGGACGCCGTGGCTGTCAAACTTGCCTGATTGTAAATCCTAATCCTTCCTTCGATTCCCCTCTCCACCATAGTTCCTACCCGGTTCAGGTCAATTCCTCCTGTACCTCGAGCAACTGTGTTTACCGACTGGATTGCACTCAGTGTGACTCCTTTTACGTTGGCTTAACTTCTAATAAGTTGAGCCTTCGTATGAATGGTCATAGGGCTTCAGTCGGTCAACGCAGTAACTATCCTGTAGCCATCCATGCGAACTCGCATGGACTCAGTTTCAATGACTGTTTCAGGGTTCAGATCCTGAAACAGATCCCCGAATCCAACAATAAAGTTACTCTAAGAGCTTCAGAGGAGGCATACATATGCTTACTTGATGCTCGCTCTTCCCCCGGACTCAACCTCAACCGATAATTTATTTATGATTTATTTATTTATTTATTATTTTTTATTTATTTATTTATTATTTTTTATTTATTTATTTATTATTTTTTATTTTACTTTTTATTTATTATTTTTATTAATTTTAATTTGATTTATCTACTTTTTTATAATTTTTGATAGTTATAATTTTTACTCGTTCCTTTTACGTCTTAATTTGGCTCTTCATTTCCTTCCCTCCCTTCCCCCGCTTGGTGGTAAGTGGTGGGGTACTGGCTGCGGTTTCTGAGTTCAGTACCGCCCTGTCTTCCTGCGGGACTCTTCGCTCTTCGCACCTCCTGATGACGACGATTGTCGAAATATCGATGTGAGTTATGTCTGTGTCTTTCTGTGTGTTTCCTTCGTTTTTTGTTTTATTATATATATATATTGAGAGACGACCTTCATTCAAACATGTTTCATGAAACATTGGATAGTTATGTTTGAGTATTGATAAAAAAAAACACATTTTTTAATAAAATATATACGTATAGATATATAATTCTACAAAAAGAATAACTCTACGAGTCACTCTAATGTTTTTGTATATTTTGAATATGGTCATTATAGGGAGTAGAACTGGCACAAATATTATATGTATAAACGATATTATCAAAAATATATATTGTTGACCAGGTCTAAAATGATTCTTGAAAAATTAAAATTTTATGTAAGTTACTGGTTCTGGTTAATGAGTAATTTCTGGATCGAAATATTTGAATGTTGTCAACGGCAGACTTAGGCTATAACATTTTATATCATGTAAAATACTATAATATTATTAATATTACACATATAATATACGGTCTTACCTCGTACACTGCTGCTGTAGCTCTCGGACCGGTTTCGGGTGTCACCCATCTTCAACAAGAACTAATCTAGGGAATTGTTAGATCAGTTCTTGTTGAAGATGGGTGACACCCGAAACCGGTCCGAGAGCTACAGCAGTAGTATATTATATGTGTAATATTAATAATACTAACCTCTGTGGTAATGACGAAATGCATGAATACTATAGTATACTACTTCAACCCGTCTTGGCGGTCACATATTTTAAATATGGCAGCCATATTTGTTATACAGTATACTACTGTATAAGAGGTAAAGTACTTAAATACTTTTTTATTCCACTATAATATATTGGTTTCGTAAATCTGTGTTCTCAGGATAAAAAAGATTTTTTTAAGTTACTGACAGAGATTGACATAAATAAAATAATCATATAAGGAGATTTCTTTTATAAAAAAATTGAATACCCATTCACTGTCTATGCAAACTTGTTTTCAACAATGACTCTGAAAAGAAATGGAAACAGTTGTCGTCACTACAGTATAATCTAAACTGGTCTTCTTTTTTTTTTTTATTTAGCTAGGAAAGATTAATAGCGCGTCGTTGGCAGGCCCAGTGCCTTGTGTATTATCGGAAGAGGAGATGGATGACATTGCTCCAGTAAGGGTCTACGATTGTTGGCAAAGAACTCGCCCAAGATTGATTGAGCCCTTCGGTATTGTTAGATAAACACATCTTTGACAATGTATGTGTACAACCTCGCGGAATCCATTTGAAGAAATCCTATAACCCAGCTATGTTTTTTTTTTTTTGAAATGAGATGTCATTTTATTACATTTATTATTATTACAAGGTCAAATCAGTGCAAAAACAGGCAATTCAATATTAAACTAAATCCCGTTTATGCAATTACTACTACCTCTAATTATTAAAAATATATAATGTAAATTCATCATTTATCACATCCCTTATAATGATGATGATTCGTATCCCTTTGACATACGAAATAATAATAATGTAATAATAATAATAATAATACGAAATACGAAATAATGGTGCATGCATGCAGGTACATACCAATGCTAAAACGTTAAATGCCCATACGATAATCATGTTTATTACGTATAATTGAGGTAGTTTTTATATCAGTAATCCTCATTCAAACAAACAGAGTTGATAATATAATGCCCTTAAGTAATATAAATTGTTTGTAGGATAAAAAGCTAATGAAATGGACTCCACATATAAAAATTTAATAGTATAAACAACGCATCGAACACGTAGTGTTCTTCCTCAGGCATTAACTAAAAAAATACAATATCATCAGAGAGTTATCGATAGTACAAAGTAAATATAGCACAAAATAAAAATAATATAAAATAAAATAAGGAAGAGAGTACGAACCTACGGGTGAGTGTCAGTAGTACAACTGACTGGGAATAGGATGGAAGTGGGTTAGGGTATGGAGTGTATATCTGTTTCATATTGGAAGCTACAACTACACCACAGGCACTCAACCTTAGTTAATGCCTGCAGAAGAATACTACGTGTTCGAAACGCGTTGTTTATACCATTAAATTTTTATATGTGGAGACCATTTCATTAGCTTTTTACCCTATAATGAGTAAATACCACATAATAACTAATTGCACTACGTTATGATTCAAATTTTACAATCTTTACGTTACTACAGTTAAATGTTTAACCTATAATTTTGTAAGTCCATTATAAAGACATAACAATGTTTCTTCTATGATTGTTAGTTTTTCGCAGAGCCTTATTGAAAGAATTACTTATGGAACATTACCTTTTCATTCATCATTTTCATGTGGCTTAACAGTTTGCCAGGTGGCTAGGTTCATTTTACTGAACAGTAATGTTTATTTGTTTGTTTAACAAACACCGATCCCCATGAGAGTCACAGTTTTCAACGAGAGTCGTAAAAGTGTTGCATTACTCAAGTTAAATAAAGCATAAAAACACGTGATGGAAAAAATGAAACAAAAACCCACAAAGCAAAATTTAACATAAGAAAAAAAGGTTTTTTACTTTATTAAAACATATTTTTTTTCTTGTTTTTCTATTTTTCCTTTTGATTCTTTGTTTGATACAAAAACTACACTCAGATCACACAAAAACTTAAATGAAAATGAAGAAGAATGTCTTAAAATTCTGATCCTACGAATAAATGATGTAGCACACTGTTCTTTGTAGTAAAGCATTCAATACGTCGATAGTATGAATACTAAATTGAGGGCGTGAACCTGTGATAAAAATTCAAATTGCAGATTATTTATGTACTGAATTCAGTTATAAAAATAATATACTAGAGTTTCATTTAATTATGAATTACAATAAAATAAATTCTGTTATTTTTTTCTAAACAAGTATATTCACTAAAGCGGTAAATATTTTTCACTCAAAATTAATTTAAGGTAAGGAATAAAAGACGAAATTGTTTTACGGTGAGAATATTAAATGAATCCCCGGGTAATGCAAGCAGGTGTCGTTTAAGGATTTCGTTTAAGGTTGGGCTCAACATGTTAATAATGCACATGGAACAAAGCCCTTTCAACTTCCAGTTTCGACGTAATGTTTATGTGGGTTTGCTAGGTGGCAGATTTCAATTACACTGGGGTTCCGGTAGAAACCCACAAAGACTCTTTTTCCTCTCAACAGTTCAAACGTTCTCTTTGTTATAACTGGAACAATTAAGAGCGCAAACCACCAGTAAACAAATGCGAACTCATAAACAAACTACTTATCCTTTTATTCCATTTTAGAATATACAGGGTTTTAGACTGATACATATATATATATATATATATACATATAAGCAGTATCCTAACTATGCAAACTAATCCGATGAGTTTTAGCACTTTTAATTACCTCCTTTCTCTACCAAAGTATCCATTTATGCCCACCACTCGTGTTTTATCCTTCATAATTTGCACTTCTAATTGTTAGCTTTATCCACAGAAGCAGCAAAATTCTTCCTTAATTCATACATCTTACATTTTAAATGCATTCCATATATTGTTTAGGTTTTTATTCTATCTGCACTATTGAACATTAGTTTGAAACTTCTTATTTTCAAAAGATTACTTCGTTTATTTTTGGGACAGTAAATAAGCTGTCCTATAATCACAACATTTTTTTTTCAGACATTGCTAAAGATTCTTTGATGATGATGGTTTTCTAATGTATGGGTTATGTAACGTTGATGGCTTGCTTACCGTATGTTAATACCAATGTGGATCTCAGACTGATGGATCGATAATTTTTGGAGATTGCATATAACTAGAAAGTAATGTTCATGCATTGGAATTGTGACGGGCGAAAGCTTTGATTAAAGTTGACGAAGCTCTATGGAAGGTTTTCATCGTGGAGTGGTAGACCCATGATTCCTATATGCTTGCCTATCTGTTGACGTCCTCCTCGCGAGAGTGAGCAACAGGTTCACTGAATGCGTATTCTGACTAACAGGCAGAAGGTTTTGTGCTCACTCATTTTACCTGGCAGCGAAGGTAGGCTCGTACCCTAGAGTCAGGAGTTCTACCTGATAACTCTTAAAATATTATGGGTACCACGGATGTGAGATTCCTTTTGTGAGGTTCCCATCAGAGGTGTCAGACTCATAGTGGCTGTGTTTCCTCACCCATGATGGGTAAACATCCCTTGTAGTAGACGGGAACTAAACTACCTTATGTGGGAAGCAGTAACTACTCGGGAGGTAGCTGCAAAATTTTCTCTTTTTTTATATTTTCCTTTTGAAATTTATAATTCTTGATGTCATACCTTTGACATAACAAATAAAATTAATATTTTACTCAATTTATTAAAAAAATATATTTTTTCACAACAACCTGATATTCTTTGGGACCAATAAGTCCTTTTCAAAAGGTTTTCTTTTTAAATATGAAAAAGCTAGAACGTGTCCTAGATTTGAACCTCCATGTTTCAGTACCAACGGCAATCACTACATCACACCTGACTCCAGTTAAAGGGAGTCATAACTTTACAACTTTAATCGAACTACTAAATATGTAATGGTATAGCCTCCAACGCTACTGGTTATAGCGAACCAAAATCCGTTCACTGGTTAAACCGGCTTCTGCAAAACCACAGTCTTCTCATCACCTCTCCTCCGCACATTAATTATGAAATAATACATATAACGTCAAGCTGGAACAGAGTAGACTTATTTTTATTTTTGCTTTACCGCATTAATTAAATATGCTACTAAGCATTGTTAAAATAAACTAGTTCAGAGTTGCTTTTTAAAAAATACAAATTTACAGTATTATCTGTACTCTTCATAAAAAATATGAATTGCATATTTCGTTACTTATTTCTTATTTGATCGCAAAATGAAATTAAGGATTAGTTGTCCAATCCGTCATTGTATTATTAATTATTAATTACTTTATATTATCTGTTTACCCCAGATGTATAAACAGACCTCACTCTCTTATTTTTTTAAAAAAAATATCTACTTTTCTATGAATGATTTGTTTAGGAAATTTATAGAAGTATTACTTGTATCCAGGCAATACTGTATACTGTAAAAACGTAATTGAAATGTAATAAAAAAAAACTTTTAAAATTGTGTGGAAAGCTTTGTTACTACCAGTAAATTTAAATATATTTATTACTTCTTACTAGAAAAAAAAACTGAATGCGGTTAAGACACTCTATGTTATAATATCATAAATGATTCTATGTGAGTAGTCCATTCTCAAATATAATTTATTGATAAAATTATAATTCGTTTTATCAGGGAAAAGAACTTACTTTTTTTGGTTCCTGGCAATATTTTACAAAAAGACTTTTTAGTAAAAAATATTAATAGAATTATTATTTTGAAACAACTCTATGAAGGAAATTTTCACATTATTATAAAAGTGTGGACTTTTTATATGACCACATATAACTTTTTTTATAAAAGTTAAGCGTGTTTTTTTATATGATCTCGGTGATATAGTATCAAGAAAGGTACTAAAAATATTTTAAAGAGAAAAACATATTCAATTTTACTTTACTATAAGTAATGTATAATGATCGTGAAAAAATTCGATCTCGAGGTTTTGACGGAATTATATGTTTTGAGGTCCCAGAAGTCGTTTTATGATGTCGTTTTTCGATGATGTCTGTGTGTTTGTGGGTGGGTGGGTCAGTATGTTAGCATTGCTTGTAGCTTATATGTCAGATTTTTTTGTAGCATTTATAATTGCATAAAGCTTCATGTAATGCCTTTATTTAAGGCTTAACACAATTACACTTTATTCTCTCATGCTAATCATTATTTATTTTAATAACACTGTCGTTTATATCTGGCTTTGTTCGAACATCTAAATTACTTACTAGTTGATTGTGATTTCTCAGCCCTTCTGTTAAGTGATACTCATTCAGATCAGAAGAAGTAAGTGAAACAGTAGATTGATACGGTATTTTATCATCCACAATACTTGAATATAATTGAAACTAATATCGGAAACAAAGGTTTCGCGTTCCTTCCTTCGACGTGGGGAGATCTCTCTCACTTCGTCCTCTCTTCTAGTCTACTCCTGATGACGAACAACAGTTTGAAATATTGAATTCTGTAAGTGTTCTTTTTATTCTTTTTTCTGTGCCGTGCTTTCTGTAATTTAAAATTATATATATATATATACTCGTATATATATAAAATAAATTCAAAACGAAAGAAAGACACAGACATAACTCACATCGATATTTCGACCATCGTCGTCATCAGGAGGTGTGAAGAGTGAAGAGTCTCGCAGGAAGGCAGGATGGAGTCACCACCCTGCCTTCCTGCGGGACTCTTCGCTCTTCACACCTTCGGATGACGACGATGGTCGAAATATCGATGTGAGTTATGTCTGTGTCTTTCTGTGTGTTTCTTTCGTTTTGAATTTATTTTATTTAAAAATGTCCGCTGGACCGTTTCTTTTGTATTGGGATTTCAGTAAGTGTGCTTTTTATGCTTTTTTTCTGTGTGTAATTTAATGTTATATATATATATAAGTAAACTATAGATTTATACATAAAGTTAGCCTTAGTGCAAATAAAAATATCGTTAGTGCGATATTAGTTAATTAAATATTAGTTATTTAATAGATTAAACTAATTAAATAAACAAAATTCAATAAAAATCACACATAAAGTAGCCCAAAAAGACTGACTAGCCATCATGCCAGGAAGAGTAAAGGGCTCACACTCCATTTGTACATAACGGTACTGGCAATCTATATTACCCACACTGGATAGTAATGTCTCTTTTCTATTGTTTTTTGTTGGTTGTTTTTTTGATTCTAAACAATCGTTTGTATTCCGTATAATGAATATCTCATATTATTTTGACATATATTTTTTATTATAGCCTTGAAAAGGTCAATAAATATTGCCGAAGCGTCGTTAATGGACTGATTGGTGATTTCTTCTTGTCCAACTTGTTCACAACCCAGTAGAATAATTACTAACCTGCTTGGTCGACAACAGTACAATTTATTGTTAGCCATTCAGTTACTGATCTAAATAATATAGTCTATAGTTGAATAGTATGTGTGTTTATGACTGCTGTTGGTTAGATGTTTACGTCGTGAACAGCCCCTGCTCTCTAGTTGAATGATCAAGAAAAGACATTAATATTTGATGCAAGACGTCAGATCATGGCCTCCTTGATGACCTACATTCTAGAATCATACTGGGTGGCAAACTTACAAGACCCTTACAAGCTATACATAAAATATGCCTATCTATGTTTTCCTTCGAAACTATTACTGCGACACTAGGCGAAAACAGCCCCCTTCATCGTAAACATAATGCTCAAACTTAGAGCACCTCACTATAGTAATGAATAACCAACGCTCACATCTCCTGCACTTTATGTTTACCGTTTGCTTATAAATTAAACGATCTTTGTTCCAATTTAAACAAGATTCCTCAAAAATTTCTCACATATGATATCCACAAATAATTTATCATTAAAATAATTATTCACTACTTGATGTCTTATCTGTTAGTGTTTCGTATAGAAATTGACAAAGTGGATGTGAATTACTTATTTGATAAGAAACTTTTATATATTAAAGAGAGTATAAAGGGATTTCTTCATTCATTATTACTTTACTCCTTGTGAAGCAATTTGTTGATGCAAAAAAAGAATAATAACATTAATTGATTGATTTTCCCAAAAATTATATATTTTGTGGTCCCAAGCATTCAGAACTTAAATATTTTAGAAACAAGGGGGATGTAGAACAGTAGATGACAGTCTCGACCTCGAGATTACGTCATTACTCTAAAAATATCACAATTTGATAAATCCTAATAGACTTTATTATATACATTTATATAAATAGTATGTATGTGGATCAATAGAAGAATAGTATGTAAATTTTTCTTTGTAAAATAATTTGTAATACTTAGTTTTTCTGTTTCAAAATATATACTTCTGCCTATGAAAAAGGTTTTAAATAAAGACTGAAACGTTGGCAATGAGAGTTTAATTTGAACTTGAAGAACTGACCGAGTCCCGATAAACTTTAGTTTTGTTTCTATTCCACGTGGAATAGAAACAAAACTAAAGTTTATCGGGACTCGGTCAAGGTCTCCAACCGTCTCTGAACCAGTGGGCTTGGTTTCCCTCTCTTATCTCTCCTGAAGTCGGTTCGAACCGAAAATTAGAGACTGTAAGTGTGTTCTTTTGATTTCTCTATGTTTCTTTGTCTATATTGAACTATATATAAATCAAAATATTAAAACGGTCCAAACCGGACAGATATATAAATGAAAAAAGACAACAAATAGAAGAAGCGAGAAAACTTACTGGATCGATATTTTGAACTATATATATATATATATATATATATATGTTGAATGCCAGATTAGATATTGAAAAAGACGAGCCAATCCCTGTTACATATTAGTTTGGGTACTTCTTGTTGGTTGTGGGTGTTTTTTCGTTAAACACGTTTCTTCTTAGCACACTCCGTCTGCTCGGCCGCCTCAGCCTTCACTCCAGGAGAGGGCTCGCAGTCCCTACTTAATTTTCCAATAGAGTTGGATGAAGGTCTTGGTGTCCTGGCTTGGAAGTGTACCTACTTGGAAGGATTGGCTCGTCTTTTTCAATATATATATATATATATATATCAGTTGGGTTTTTGACTCTGACGAAGACCGCTTGTTACGGTTGAAAGATCTTAGTCTTGCTTTCCCATTTTCTTATTGTGGTTTGATCATTGATTGTTTTTTCACGTGTTTATGTGAAATCTTTATATATATATATAGCTTCCTAATTAATACAGAAGTCCTCCGATGCTTAGTGTTATGCTTAGTCGAAACCTGTTCCAATTCTTTTCAAATTCTAGTTCATCGGAGTCAAGGTAATTCTGATTTTCTTACTGTGGTTTAAACGTTTATCTATATTCATATATATGTGATTTTTACTTTTTGTTAGCCAAACAAAGCTTTTGTTCAGAGGAAGTAAAATAGATATCACTTTATTCATTGGTTTTTTTAATATTGTGTACATTATTTTGGTAAAAAGATTTATTAATACTTATGTAATTGAAAACATAAAAAATATGTCGCAATTGGTCTTTAAAACAAAATAAAATTATTCAATACAATAGATATTTCGAAAAGGAGTTCGTCATCAGAAGAATAGTAGAGTAGATGGTAAAGCAGGAAATACATTCTCAGAGTGGCATATCAAATCTCTATCCTTAGTTAAATGAAGTGTCTATTGGCATTTGTGTAATTTTTTAGTTGTACACATATAGGGATATATGTTTGTTGAAATAAAAATACGCTATTTCCTTTGAGCTTTGATAATAGAATGATTAATTCTGAAGGGTGACACAAACAAACTGATCCTCTGTCAGATAATTGATGCGCCAGTATAAATGTTTAGAGAGCAGGCTGTTTGTCCGAGGATATAGACCGATGGAGGGATTGTGAGCCTCTTGCCTGCCCACCCCCCCGACCATTAGGGGTGGCTCTCTGCAGCTCCACCAGTTTCCAATCTTCTAACATCGGCACCAACTTGGAAAGCTTTAGGGATTTGAGACTTTTTGTTTTTCTCCCCCCCTCGAAAACCAAGCCTACCTACTTTTTCTTCCACTGACATTGATTTACTCTCCTTTAAATTTATGTCGGCGATAATGCCTAAACGTGTTTCACTTCTAAATTTATGTAACACCGTGGGCCAAACACAGTCGTTAGAGTCAATAAATACCTGCTACTTAATAAATGATATTGTAAGTAATCACTTAAAGAAATATTTAAAACATTACTTAACATCAAATAACAGCACTGAAATACTGCACTATATGAAGATCCTACTAACTTCTCCAGGCTTTTATTATTTTACATATGAAACAAATTTGGTTACAATATAAACGTTTGGGAAAAGTACAATAGTTCTTAGGACGCAGTACTATAATCACCCTCAATAAAATAAATAAAAGTAATTTCTTATCAGTTTTACATTACTTAGTTTTTATTGACACATTCATCTCAAAGTATACAAATATCTCAACTGCTTTAACTCTCATTTGAGGAATACCCTTGAAGTACATATATATATATGATTTAGATACCTCCAAATTGACAAAAATTTTACTGAAAAATGCACTTTGCCTACATTTAAAAGATTTCTATTTTACTTTGATGTAAGTAAAATATAATGATCATGAAAAGATTTAATGTAAAGATATCGACAAAATTTCATGTTCTCAGAAACCCAAAGTTCATTTATTGACGTTTTTATGATGATACCTCAGTGTGTATGAGTGGATGGGAATATATGGAAAAGTTCTTGGGCACGCCACAATCAAATTCATGTTACCCAGAAATGGGTCCTCTAGTAGAAATGTCTCATATTCTCTTGGGCATTGAAAAGATATTTTTTTAGACATAGGTATTTTTGAAGACATTTTTTCCTACCAAACTACTTATCTTAGTAGTAAAATCAATGATTTTTTCATTATTATCAAATTTGCATTCGAATTAGCTGAAAAAAATAACAGATTTTTAAACAACCTAAAAAGTTAGTTTTGCAATAAAATATAAAAAAATTTCTTATAAATGATTTTGAAATGTTTTAAACGCAATAATGTTTACAACTTTTGATAGATCATATCGAAAATAATAGCTCAAAATAGAACTTTACTATTAAATAAGCTAAATATCGTTTTGTTGAAAATACATGGAAGTATTTTTTATAAATGTAGAAAATGTTTTTTAATGCCAGGTGGCAAATAGCAGAATGTTAAAAGTAAAAAGTTAAGAAAGTTAACATTTTGTAAAAAAAAGTCTAATATTAATAAATTATAAAAAAAAATGTCAACAATGTATTACTGAAAAGGGTAGTATAGCTTTGAAGTATAAAAAATTAACATGGAATAACGGATAACCTGCTGTATATTTTGCATTTGTTTACATCGGAGTAGAAATTTTATTAACATCAATGCCAAAAATAGTTCCTATTTAAGCGTTAATGAAAGAAATGTGAGATATTTTATAGAGTCATGTTATAATATAATATGTCAGAAGGTATAATTCTGGAAACTATATAAGCAAACGGATATCAACTGTATATTTCATGATGTTTTCCATGGTGTGATGGATGGTTGTCTAAAAATGACTCTACCGATCTATAAGTTCCACTCTTTGACAAATCATAATGTCTGATATATTGACCTTGCTGTCTTGAAGAACTCTTTTGATTTTTGGTCATGTTAAAGCGTAGAAAAGGTACTTTTTCGTCTTTTGATACAAAAGGTCTACTGATTTTAAGTCACTTCTCTAGAGATTCAGTGAACCTAAAAAAAATACAACTATTAGGCTTTTTATGTAGTAATATGAAAAGGTTTTGGTAAATAAGTATCTTTGTACTACACAACATTTGCTATCAAAAGGGCAAATAAACAGAATCAGTTGTAAAAATCTTGGCTATCAAGACTGAAATCTTGTTGCCCTAAAAACATCACTTCGACTTAGGTCTTAGATGATAAAGCAGTTTTGATAACACAACAACAAATACACTGAATACATATATTCCATAAACTGAAGATAATACTAGATTATTATAATCTAGCACATGAATAAATGGTCTATATAGGGGTTCTCGGACGTGTTCATTTAAAATTATGTTCACTGGCAAACCTGCATCTTACAGCAAAACTACAATATATATAATATGACTAATATAAATATATATGTTTTTTACGGATCATTAAGAGTGTGCTCTCCTGAATTCCTTAATGAGGAGATTAATACATTAGGTCAATTGTCCTATCATTAAAAACCCCTCCTCTTATATCGACTTAGCTTTAAAGCATGCTAAAAAAACTTTCTCCAATGTTTGAACAAAATCCCGTTCAATGTTTTACCGTATCATGAGTCATTGGACCCTCTTCTTAGGCTCGCAAGTTAACTTGATTTTAATATAGCTTTTTCTAATCGTAATAACGTTGGGAATATCGTACGTTAATAAATAACTCTTCCAGGAAACTGGAGTCTTGTGATATTTATAAAATACCGTACAAAAATTCTATATAATTTATATTAGTAAATCATTAAAGACACGTGGGAAACACCAATACAGTGTATGTAGACAGGAAAAAAGTATCGACTTATTCTTGCATATAAATAATGAAAATCATCACATTGATTGGACTGGAGCTAAAAGGAACATGTATGAAAAATAGATGTTGCTAAGAAATATTATCGAATTCTCTCTGATTAAATTTAATAGGTGAAATATTATAAACATTAGTAATGGTTTGTTCAAACTTGACCTGATGAGTCCTGATGAGGGCAACAGCCTGAGTTAAGTTGACTGACAGCTGGCAGATAGTTTTTTACTTTCCTCTTTTCTGCAATCTCTTGTTTATCCTAACAACTCACCCGCAGCCATCGTCATTTGCTGTAGGTGAATTACACACTTTAAAATACCTCATTTGTCTCTTATCCCTCTCAACTCCTTACTAGATGTTTCTACACATTTTGCTTCAGTTGGTATTTGAGTCTGACGATGACTACTTCTTACGGTTGAATGATCTAAGTATTTTTTCTCATTTTTCATTGTGATTTGGACGTTGATTGTTGATTCACGTGTTTATTGTGGAATCTTGTTATATTAAAAATGTGATGAGTAAGAGATGTTACTGTGGGAAGAAGTTTGGAATGTGAACTACTACCAAACTATTGCATTCGTGTGGTTAAAGTAACAATGTGGCCGAATAGAAACATTAAACTCAACGATTCAGCTTGAACAATATTGCTGAATGGTCGGTATGAAACTTAGCACAACGAACAATTCACTTTTCAGCAAACAATACAAAATCTGCCAACTAATATCACCCACTAAATTTTATTAAACTGAATACACTGGAATAATGCTGAATAAATACAAAAATAATTTTTTGAAAGTACTTCAATAGCCAAGTGATGATTAGTCAGTTTTTATGTGTCACATTTACCGGGTTGATGTTATTTGCCATATAGTTCCTTAGCTATAAGTCTCTCTTTATTAAATCTAAAAGTGTTATTATTTTATATATATATATATATATATTTTTCGACCGCCATTACGATCGAAATATTGAAAAGTGAATCTTTGTTATGTTTCTGCCTGTGTCACAGTTTATTTTAAGAGTAATCTGTCCTGTAGGACAGTTTTTCCTTATCATGGTATATATATATATATATATATATATATATGTAAACCAGAATTTTCAAAAGAACACACAGAAAAGAAATGTTATAACTCAGTCGTTATCAGCCTTTGAAGCGAATGACATCTATTCCTGACGACGAGGACATCGATATATAGTAGTGAGTTCAGTGATTTCTTTTCTGTATGTTCTTTTAAAAATTCTAGTTTATTCAGTTCGAAGAATCGTTATATATAGTATTAGGATGCCACAGAGAAGTGATATTACTAATATATTTTCTTTTATGAATTCTAAATGCAGTTTTAGCCACTTTTTTTTATGAAACAGTTCATCACTTAGAAGAAACGTTATAAAAGGTTGTTTTACTCTTGACTGCATAACCAAAAGATTTAAATTCTTTTAGGTATCTTTTTTTAGGTTTAAAAACAAGCAATTTTTTTTGTTTAAAATCCGAAATAACCTCATGTAAAATTTGTATTTGAAAATTCATTGACTGTTTGTGAAAATATTTTCGTATATGCAAATTTAAAAAAAAAATATTATTTTTAAAACATCTATTTTAAAATAAAATATTATTTTATTAAAATAAAAAATGTGAGGGAGATACAATCTTATATTTATTTAGCAGCCCGTGAACTAAATATACTTGATCACTATAATCTCAATCTTCAGAATATCTTATTCAAATATTTGACTATTCAATCTTCGTGTATTTTTGATATTGAGTTTCTTTTTACTCATTTAAATGTGGGAGAAGAACACATTAGCTACATTTCTAGGAGTTTTGTATATATATATATATATATATATATATATATACATATATATATACGTTTCACGAAGAATCACAAACACAGAACTAAGGAACAAACACACTTACTGTCTCTAATTTTCAGTTGAGCCGTTATCAGGAGAGTTGAGATAGGGACACCAAGCGCACTTGTGAAGCGACGGTTGGAGACCACAAGTGTCCCTTTCTCAACTCTCCTGATGACGGTTCAACCAAAAATTAGAGACGGTAAGTGTATTTGTTCCTTAGTTCTGTGTTTGTGATTCATCGTGAAACGTTTTTTGCCCTTTTGGATCGTTTTCCTGTTTACTATATATATATATCACTATTAACAAATAATTTATGTGATGAATAAAATATTTTGATGTGATGCGAGAATTATTAAGAGTGTAAAAGTGAATAAAGGATCTATTACGATAAATATTGATAACATTGCCTACGAAAAGTACCAGCCAGGAGATTATATTAAGGATGAACTAAATATTTTTGGTTCCGCTGAGTTTGTAAACAAACATAAAATAATAAAATTTGACAACAAATCTGTATAGATGATACTGCTTTTAATGTTTATAACATTGACTAGTGGAAAACAACTTTGAAATCGGGAGTACATGAAGCATAAACTATAATAGCTGAAAAGTATTCACACATTTGAGCAGGAATCGGTTTTTGTAATCTTCTTACAGGGAGGATAAGCCTAACTATTCAATGTTAGTTTTATTTATGAACGTTATTTTATGTGTTTACCTGTTTAACTCCTCATTTATCTACATTATTTACTTAGTTGACTATGTGATCATTTTTTTTTTGCGTGCCTTTATGATATACGATTTCCAGTGAAAAGCGAGACTGAAAATGACATTAGTTGCAAAATACTATTGTGTTGATTGGGCTTCTCGCGGTTGATAGAGAATTGTTGACCACTTGTGACTCTGCAGGGCTGATGAAAGAGCTTCAAGATAAGAGCTTGATGGGTGTCCGGGACTAAAGCCTGCCTACGTGACCACCCCACAAAACGCTTATCACCTCACACTCCATCAAACCTCAACCGCATTAAACACCATTGTATCACCACTTGCATCCAATCAACACATTACAAATTACTTTAAATACCTCTTTTATTTCTTTACAAAAATTTATAAAAAAAAGAAGAAAAATTTGGTTAATTAAAATTAATTCCAGTCCATAACAAAGTTAATAAAATTGAAATAACGAATGTAAAATTTAATAAAAAAACAGTTTTCCTATATATACACACATAAATACATAATATACACATATCATATATATTTAACCAATTAGATGAAACGATTCTTCGAACTGAATAAAATAGAATTTTCAAAAGAATACACAGACAAGAAATCACTGAACTCACTACTATATTTCGATGCCCTCGTCGTCAGCAATAGATGCGAATCGCTCCAAAGGCTGATAACGACAATTTGAAAGAGTCTTCCTTTAAGATATTAGTTTGTATCCTGCAAATAACAGGTTAGATAGTTGTCAACTTTTATCATTTATGCTTGTTTGAGTACTTAGTAAGCAATGTTCCCTCTAATTTTTTGTAGTATGTGTGTGCAGAAATTTTGGTGTGTGCGCACTTTTTTGGAAATGACTAATATTTGTGCAAAAACCCATGAATAAATTTTGGCATTCTAACCGGGTAATAGTGGGCTTATTAAGAAAATTTTGGTTATTCAATAAGTTGTTCTATAAATTGTAAATGCTTTAGTGAAGGCTATATGTTATCAGTAGATAACAATGAACATTCATGGAAAATAATAAATGAAATTGATGGTTTTATTTTAATTCAAATAAAGGGGTGAAAAAAGAACAAAAAGAAAACAAAACAAATGGATCAATCAGCAATGTTTTTCAAAAAGAAACGTTCACATGTCTTTAATATATCACATATCAGGGGACAATATGCTATAAAGGGTCGCGGACCTATGTTTTACAGTATTTCTTTACTTCCATTGACCAACTTTCTCACGTCTATCCTTCTTGCTGACCCATTCTTCATAAGCCTTCACCTTGTCTATAACACATCCATCTCGCTGATAAGACTTGACCCTCATTATCATGTCCAAATGCCAGTCTGTTCCTTTGCTTAGTTTTGATGGAATTCATCAAACTAGCAAGTCCAACAACAAACTTTCTCAACCTGCCAACCGAGAACATCACATCGAAATACGTCTGTGCGCAGTAAATCTATGCGTGTGCGCTGCCTCTGAAAGCTGTGTGCGCGCGCACACACGCACAGCCTAGAGGGAACACTGTTAGTAAGGATATATTATCAAAAATGTAAAAATACTAATCATTTGTTTTCATTTATAGTAAGCGTTTTCAATTTTTCTAGGAAAAAGTTTTTATCGAAACTGATGGTAGGCTGCTGCAATGAGAGGTTAGATGTATTTAACTATCAGAATTTTTTAAAACCCGAATTTAAGAAACATCATCAGGTTGCAGTAAGGGGCTTAAAATAGTAATACTACCGGGAGCGGGAAAAAGAATAGCTACACTGGAGGTGTATAGTGAGTAATGTTCCAACAACCATTTCTACCAATATAATAGTTTCTAAAATCAAAAACAGCACAGGAGATATTCAATCTAAATGCAAGATACAAGTAGTATAAATCCCTTTAACCTAATTCAAACGAGCTAATGACTTAAACAGTAATTACATTTAGCTTAAAACGACTGCAATGCGATAGTTAATTAATTATTAGCTAACACACATGA
Source organism: Hermatobates lingyangjiaoensis (assembly GCA_026182355.1). Lineage (NCBI taxonomy): Eukaryota > Metazoa > Arthropoda > Insecta > Hemiptera > Hermatobatidae > Hermatobates > Hermatobates lingyangjiaoensis. The sequence continues at coordinate 516,064 of JAPFBL010000093.1, forward strand.
ATATTTATTACAGATTGATTTCAAACTAATTTAAAATGAACACGTATGCAACAAGCAAGTCCTTAATCAGTTAAAGGTTTGGCATTTGGTCCCTGAATATTTCATGGAGGTAGTAATAGTATCACATGTGTTCTAATTAGCCTTTCATTTTAAAGAATTTCCATTACGTAGGGTTTCCTCTGAATGAAATAAACAAATTTGTTTTTAATAAAGCGATTCTATTAATTAATCAGAATCATTTTCTATTTCTGATCTCATTTAGAAAAATAATCAAAAATAATTTAAACAGTTTTAGTTTTTAATTTTGAAGAAAATTCCGTTTTAGTACATGCTATTCAAATAAATGGTGTGAAATATACAATAAATGTTATTGATTTATAAGTTGTGAAGTCCAAAATTGTGTGGTATTTACTCATACTGTAGTAAAAACAATAATAGAAAATCTTCTCAAAAAAGAAGTTTTTTATTCTAATTACGCGTTTCAAGCTCTTCGTGTTCAACATCAAGTAAACTTCTAATAGAAGCAGTGGAGGACAAGTTACTGTCGAAATGTGACTTGGACTCGAAATTAGAAATAAGGTTATGTTCTTTCAACCGTAACAAGTGATCTTCATCAGAGGCAAAACAGAGTCATCAGTTTTGACTATGACGAAGACCGCTTGTCACGGTTGAAAGATTTTAATCTTTTTTTCTCATTTCATTACTGTTGTCTAGACGTTGATTTTTATTTTACCTTTTAAATATAAAATTTTGTTATATATATACTATAAAATTGGAAAGACGATTCAAACTGGACACAATACTGTTAGGTTACTGCCCGTTGCACTTGCAACGTGCTTGGTCCCCCTTTCTCTTTTCTACTGATGAAGACTCATCCGAAAGTGTGTTTCTTTTACTCTGTGTGCTACTCTAACTTAGACTTAAATTAACAGAAGGCTACTTATACAGAAATGAAACCATATACTAATGTACAAATAGAGCATAGTGAACAAGTATTAAACCGTTCAGTTCAACTCCAAGACAGGCAGGACCTCTTCATGTAATAGCAAGGACACCCAAGGTCACTCAACACTCACCGATCAGAAAAACAACTTTAATCTCCTCCCAACTTTAATCTCCTCTCAACACATATTAGTATTCTTATACATAGGGACTATATGTTTTAAAACTCATTTATATTTTGATAATGGCTGTGGACAGCGGAAACATGGACTCCATTAACATGTCGACGATTGATAATAAATTGTAAACTGTGGATCTAGTAACAAGAACGTTTTTTTAGAAAACTTCAGAGACTTATAAAGAAGAGAGTTTCAGCCAAATATGGTCTTATTTTTAACAATATTTATATACAGGAAGAACTGGTACCAAAATTTACACACACATATATATATATATATATATATATATATATAATATATATATATATATATATATATATATAATCAATGCTCAACAAATCACTTCCAAGCTAAGCCTTGGTCTACTCTATGTATCTATGTATATATATATATATATATATATATATATAAATAACCCATTCATTGCTGTACCTTTCTAGGATGAGACTTTCTCATTTCTTTGTTCAAAATGTTAGACAAAATATATAGCTGATTTCTTAGATTTCTCAAAAAAAAAAACTCCCTAGTTCTTTATATATATATATATTATATATATATATATTATATATATATAAATATTTTATTAAAGTAGACGGCAGCTTCCGCATTTACGACTTTTTTGCTCGTTTTCTCTAGTTTTCTTACTGGTTTTTTCTGGTAGGAAAAAAATTAGTAAGAAAACTAGAGAAAACGAGCAAAAAAGTCGTAAATGCGGAAGCTGCCGTCTACTTTAATAAAATATGTTTACAAGAAAATTTGCTGCCAATATACACTAATATATATATATATATATTATATATATATATATATATATAAAGATTTCACATAAACACGTGAAATAACAACAACCTGCTCTGACGGGTTTTTGACTCTGACGAAGACCGCTTGTTACGGTTGAAAGATCTTAGTCTTGTTTTCCGATTTTCTTATTGTGGTTTGATCATTTATATATATATATATATATAATCTCCATAAATTGTTCTTGACCTCTTCTATTCTATTGTATGTTTTGTTATTGAGGGCTAGGTCAAATAAAAGAAAATAAACTCCTTCCTAGGCCAACGTTTCGATGTATATCATCTTCAGGGCTAAAATTAGAGTAAGAACTATAATACATTTACCAAAACAATCTACAACTCACATGTGTGTTATAAGTTACATTATTTACACGAATGTATTTATTACTTTCGCATTTTTGTATTATAAAAATTGTTTACATGACCGTTGTGTTCTAATCATACAGTACTACTGTTCTGTTGCTGACATTTTTACCTACACTATGTATCAGATTTGTAAAACCCAAGAAAATTTAAAAAAAAAACTCATGATAATTACATAGTACAAGAAACTGGAAGCTAAAAAAATGTTTTTTAATTACTAATTAATTAAATTTACATTTTAATTCAGTTATCAGTAACCGTGTTTTTGTTCATTCATATTTGATTTTCTGAATATGAATCTTTTCTTTTCTGACCCTCTTTATTTTTTATGTGTTAATTATCTATTATCTTTTTGTCGTCTAGATCATTTTTTTATATTATTTGTAAAAACATCAATACATTAATCACTGTTTTCTTTAATATTTCTTGCAATAATTTACTCTGGTAGTTATAGTATAAAGAGATACCTTTTACATTGCTGCTCTCTGTAGAGACATATCATAATTAACTCACTTGTCAGTTAATTATTTGGTGTTGTATAATAATACTAGAATAGATAAATAATTATATCTTAAAATATAAGTTAAGTTACAGGTTTCTCTAATTACTGATTGATTAAATATTTCTTTTAGGTACTAGTTGAATAAGGTTGAATAATTTGGAAAATATAAGAGAAGGACGGGAGCGGAGAGGGGGGGGGGGATTGAAAATAAGTTAAAAGTTGAGACTAAGTAAAGGAAGTTTGTTAAAGAGATGAGAAGTTGGTGACAAGGAGTTCTGGAAAGGAGTTGAAATAAGTTTCCGATAGCTGTAGGATTACTGAATCCGTTAGTCAATCTCTTTAAATTATCAGCAAGTTTTCTAACTTGAACGAATTAACAAAAGGAAGTTTATTTAGATGAGGAATTTGACATCCACTTTAAAGGGTAAGTTGGAAAAGTAATAGACACTGATACAGTTGGTATAGCAGCGACTCAAGTTTGCGGGGGGGGGGGGGGGGGACAAGATGGATTCAATCTGAAATCAGTTGCAATTAGCAGAAATATAAACTATAATTGCTCATTAAGAAGAAGAAACAAGTCGAATTAAAGCCAAATAAAATGTTCTAGTTCATTGCTTTAAGTACGCCAGTAGAATGAGAATGGGAGGTCTATGACCGACCTAATATGTATTTAATTAACTTTGATTAGAACACATAAAATAACCTCATATACCACAAAAATTACTTCTAAACATTACTTCTTACTTTGTGTATATATATATAACTAAAAAGGATAAATCGGGATTCGGTCAGTTTCTTCCACTTCCAATCAAACTCTCATTGTCGACGTTTAGATTCTATTCAAAATCTTTTTCAAAGGCAAAAGTAGGAATATTTGAAAATGAACAAACTATTATAAAATACATTACTAAATCAATATGGAAGGTTAAACTATTCAAATGACTTATATATATATATATATATATATATATATATATATATATAAACTAGAATTTAAAAAAAGAACACATAGAAAGGAAACCACTGAACTCACTACTATATTTCCATGTCCTCGTCTTCAGGAAAAGAAGTGAATCACTCCAAAGGCTGATAACGACTGACTTGGCGTTCGAACTGAAGCACTCAAACAGTGTAGCCAACTTTCGGAGGAAAGGTAGACAGGGAAGATAAAGAAATAAAAGCCAAATAAAAATTAAAAAAGAAAACATTTAACTAAAATATAATTAAAAGCTGATAACAACTTTAAAAAAAAAAAAAAAATCAACGATTGAGGTTAAGCCCAGGAGCCGATCTACCGCCCAGAAGACTAATAAGTGCTTCTTCTGAAGCTCTCAGAGTAACTTTCGAATTAGTCTGATCAATCTGCCTCAGGACCTGATTGTCCTATATATATATATATATATATATAACACTAATAAATTCTCGACCGTGTGACAGATATACAACTAAAAAAGGATAGATCGGGATGCGGTCAGTTTCTTCCACTTTCAATTCAAAAATTGAAACGTCAGTAATGAGAGTTTGAATTGAAAGTGGAAGAAACTGACCACATCCCGATCTATCCTTTTTTAGTTTTATATACATATATATTTCATTGAATAACTGACGGTACTTCACTGATGTCATTTTTCTCACCAGTTTTTCAACGTTTCTGAATAAATTTTTCTTTCCTTCATCCAAACGTTGGATACATGTATGCTTTTTACAGGTTATTGAAAGCTCATAGGCATTGTATGCGGTCATGCTTAACTAGATTTGTTTTGTTCTTGTAGTTAATCTCAACGTACAAATTATATGTATTCAGAATATGTTTTAAACAAATTCTTGGGTGTTTCAGTTTTCAACGTTTAATAAAATCTGTTGGTTCTTCCTTTCTGGTTCTTTATCTTCTAAAGCATGTCTTCTCGGCCTTCCTTGGCCTATTCACCTCTCTCGCTATTTCCCACAATGACATTCCCTCCACTTCTTTCCAAGGTATTATATACACCTTTAAAACTTTACATCGATTATGTGTATTATAGAATTTTACAAATTAAATGCTAATTATAATTATTGACGAATATATAAGATATTAATTCAACCAAAATAGTATTTTTTTTAAATTTATATTTAAAAACCTATAATAGCTTTTCTCACTCTGTAAACTTACTGTGGTCACAACTCACCCCCTCAAAACCCAAAATTTACTCCTGGGAATGACTTTCACCCTCATTGAGAAACCCCCTGTTTTAGTGGAAAAGCCCTTTTATATTCAAGGGTTTCTGAGGCACTTTTACTCCATATCCTAACTCTATGACTTGCTAGTTTCATTTCACTGTCTTTAAAGTTTCACTTAAAGTAATAAATAAATAAAGAAGGCAATATTTATAGATTTTCATTTTTTAGGGCACAGGGCTGGGTGTGTAGTGGTGCTTTAACAGCATAAGTTACGATTTATAAGATTGATAACTGTAAAGATTGAAATATAAAAATGCAATGATAATAGTTATTTAAACAAAATTAATTAATAAATATTATTGTTAAAGCACTCTCATTTACCGACAGATAAGTATCAAAATGTAATCAAACAGCAAGAAAAAGAAGAAAAAGTCAAGGCCTAAATGCCACAGGAAAATCTTTCCTACGACTTTTTACTTTATAAAGACTTAATTTGACAAATGACTTATTAAGATTAATGAATTTATTTGGAAAATGCTGCCAAACAAAAGATCATAGAGAGAATTTGCTGCCAATCTGGCAGAGAATAAACCCTTGTGTTATTATACTTAGGGTAGAGCTATCTCCAACTAGAAATTAAAACAAAAGTAGTTGTGAAACACAATTACGAATTGAAGAAAAAAAAATACATATTAAATTTTTATTATGCAAACATATTCTATTATTCTCCTATATTTTTCTACAATTGAATTTTAAATAAAATTTGTTAAGAACTACATGGTTCAAAGAATAAGCGTATAAAAGATCCTTCTTTTTTTTTAGTCTCTCATATGAGACATGGTCTTTTATATTTTATGGAATATAAAAAGAATCCATTTGCGTTTTAGGTATTAAGGGATTTCATCTTTCAGTAATATATTTTCTTTAGTTTATTATTTGTCAGCTTTATATATGTAAACTTATGTTGAATTATATTCCTTTTGTACTTTGGTAGAGTTTTTTTTTAACACCATTCATTGATAATGCATTTTCGGATTTTCATTTCATTGTTTTAGATAATCATTTAGTTTTTTTTTATCTTTATCAAAGTACTGACAATGTTGTAATGGATGTCTAAAGATCAAAGTTGTTTTTATAACATTATTGTTTGTTTAAAATTGCTCATAGTTTAAAGGTAAATGAATTTATGATTTATTTCCTGTAGATATGATGAAGGCTGCTTTGTAATATCAAGAAGCTCTTGTTTTCGATATTCACACGTGGGGTGAATAAATCTGAGCCGGTCGTCCCTCGGAGAGGACATTAAGCCGTCGGTTCCAAACCTGTAAGATGACAGGTACACGTTAAAGAACCCTACTCTAAATACAATTGAGTTAGGTAAAATTTAGGACTCCCATTGTAGAATTGTGGGGTATAAAAAAGGTTCAATGCTCGGACTATGTTCGTCCTGTGGTGGACTGTCACTACAATCTAACCTAGCTTAGATTTATGTCACTTTGAAAAATAAATAGCCGACTTGTAAGAAAAAGTCATAATAAGAAACATAAAGTAGATGCACTCTAAAACATAAAATATGAAATGCGACTCTAAATAACTGTGAATAACATACTGTCTTTTGAAGTAATGATAGATGCAAAAAAGTAAAAGAAACGTGATATTTGGCAAACAATTATAATTGTTTGTAATTGTTTATAATTCCTAATACTCTAGCAAGTAGGTATTGTTAGTTGATTTTAATTTCGTTTGCATTTATCATAATTTGCTCACGTTAAAAAAGTGAGTCCTAGCTACCCGTATACTAAATAAGATTTATGCCTTCAATAAAATCAGATTTGAGCTCAGTATCTAAAGCTGTACAACGTAAAAGAAACTTCAGATCCAATGACAGTTATGGACTACTAATAATATTTTCTACTATTATATAATTTCAAACAATAAAAATTAAATAGACGGACACGTATGCTAGAAGTCAACATAATGGAATAATTGATTTGTTGGCTGGAATTAAATTTAACATTTTAGCTTTAAGACATATCACATATAAATTGCTCTGGAAAGAGTATAACCAGTCAACCTCCGCAAGAGTAAATGTTTGCTAAAATTATTTTAAAATTGAAAATGACAATCATCCACAGATAATCTAAAACTAATGCTAATTATAAAAGCTAACGTAAATAGCTTATATTATAGTTAATCATGAGAGAGGGAATATATGAACAGTTCCTATTGAAGGATGCTTAAAAGGTCAGGTACCTAGAGATTAGTAAACCCAGACTTTACATCAAAACTAATTAGTTTATATTCTTCATTAACAATAGTGGTCTTCAGATTACTAATTAAATTCCGGATCTCTATTTTACGAAGTGCTTGAAATTATTAATTAAGGGAATCAAAATACGTTACCATATTACCATTCATTTGGTATATCATACTGACAAAATAAACTCATAATTGTTTAGAAAAGTTATTCCTATATTAGTCTTGACTAATCCATCCATAAATGGTAATAAAACGTATTTAGAAAAAAAAATTATTTATTTGGTATTCAGTTTGGAAATTAGCTGTTTTTAACTTTTTTGATAAGGGAACATTATCCTATTCAAAAGACTGGAATTCAGCTTCCTGTTTATTAATAATCATAAAATGGAATATTTGTGTTCAAAAACTTCTGTTTGTTGAAAAATTTGTAATTCATTACCTATATTAATTATCAAATTCAATAATATATCGACCGTTTGATAGAATAAGTATGTTATCTAATCGGGATTCGGTCAATTTTCTAGGATCAAAAATCAAACTCTCTTTGTCAACGTTTCGGTTTTATTTAAAACCTTTTTCATAGGCAGAAGTAAGAATTTTTTAACTATGGAAATGAAATTTACACTATTTAAAGGAACAACAATGTTAACCGAACAAAACCTTCGACTAGGCTGTCCTATGAATTTATTAGACGTTCATTGTCCAATTCTATAGTTTTACCGTATCATGAGTTATTGGACGGACTCGTCCTAGATTAGCGTGACAACATGATTTTAATATAGTGTTTTCTAATCGTAATAACGTGGGCAATATGTTAATAAAAAAAACTCTCCCAGGGATCTGCAGTCCGGTGGTATTTAAAAAAACACGTTCAAAAATTGTCATAAAATTTATATTGCTCAAACTAGTAAATCTTTAAAGACGCGTGTAAACAACACCAATACAACGTAAGTAGACAGGAAAAAAGTAGCGCATAATTCTTGCATATAAATAATGAAAATCGTCATATTGATTGGACAGGAGCTAAATTTATTACCTATGAAAAATCGATCGACAAAACAATTTCTAGTGGTTAGCCACAATTATTTTTATACTAATGTTACTGCTATTTTAACAAACTATGCAATTATTTAAGTAAATTAGCATAAATGCAACTCAGAGGGGCTATATATATTCTCTTGTTGCAACTTTATTCTGTTTTAAAACATACAGCTTTTTTTTCTCTTTTTTTTTGCGAGGATTTTCTCCTTGTTGTTATATTTGCATATATTCAAAGTTAAATTTATGTACTAAAGCAGTGAAATGTTGAGTTAAAAAGAAAATAAAAGAAATTATGGCTTTTTTCATGAAATCAACATTAACATGAAATACATTTTTTAATTATATTTATATACTCATATGACTAACCACAACTAACAGAAACATAAACTAACCACCCAGCCTGTACGATTTATTTCATTTTTTGAATTATATATATAAATATATATTATATATCACAGTAAACTATAGACACAGAATAAAGATACAAACACGCTTACTGTCTCTAATTTACGGTTCTTTTTCAGTTGAACCGAAAAGTAGAGGCAGTAAGTGTCTTCGTATATGTATTCTGTGTCAATAGTTTAGTGTTAAACGTCTGTTGTCCTTTTTGGATGGTTTTTCTATATATATATTGATAAAAGTATCGACTGTGGAATAGAAACAAAACTAAGTTTATCGGGACTCGGTCAGTAAAGGTATCGGGACTGACCGAGTCCCGATAAACTGTATATATAAATATAGAATAGATTGAGAGATAGAACATACATTAAAGAAATCACAGGAACACATAATCACAGGAGGCAATCGTAATATATTAGTAAGTTCATGTTATTTATTTGATGTATTTATGTTATTTCTTTCTTTGAATCTAGTTGAATTAATTCGTGTAATCGTTTCATTTGTTTGGTATATATATATATATATATATATTACTTTGGGCACTTCTTATTGGTTGTGGGTGTTTATTCGTTGAACACGTTTCTCCTTAGCACACTCCGTCTGCTCGGCCGCCTCAGCCTTCACTCCGGGAGAGGGCTCGCAGTCCCTACTTAATTTTCCAATCGAGTTGGATGAAGGTCTTGGCGTCCTGGCTTGGAAGTGTACCTCGTCGAACTCGGTGTTTACTATGGGCTTAGTGGATTTCATTAGATACTGGTTGTTGGTGTTTTCTGTAAATTCTATTGATGTGGGTGTATGTAGGCCTTTTCCCCGTCGGTTTCCTAACACGCTTGGCCGCATCCGCCGTCCTTCCTGGAGAGGGCTCGCAGTCCCTACTTTAATTTCACAGAGGGCAGGAATGGCATAGGCGTCCTCACGCAGAAGAGTTCCTCGTAAGAATCTGGTCCGGGCTATGGGCATTATGAGTTGAAGTTGAAGTTGAGTGTGTGTGGCGTTGAGGGTGTGTGCCACACACACTCAACTTCAACTTCAACTCATAATGCCCATAGCCCGGACCAGATTCTTACGAGGAACTCTTCTGCGTGATGGACAACGTCCGAAAGCGCCCCAACGACTCCATGATCATCTTACGAGGTATGACGGTTTTACCTATTTCTAATATAAATAATACTAACCTCAGTGTTATTAACAATATGCATGTCTTTAACTGTATTACAACTAACGAAACACAAGCTTTTGACCACATTATTCATCATTAGGTAAACAATTAACTACTATACAATTTAACTCAGTACGACAAACTAAGTTTCATACTAAGCTTCCAAGCTTTTCAACAGCTCTTTAAGATTTTTGAAAAATGATCATTAGTTTTTTTTTTGTAAAATTATGCATTACTATGAAAATATACAAAAGTGCTTAATGTTTAATTAAAATTTTAATATAACTGCCAGCAAAGTAACTTTCAATTTAAAGGAACAAAAGGGAAGGAATAATTTTAGAGTATTTAAGGGTTGAGCTGGCAGTATAATTAGAAGGGTTGGTGAAAATAGGACAGTTGAAAGGTTGCCTAATGAAGGAAATATATTAGAGATGAGAGAGAGTGGGGGGGGGGGGGGGGAAGAAAAGAGGTGAAAGACTGTGCTTGGTTTGGATGGGAGTTATCGAAGGTGAACAAAGGCTGTCAATGTATTGGGGGTGGGCGGGCAGGCATTGTCTCGACTCATGTCTGTACAGACAATGGGGCAAGCTGACCTCATTTAGGCGGTTTCAATAGAGAGCACAATTAGATCTTCTGGAAGGGAAGCAAAAAAACGCCTCTACTTTAGTTTCACAGTCTATTGGTAGCTACATGTACTGTTTGAACATAATTTATGTTGGCCTTTTGACTGTTTGCAATTATAGACTGACAAGAAATGTCATTCAGTCTGATCACTTTCATTCAGTTAAGTTGAATACAACCTCTAAACACCTCTCTCTCTCTATCTCTTTCTCTCAAGTCAACTCTAAACCTGAAAGATTGGATATAAACGAATGAAAAAGCAATCAACTGATTAATTTATAATATTTTGTGTTATCTAAAGAGCAAAATTCAGTAGTCATTTTACAATTTATTTTCAATTGGAATCATAAACTATATCTGTCATATCTATCCAAGTCCTAATTATGCCTAATACTGCTTAGCTTTAAGGAGGTCCAGGGTAGCTCAGTGGCATCGTGCTAACCTTTCGACTCGTAGATCCGGGGTTCAATACCCATTCTCGCTCTCAATTTATTCACGCAAAAGGTGAATAAATAACACCATATATATATTATATATATATAAAGCTTTCACATAAACACGTGAAATAACAATCAATGATCAAACCACAATAAGAAATGGGAAAACAAGACTAAGATCTTAGTCTCGTTTTCCCATTTCTTATTGTGGTTTGATCATTAATAGATATATATATATGCATGTATGTATGTATACAAAAAAAAGTTTATCGGACTTTGTCAGTTCTTCAGGTTCAAATTAAACTCCCATTGCCAACGTTTCGGTTTTTATTCAAAACATGTTTTATAGGCCTATGAAACAGAGGAAATAGTAAAAAATAATTCAATCATTCAAAAATCATATATAAAAATCATTCAAAAATCATATATCAAATTATTCAAAAAAATCATATATCAAACATATATAAAAAGTGCAATTAGGAAATGAAAATTAGAAATTTTGACAAAAGGTTAGTGAGAGAACTTACAGAAGTATAATTTTTGAAACAGAAAAAGGAAGTATTACATTACAATTTATTTTACAAAGAAAAATAGATAGTGGATTTCATCAACAACTGTAGTTTGAATGAACAGTTGTTGTTGAAATCCACAGACCATTTTTCTTTGTAAAATAATCTGTAATGTAATACTTAGTTTTTCTATTTAAAAAATTATACTCCTATAAGTTCTCTCACTGACCTATTGTCAAAATTTCTATTGTAATTTCCTAATTGTAACTAATTATATTTCTTACTATTTCCTCTGTTTTGTAGGCCTATGAAAAAAGTTTTAAATCAAAACCTAATCGTTGGCAATGAGAGTTTAATTTGAACCTGATGAACTAACCGAGTCCCGATATACTTTAGTTTTTTTTCTATTCCATGGTCGATACTTTTATCAATATATATGTATATGTTGTTATCAGCCTTTGGAGCGATTCACATCTATTCCTGACGACGAGGACATCGAAATATAGTAGTGAGTTCAGTGATTTCTTTTCTGTGTGTTCTTTTGAAAATTCTACTTTATTCAGTTCGAAGAATCGTTTCATCTAATTGGTTATATATATATATATATATGGATCAATTTACCACAATGGAACTAATTTGGAAACAATGCTCTAAGGCCTTTCGTCAACATATCGTCAGATAGAGAGCAAGTGAACTAAAAAGTAATAAATACTTGAGATATTTAAACATAAAGAATCGGGTAATCTAACAAATGAACAAATAAATCATCAAAGCGATATATTATTTAAACCCTTAAAGCAAATGAAGCGACGACTTGACAGACTTGACAAAGACGAAAATAATAGAAAAAAAATTAGACTAAATAATAGTAACTAAAATAATAATAAAATATAAATTAAATAGAGTTAAAATAATTAAATAATAAAAAAATCTAGGCATTGGGATAGTAGGTAGGTTATATAATCAGAAAGGTAGAATTCCTTAGATCAGTTCTTGTTGAAAATGGGTGACACCCGAAACCGGTCCGAGAGCTACAGCAGCAGTGTACGAGGTAAAACGGTATATTATATGTTCAATATTAATAATACTAGCCTCTGTGGTAATGACGAAATGCATGAACTAATCTTAATGACCTAGTTACAAAAAAAAGATATGTTTAACATAGCTGTGCCCATTTTTTAAACTATTATTTAAAATAAACTTTAATCCTAATATAATTAGTAATGTAGCTTCGCATAAACATTCTTCAGAAATGAGGATCTATAAATATACTTCACTATAGCAAACATATCTCCAGACATGCCACAATGATGTTCTTGAAATAAAGGGAAGTAAGTACTTTTATTCATTGATAAATGTTTAGTAAATGACTTAATAAGTAATTAAATCTATCCTGCTTGCAGATAAATTGAAAAACTTTCTTCCATTAAGTACTACAGTTTCAGATGGAGTAAAGATTATATTACACTTTTTTCTCTCTCACCTTTTAATTCTTTATACAGCGTTGAATATGTAAGAGAACAAATACAAAAAAAATAATGATACACAGCTGAAAATAAGAATTTAGAAAAATGGTTTAAAAAAAACACTCCTTTTTATATAGTGATAAACTTTGAGCACAAACCGATTAAACAGTTTGGTGTATTATAGAGTATCTTTATGAAAATTAATAAATATAAATAATGTCACATTGATCAATAAACTATACTTAAAGTCAAAATATGTTTTATATTCTGAATAACAAAATAAACATTAATAAAACTGGTTCTGATAATTATACATTTTTGTTTGATTTTTGGAAAACATCTAGGAAGTGAAAGGATTGTGTTTGAATAAATATTTTGATATAAGGTTTACAGTAGAAATATATATTTCTTTGAGTCTTATCTGAATATAGTAAAATCGATTTTGAAAATAACCTACTTTTTTGTTTGTTTTTGTGTGTGTGCTGCCTTTGAAAAGCATATCTGAAAACCAAAAGAATTGTAATGACCAAATTACATAATTGATTTACCATTAGTATAGGCCAGAATGGCAAGTTAATCTGCAATATTCCACATTTCTGGATATTACTTTATCTGAAAGGAAAAAGTATTTTTCGATTAAGCAGGAATCTATCCACAAGACTTTAATTAAAAGTCTTTTCAAATGTAATGTTTGTCTGGGTTTTGGGCTTTCTGTAAATTGAGAAAGTAATTATTGTTGGAAGCAAAAGGAATTATTTTTAGATATTGGACCAGGTAATGAGAGCGGATTGGGAGAGTTTGGCGAGAAGGTAGATATTGGCTGGGTGTTTTGACGATCCCACTGTTTTCTCTTCGATATCTCAGTCGTTATGTCGTTTCCTCGCTAATGGAGGCTGTTTCTACTTAGTCACAAGTGGCTCTCCCTACACTTGCTTTGATTGCCGCATTACTGACCACCCTACCATCTAATATTCTCCTTTTTATGGGAGCACGTTTCAGTTTACCATCTTGCACGTCTCTAAAGCGTAAACTATTGATACTTTTGAGTACGTGCGAACCAATTTCATTTATGAGCACTAGTGCTTTGTGTATGGGCACTGCAACATAGCAGGCCTTGATCTTTCTAATAGATATATCCGACAATGAAATTAGTCCATGTTCCTTTCCTCTCAGAAATTGTACAATCCGTATCTCAAATATGAAATTATTATCACATAGTTTGTGACAAAATATACTGTCAACATGATTTCATAATAAACACATAAAACAAAAATCAGCGTTCAAACCACAGTAAGAAATCAGAAAAATCAGTTGATATTTAACACTGATGAAGAACGTTTGTTACTTTTGAAAGATCTTAGTCTTTTTTTCTGATTTATTATGGTCGTTAAATTTCATTATATAAAATTGTTTGTTTAAAAATAGAAATGTTGGACCTCTGCTATTGAATATTGAAATGTTTATGAACTACTATAACATCTGAAGGGTAAATAAATGTCGTTACCACGGGCTTCATGTCACACCTGAAAAGCCGTACTAGCATTCCACCTCAGTCCACTGTAGAATTGATCCATGTTAATGGTAGAAGCGGTGCTCCAGCTTGTCACCTGTTGCTTTCTATTAACCCCGAGAGAAGATAGTGCTTTCATCACGTCAATAAAAGAAACTCAGCCACAAGCTAGTCTATAACCCTTGTATTTATCCATGCTAGAGTACCTCATGGCGTGATCATGCATCAATGTGTCTGAAGTCATGCCCATAATAGCAATATTGACAGTGGGTAATGTGTATTCGAGCCATGAATCACCTTTTGGCAGAGGTTACTAGTAATTTTTGTATTTTAGAGCAATAGATTAACCGACCATAGCTTTGGCCGTGTACCTTTCGCAAAGGCAACTGTTTTTTTTTATTAAGGCATACTCCCATTGACAACGGAACAATGAGAAAATAGCAGATAAGACTACTTTTGAACCATTTATGTAAAATACCACAGAGCTTTCCGCAGCATATACTTACATCGCAGAAGTATGAGCTCTCAAACACATGTCTGATGAAACAAACAATAAATTGAAAAACAAATTATTGTTGGTAACACAGTCCCGAACCATGTATACCGCAGTAGACATTCTTTTTTCCTGTTCTCCGTGTATCGTACTTAAAAACCGTATGTTTCAGTTTAAAATTTGTGTGTAAAAGCCTATCATGATGAACCTCCCTCAAGGTTCATAATAATTAAAATATATATGAGGGCATATATATTATAAACATCAAGTTATTACCAATTAAGTATATAATTACAATATAGTACGTATGTTTTTTACATAATAAAATAATAGTTAAAAACTTTCTATGCAGTCAGCTGAACAAATTTTGGCAAACAGCCATCATTATATCTGATAGTAATTTCTATTGTGTATTTTAATCAAGAATCAAGAGTTTTCTTCAGATAGTCATACGATTTCTAATTTGCCAAACATTTCTTATTGGCCTTTGATCACACCTCGTAAAGTGGTGGACTTAATATACATATGTATTTGCAGACAATATCAATCTGAAAATATTGAAACCGTAATTTATAAATTGAGTTGAAATAAATCATTTTGTTTTGACAATATCCCTCCAATCATTTTTAAAAATCGTTCTCCCTATGTAATTACTTTCTTTCATGAAATTAATCATCATTTCCAAGTGATACTTTTTCTGAAATTTAGAAAAATATTTTTCTAGATCTGTAAATATTTTATGTGAAAATAGTTAGACTTTTACTTGGATCCGTAGTAATGCCTATGTACTTTCTAGATCGGTAAATATTTTACGTAAAAATACTTAGTTCCTTACTTGGAAACGTTACAGTACTTATGTATCTTTCTAAATTCGTAAATATTTTACGTAAAAATACTTAGTTCCTTACTTGGAAACGTTACAGTACTTATGTATCTTTCTAAATTCGTAAATATTTTACGTAAAAATACTTAGTTCCTTACATGGATCCGTTACAGTACCTATGTATCTTTCTAGATCCGTGAATATTTTACGTAAAAATACTTATATTCTTACTTGGATTGGTAAAAATATCTATGTATTTTTATTATTATCAGCTCCGTTATTCTACTGAACGTAACTGATTATAAATCAAAACTATAGGTCAGTATCAATCCAATCCACATTTTCAAAAATATTTGACTTTATAATTTATCGTAAACTTAGCAGAGACTTTGTTTACTTTAAGTATTATTAAAAATAATTATATTATTTTTCAATAACATGGGTTGATCCAATAGATCAACGTTTATTAATAATTTTAATACGTTTCAAAATTACAAAAAATAATATTTTTTTGATTAATAAAATCAAAAGACAGGAAAAAATATGATTATTATCGAAGTTTGGTCCAGCGTCAAACAGTAAAGCAGCTCTAAGTGAACGTTTCGTCGACATTTGTAGACACCTTCAGAGAAAGATCAATACAGAAATTAATTACAGTGCGTGAAAAAAAACATGTAATTGCACTATTTACAAGAATATATATTATTATTACCTATGGTGTAATTACCAAGGTAAAAATACCAAGTTTACATTGACTTGGACAGTTTTCAAGTGAAATAAAATGTTATTTAGAGGTTTATTTAAAAAAAACAATAAAATTGTTAAATGTAAAATTAACTCTAATCAAACATATATTTTCTAATGCATTCCTTACTGTGATGGATAATTGTCGAACAGGTATTTGACCAATCAAACAAAACATAAGTTGACTGTTAACGAGTTTGAGATTATGTTTACTTATAGTAAAGTTAAGTTTATGCAACTCCAGATTTTTTTTATCTTAGTTTTTATTCCTCCGGAATTGAATTTTTATTTGGACGGCAGGACAGCGACTGTCGGGTTAGCTATGATGTTATTAATGAAATACCAAATTAAGCTTAGCTAATGGTACCAGGAGATTCACTAACAGTTGGCAGTACGATGTTGGCAGTGTCAGCTAGTATTCAATAAAGTTTGTAGAATAAACCAGGAGGATTTATTAAAGTCTGTATTATTTTGAAGTGGACTAACAGAGGAATTATCTTATAGTAGAAAAGTAATATTTCTTAAAAGCAAACAGACGTGCTTAATATTGGAGCGATAATTCACAAAGGATTCGCGCAATTGTGTCTGATACGAGTAAGGTGGGAATATTGAATGAACACTGGGTTAGAACCCATGAAAGATGGCTACTTCCTCCTTGACTGTGATAAGGACATCGCCAGAGTATGCGCTCTATATAAAACATTTTTACATTTGAAACGACGGAACTCCTACTCTTTTTTTTATCTCTCCCCCCCCCCCCTCTACCCCTCAAAATATGGCCTCTCTACAAGCATAAATATTATTTTTCTCTGATCCCCTTCCCAAAACCCACTTCTACTGTACTCAACTGAAAGCTGTACAAATTCCAAACTAACATAAACCCTATTCCCTGTCGCCCTCAATTTAAATCCCTTTTCACCGCAAATAAGTGCTCTCTTTTGTTTACCGTACGATTATTCAACGACTTTTGTTCTCTGGGCCGTGAAAACTTTTGTTTATTTACAGCTGCCTTTCCCCTGCCCTCTAATTAATTACAACATTAACGTTACCCCCAAAACTTGCTCAGCTTCCAATCGTGCTTTTGCCAATTTATGAAGCAAACTCTTTACTATATATATTGCCTTTAAACTTTTCACAGTTTAGCTTTCCCATTAATTATAGAATTGCTAACTGGTCTCCTCAATTATAATCTATTGTATCCAAACAAATAAATCTACAATGGCGTCATTATTTTTTTTTATTTATTACTGATATTTGAACTGGGATATTACCCATAATTCAACTGCATATCGGACAAAGAGTCATTAAATATTTTTTTAAAAAAAATAATGTTCTTTATAAGTAAAAATGGTAAAAATGTTCATTCTTATATCCTGAACGTTATTTAGATATTCGACACCTTTCCATCCAGTAGAATCATTATCTATTCCTGTCTTCTTGTCCATCACCAGTGTAGGTCACTACTAGGAGAAACTTCATCACTGGTATCCCGAAAGAAGGATGATAATTCTCCCTCATCAGTCTTAATTTTTTTT
Organism: Hermatobates lingyangjiaoensis; assembly: GCA_026182355.1. Lineage (NCBI taxonomy): Eukaryota > Metazoa > Arthropoda > Insecta > Hemiptera > Hermatobatidae > Hermatobates > Hermatobates lingyangjiaoensis. The sequence goes on from JAPFBL010000093.1 coordinate 534,000, forward strand.
GCTATAATCACGTGACTTTTCAAATATTAAATTGCTTTAAAGGTCAGATAACTGACACAGCAATTATTTTCTAAAGTTTGCGAGGCAATAACATGATAATCACGTTTGCATATGTAAAAATTGTGTGAAATAAATACTTCTTTTTATATATACATATATAACACATAGCCTTTTATACAATCTTGATGTTTTGTGAGGATAATTTAGAAAAAATATCTCCATTGCGAATAAAATAATAATATACTGTTTTTGAAAACATTACAAAATAATTGTAACGTTATTGATGCTTTGTAAAGCAAAACTCTTTGAAAGGCTTTTTTTCTGGCAGGCAAACAATTCGATAGTTACTCATACAGACTATACCTATCCATAATGTCCATAAATCGTAATCATACAATGAATGAAAACACTATTTTCATGATTACAGTTTACCTGATTATAGTGAGGAAAATATATTAAATCTTCAACACAAGAAATTAATATATTTTTTCTCGCTATCGTGAGTATTTGTTATAGGCAACGCTGTAGGTTTCAGTGGCCGAACATTGACCTTTTGCGATACCACGGAAAGAAGATGATTCTACATTGCCAGTCCTAAATTTTGCATAACTCAAGTATCTTTAGAGTAGGGATCTTTAACGAGTACCTGACATGGTTCAGGCTTGGGACCGATGGCTTAACGTCATCTTCGTTGAAGATGTGCTCAGATTTATTCACCTCCCACTTGTATAAATCGAGGGCCAGGTGGGGATTGAACCCCGGACCTACCAGTTCAGAGGTGAGTATAACCACTGAGCTAACCTGGCTTCCACTATCATGAATAAATACCACACAATAACTGCTTGCATAGCTTGTGGGTACCTGATTGTAGAATTTGACTTTATACATTATTTGCTGCAGGTAACTGTTCTACATAACACTTTGTACCCTTATTAATGTTTCACATGACATTTTGTGTCCTCTTTTCGTTTTTCACGGAACAGATGGGCAATACTGATCATGTCATCCCTCGGAGAGGACTCACGCTAGCTGTCCAGATACGCTATACGCTATACAATCTCAGATACAAGCAAAAGACCTCTCCTTAGTCAAATAACTTGAGAAAAGTAAAATTTAGGTGTCACAGAATAGAATTGCCTGATAATATGGCTTACCCATAGCTAAACTGCTAAATTACACGTCCATCCCATTTCTCATTCGTAAAATATTACAAACAATTGAAGCCATAGTTTCAGAGTTAAAAACAACAATACATTAAAATTGAAAAATAAGAACGTAAAAAATTGATAACACTACAAATTGAAAACGCATTACAATACATCCTTAATTACAAGTTAATTAATAATAAACATCAATTAACACATTTAATAATAATTATTAGTCATATGTACTTGTCTGCCTTTTATCAAATGCTGTAAAATTGATTGCAAGTATTTTGTAATCACCAACACGGAGATAACTATCAATACGCATGATGCTTTTCTTTCCTGACCATACTGTTAATATAAATGTTGAATTTGTATTTTGACGGTTTTAGTTAGGTTTTGAATTCACTCAGATTTATAGAAATATTTTCTCTTAATCTATTACATAATTACTGATGAAAAAAGCTCAATAAATATCTCAATGTATTTGAGAATAATTGACAACAATGATAATCTTAAAATTCAGGAAACCTAACTGCAATGCAACCTCCAATCATAACGAAACCTAGAACAGCAAAACACATTTGCTTTAAAACACTGTTTTTAAATGAAAGTAATTATGAAAAAAATTAAGTAATATTAAAATCATTTTATATTTTATTTAGAAATAGAAAATATACAATTTGAACTCTCAGGTAAACTAATTATTAATGTCTATACTTTTAAGATAAAAGAGAAGTCGTTCTCAATTTCATGAGTGTATATTTCTTGAAAATTTAAATCGGAAAATATGTAAAGCGCTTATTGTAAAATATGTTCTACCTTTCAAGAGGATATACGCCGAATGTTAGACATGAATGAGTTTTTTTTTCATTTTTTTTCAAACTTGACCTAAATCCTCACAGTGCAAATTCAACGATTGTATTAATTGTAGGGTAAAAATCTAATGAAATGGTATCTACATATAAAAATTTTAATGATATAAACAACGCGTTTCGAATACGTAGTGTTCTTTCTCAGACAAAAGGAGAAAGAACACTACGTGCTCGAAACGCGTTGTTTATATCATTAAAGAATTTTTATATGTGGAGACCATTTCATTAGATTTTTACCCTACAATGAGTAAATACCACATAATAACTGATTGCACTACATTAGATTGCATTAATATAGTTAGTTTACTGAATTTAGTGGTCGATGTCTTTTATAATAAGTTTACTTGTAAATTTTGGTAGCAGTCCTTTCTGTAGACAATAAAACCATATTAGCTTAAACTTGCTTCTTTATAAGTTTATCAAGTTTTATAAATAACGTACTTGTTACTATGTAATATAACAGGATATAATATACATCTTTGTGAATTGTTCTTCACGGGCTACTGGGCCATGGGTTCTGATATTTGTTAAATTTGTTAGCTGTTGTTTCTATGTACAAACATCATTAAAATCCGACCAACCCATTCAACACATATCAGTTTTCGTATACAAAAGTACTATCTTTTGAAAACTCATTTATGTCTTAATAATGGCTAAGGAGAGCAGAAACTTGGTCTCATTTAACATGTCGACTATTGGTAATATATTGTGTACTGTAGATACAGTACCAAGAATGTTATTTAGCAAATTTGAGAAACTTATAAAGAAGTAAATTTCAGTCAAATATGGTCCTATTTTTAAGAATGTTTTTTACGTTTACTTCTTTTGATTTTTACTGTATGCCACTACTTTAGTTTTTGAAACATGTTTTCAATCCAATAAAGACTATAAGATGAATCCCACTGGTTATTAGTAATAACTGAGAGGAACACTAAAGAAGTAATTAAGTCGGTGATTTAGTAAGGAAATAATTAGCCGGTTGGGGAGTAAGTTTAGACTAACTAATTAGCTAAAGCTCAATGAGGTTAAGACGGAATTGAATTTCGACCAGGTGGAATGCTCAAGATAATGGTGACCGCGACCCGCTGCCTGTAATGAATATTGAATTCAGGTCTGCTGTTTTGGCACACACACTTTCTTAATTGTCTTAATATAAGCTCAATTAGATGTTCTCTGTTGAAAACTAATTCGATCAAAAACTCATCTCAGCTATTTCTTAATTATGAAACATTTTTATTTCAAACAACCAATTTTTTTTATAGAAACATAATTAAATGAAACTTTCATAAACAATGAGACGCTGAGATTATATATGTGGTGAAAACACGAGGAGTGCTTAAAATAAATTAAATACGATAATGTGTTTATCGTAAACAGGAGTTTACCACTATCATGGAAAGACCTGTCTCTATAGAATAATCAGAGGGATACGTTTTCTTTAGGTTTTCCCATAGAGATAACGTACCGTTTGAAATACTTATCACTTATTGTAAGTGTTGTTATTTATTTTTGTCTCATGTAAGGTTTATTTCTTACAATTTGTAAAACAGACTGACATTGTATTACTTTGAGGAAGAAATTTAGGAAGTAAGTAGCATCCCATGCGATAGACAAAACAAAAACGAAGGTACTTTCACAACAAATGTAGGAAGTAAGTAGTATCCCATGCGATAGAAAAACAAAAACGAAGGTACATTCACAACAAATGTTCACATTTCTTACTCTGTTAAAAACACCCTTCTATAGTTTTATCATAATCCTGTTGTATACATTTCCTAAAGATTGAACAGTTATAAATCTATACACAGTACGTTTTTACTAAATATAGATTTGACTCTCTAAAGAGGTAGACTCTCTCACCTCATCTACTTTTACAATATTCCAGCCCAGACATCTCATATATGAAGTGGACAGAAATCATCCACGCTTTATTGAGAAACTTAAATCCTCAATGACAAATGACTGTTAAAAAAGCAGCATCTGAAATTCTCAGTAACGAGAGAGACAATTTTGTATGGAAAATCTAGGTTTGTACTATGGTGTAATAGTGCTTAATTCATTATCTGTATTAAATATTTACTAATAAGTTGAATTTTTATAATACTTTACATTTTTTGTTGTTGACACTTAAAAGCAGTATACTACTTTTTAAAAATCTAATATAACAATATTTAATAAAAAACACATGGCAAAATGAGAATAATGTGCAAAATTGGTATAAATCTGTAAAAGTTATCTAATATTATAATTTAGTAATTATCTCTTTTCGGCAGTAAAACCAGAAAAGTGGAAAGTTTAATAACTTTAGAATGTTATTATATGTTATTATAGAATATAGAATATCGAATATAGATTTATTATATATAGAATATATAATACAGAATGTGTAGAATGTTATTATATATATACTGTGATTGTAAAAAGACTGTCAAACTCTCTCAATTTCTCTCATATATAAGCAAAGTCAGATTCTTAACTCTTATATCAATGTCAAGGATATGTCCTTACATATTTAGAAGAAAAGAGAATAATAAAGAATATTTTATGAAGATCTAAACATGAGCTAATATATTTATTTTATTGTAGGGTAAAATTCTAATGAAATGGTCTCCACATATAAAAATTTAATGATATAAACAACGCGTTTCGAACACGTAGTGTTCTTCCTCAGGCATTAACTAAAAAATACAATGACACCAGAGAGTTATCTATAGTACAAAGTAAATAAGTACAAAAATTAATATAAAATAAAATAAGGCAGAAAGTACGAACCTAAGGATGAGTGCCTCTGAATAAGACTGACTGGTAATGGAATGGACATGGGTGGGGGTATAGGGTACATCTGTTTCTTATTCGAAGGCAGGTACATTCATTGTAATTTTTTTTTCTCTTAAAAGTTAGGCTGAGCCTTTACATTTTCTTTTAGATTAAGTGTTGGAAACATATTGAAAATATAACACACAGAGCTATAACGAAATATAAACCAAATATATGCATAAGGAGAAAGTAGAACTTTTTTTTATTTTTTTTTATATAAATAAATTAAGAAAAGTTGTACATTTGGGAATTTGTTCATTGAGGCAAGTAGAAGAATTATCGCGCACTAGTTTGTTGATTTCATAGCCTTCTAAAATAGTTATTTCCCGGAATTTATTGTTTCTATGTAGTATTTGTATATTTTGGTCTGGGAAAAATTGGTGGTTATTGGTGACTAAATGTTTGGCAAAATGGGACATAAATTGTTTATTGTTGGGGGACATTTATTTTAACAAAACCAATTAAATGTTGAATTATATTGGTACATTAAAACATTTTTGAAGTGGAATGGAATTACTCATTGCAGAAAGAAATTCATTGTCAGCTTCGACAGAGCAGCTAAAAACCTGTAAATGTACTGATAATCAGTGTTCTAAAATATTCAGTCAATAAATTGAGCCAATCGATAAATAAAATATGCAAAAATAGACAGTCCTTTATCCGTAAAGTCATGCAAATTGAAAAAGAAAAATTCATTTGCATGTCTTGATTAAACGTGAGGTAGTTTTCTTTTGTAAAATAGAACAATATTGATATAAAATTAAAAACTGATGATATAGGGTGATGAAATATGTTTATTGTGCCTAATAGTGTGAAAAATATGTGATGATTTTATGGAATGCACGAATTATGGTATGTATTGTAGAAAATATTCATGTCAAATTCATGTCACTGTAAAGAAAATGTGGGAATTTACAAAAAGAGAAAAGAAGCATAATGAATGGAAAAAATGTAATGATTTTAAACACGTGTTGTATCAGTGGTGTATTTTGAGTGTTTAAAAATTTGTTGGATGTATAGCAGCCGTTCTGTAATGTATTTGATCATGTAATTTGTAGCAGTATACTATTTTTATTTTTTATCGATGTCTGGTCTAGCTTAAAAAAATACACCTTTAAGACGATGTTTTGTCTATATTTGTAGACATCTTCAGGGCTATATCAATACAAAATTTAATTAAAATAACATGAAAAAATGTTTATAAGTTACATTATTTAACATTTTTTCATGTTATTGTAATTACATTCTGTATTTATGTAGCTTTAAAGATGTTTACAAATCTAGAATAATTGTCGGATTAAATGTGTTGTATTGTTTGAAGCTAGACTAAACCTGGATAAAAAAGAAAAAACAATAGTGTTCAATATATATGGTCGAGGCAAGAAAACATTTAATTGTAGTAATATAGACATCGTACACATATTCTTTCAAGTTGTACTTTAGTTGTGGCAGAGCAGACTCTATCTATTATTAAAGTGTGTATTAAAGTGACGAACGAATATATCCGCGCACTATAGTGCAGGCCGTAACCAGCAGTTCCAGACCAGAGGCCATCTACTGCTTGATTACTGTGCTACTATAACTTGAAATGTCAATAATTCATGTCAGATATTAAGTTAGTTTGTACAGTAATGATGTCGTATTCGCGGTCATACGTTCTTGTTAGTCATGGTTTTTTTAATTTTTTTAGTCATAAGTTGGAAAGGTTGTCAGATAGTCAGTGGATGAAGTAATTATTCAGTGAGATTGAGGAAGGTTGGTGGCAGGATTTAGAGTTTATACAAGGAGGTTCGGATGAGTAGGTATTTTGTTGTCTTCATTGGTAGTAAGTCGGGTGATGTACTCGTAGCTATCTATGGATCCATTTTCATATCATGGTGAATATCAACATTACGGGTAAAGTGTATGTGTAAAACGAACTACTTTAAATGATTATTTGTCCTGGATATTAAGGTTTGTGTTAAAAGTTGTGAATGTAATGCGTTTGTAAAACGATCTTACTTTGAGCCAACATGAATTTAATCTCCTGGCCATTAGTATTTTATTTATGAAGTTTGCTGATGTATACGGCAATTGTTATTTTGTTTATTTAACCCTAATGGGCACCCATTGTCGTATTTGCCATTAAATAAGTGAAGTGAATTCAAGAGAGTGTTCTGTGGGATGCTCCACGGTTTGTTTTTATTACCCAAATGCTGTATTATAAAGATCTTTATTTTGGCCTTCATTAGCATGGGCTTGCCTCTTTCATTCCTAATCCATGTCGTTAGTAGTTACATTAGTCTTTCTCTTGGTCATGGTTTCTACTATATAAACTTAAATTAACCATGTAAGATGATGTAATTTAGGTAGTCTGAGTAGCTTAGTGGTTTGCAAGCTCACCTCTGAACTGGTAGAACCTAAGATCAATTTCATGTACCATGGTAGGAGGTGAAAATCTCAGCACGTTTTTCCTTGCAGAGGTTGTTAAGCCTTCGATATCAACCCTATGCTTTGTCAGGTACTCGTTAAAGTTCGCTAATGTGCCTATTTATAAATAAATAAATTTGCCTATTTCAAGTGTTTTATACACTTGAATGTACACCGAATTTATACACCGAATGTAATGCCATGCAATGTAATGTCACCTATTCCTAAACTGGGTACCAAATAATAAATGAGCAACATATTGCCTCTCGATAATAGCCGTAAAAGGTGAAAACCCACTTATATGTTTTCATATAAATAGGTTTTATGCTAAGTATAAATTTTATATTAACACATAAGTGTGGATATTGGAAAACAATACCAAAGAATGATATAATTGGCTGCACCAATTGTAAATTTGTAGGGAGATCTAAAAAGGAAGGGAGTTGTAATTGTTAAATTTCAGCTTGCGTCTAGTTGCTACCAGCAGTTCTCTATTCATTTTTTGTATTATACTAAAAATGACTCCTCTTGTTGATTGTTATTTAATAGTTATCTCTTTCTGTGATTGGTTATTTCACCACTTTGACCACAATTGAGTGGATAACCTAATCCCAGTTTTATTATTATTGTGTCAACATGACGCCTACATTTACGTAGAAAATCGGTAGAGATATGTGGGACTATACAAGTGTGACGATTTCTAAGCTTTGAATTTCAGTGGGAAACATTTATGGAAGACTCAGTAATCTGTTCATTGTTTCACATTAAAACAACTGAATGGCCCAATTTTAACACCGTTTTTTTTTAATTTTGTTGTTGTTGTCCCCATAGAAATGTTATAGAAAATACATTATAATTTTTCCTAAAATTATGTGAAATTTTACATAAAAAGTATAACATTTTAAAAAAGATGTAAAACTCCTAACTTAAAAGTAAAACTTTAAAGTTTCAGTGGTAATCTCTAAAATTAATAATTAGAAATAATATTAACAGAAGTATATCATTAATAGTTAAAAGATCGAATGTTAAGAATTTGAGGAAAAACTCTTTTTTAACTATAGTTAACTATATTTTTAATATAGTTATCTTTTCTTAGTTAATAAAAAACTCTTTTTTTAACTACTCAAATGTCATTCTGATGTTAAGTGATTACACAAAAGTCTGAACACAAATGAAGTTTTTTATTAAACAGCAACGTGTTTCGAACATCAGGAAGACACCAAAGGATGTTTAAACATCAACGCGTTTCAAACACTTAAACAACAACGCGTTGTTTATCCTTTATCCTCAGAATGAGTAAATACCACACAATTACGGATTGCACAACTAATGAGTACAAAAATGTGTACATATTCTTGTTTAGATGGTTTGGTAATTGAATGCTTCGATATCCAGCAAAGTCCTTCTTACTTACTTTTTGAATTATAATTAAAGTTTGCAGTTATTATTTTTATGAACGACAAAAAAAGTCAGCCAATGCAAATACTCAATAGTCAATGCAAAGTACTATGTGTAATACGTATTTCAATTGATTTTTAGTAACTGTTTCAGCTGTACTTCAGTCAATATGTTTATATTTTTTAGTGATGATAGAGTTTTGGCTCTTATTAAATCTCTGAAAATTGTATCAAAATAGATTACAAAGCTTAAACGATACCTGATAATACAAATATTTATCCGTCGTTTCACGTTAAATTTAATTTTAATTAACATCTCATTTATGTGTGTTAAATAATGGAATATTAATGAGAAAACTTTTTGAATTATTAGTTTTCTGAACGACAAAAAAGTCAGTGCAAAATACTGAGTGTATTATGTATGTCAATTGATTTTTATAAGAAATATTCATGAAGTCAAACAATTGTATGTCATTATTATTGACAGGTTAATTTAAAAACAACAACCAGTCGATGTTTTCCGTTGTAACAATAAATGTGGTTTGTTTTAAAATACGGTAAAATAAACATTTATCTTGTTTAATAAAGAGGTATGGAAGATTTTTTTTCGAACTAAAGATAAAATAAATTGAGTTGTCTAGAAGAATAACGCGAAGTAGGAAGAGAAGGGAATTCACTTTGTTTTATTAAACTTGAACATATTGCGTTCACCTCAGATACAAGGACCATACCAATTCATTTAATTATCTTGTAAGAATATTTCTGTATTTTTGTAGTTAGAAAACAAATTTTTTTTTCAAATGATTTATTTAAAAATGATACGATGTCTACAATTTTCTACTTTATTTATATTTTTCACCCAAATACATTTGTACGAATCCTTGCTTCCTCCTCACCTTCCCAGAATCCCCCAAGACGACTCAAGAGAAAATGGCCCAGGGATCTGCTATTACAATAATATAATTTAAAAAAAAAAAAAAAACAGTGAGAAGTTGAACCAGTGGGTTTCATTCTTTGCTCATGTGCATCGATGTCATTGTGTAATCTATTACTACTCGTACATATGCCTGTTATGCATAATATGCGTAGTTGAATATTTGTAAATAAAGATGATAAAAAAAAATATATTTTATAGGATATATGAATGAAATTCTAGAACTAACATGTGTTTTGCTTTTCAGTATTCTGTATGCTAATTAAGGTTCAGTCCAGACTTAAAGAATTCTCGTGAAAAACTTTTAATCAAAAGTTCCGTTTATATTTATAGACATCTTCAAGGCTAATACATTTGTATTTCTATGTGTTCAAAATCGTAGAAGAGTAATATACGGAGTAAAGAAACACACTTTCAAACTCAAATTTTTGAGAAATCCTTCTTCAGGAGAAAAGAGAGAGGTTGAAGAGCAAACATGCCGAAGACGCATTGCTTGAAAACTAGTAAGTTTTCTCCTGCTGTCAGATTTTCCAAAAATTTCAGGTTTTTGTGTGTTTCAATAAAGTTTCAATAAATGTGTTTCCTTACTTTGTGTATTATTTGTGAGGATGGCCTCTCTTAAAGAAGAGAAAGGAAACTAACTTGTAAGTTTCAATTATTATTTATAAATAAATAAATTTGCCTAACTCAAGTGTTTTATACACTTAAATGTACACCAAATTTATACACCGAATGTAATGTCATGTAATGTAATGTCACCTATACCTAAAGTGGGTACCAAATAATAAATGAGCAACATATTGCCCCTCGATAACAGCAGTAAAAGTTGAAAACCCTAATAGTTGAACACCCTAATAAAATACCAATCTCCTGCTTTATGATATGCTATGGTTGAAAGACCAAGAAACACGTACTACAATAAATGAAAACAGATATACCCCCCCTCTGTATTCTTTTAATAAGATAATCCTTTTAAATAGTAAGGATTGTTATCCCATTTTTGTTTTCACATTAGTGTTTCGTCCTAAATTTTTTAACCTTATTTCTACCACTTTAATTTTTCTCAAATTTATTGCTTTTAAAACAAAATACTTATAAAATTGGCCGATCTTCAATATATTTCCTTTGTTTATATATATATATAAAGAGTTATAAATATAAAAGACAAATTATGCTACAATTACGGGTAAGTAAGGAATTAATATTTTTGTTTTCACATTAGTGTTTCGTCCTACATTTTTTAACTTTATTTCTACCACTTTAATTTTTTTCAAATTTATTTCTTTTAAAACAAAATTTTACAAAAGATTTTACAAACTTTTAAAAAAAAAACAAATTTTAAATACTTAAAATATCTAAAATAAATTAGAATAATTAATTTTAAAGAAATGATTTGTCTAGTTGTACTTTAAGTCCATAGATACATTTTAATCTGTCAAAATTGATGTTTTTTTTATTCATGCAGTTTTTATATATTAATATAATCAGGTATTGTTATATTTAATTAACATGTGTTTATTTTTTTTTCTTTTTCAGGTATGAATTCTGTTGGCACTCTAAATATTTACACAAAGGTAAGCCTCATTTGAATATAAATTTATAAAATCATTTCATAACTAGAATTTTACACTCCAATTCAGTCTGTAATAATTATTTTTATAAAGAATAAAGTAACTATTACGTTACTATCACCTGTTACTCTTATTTTTCTCTTTTTTTTCACCTGTAATTCTTTATGATCTCTTTTATCAAGTAACCACCTTTCTTACAAGAAATAAATGACTTATGTTTATATCTTTTGTTGATGTTCGCCGTGGCAGTTCACCTCCGCGAGGTCCACCTTTGGTACTTGAGAAAGAACTTGATCTTCTATTAAGGACCAGTAGAAAGTAGTAATACTCTACAAATAAAGTTGTTCGACTTCTTGAGAGTTGTCTGTCAAAAATTCAACTCCGTCTTTCAAAGTTTCAATAATTTATATTTTCATTATGAAGGTTTACACCAACCAAACGTTTTTTAACTCCTACACTTGGTGTAAGCCTTGATAATGAAATTATCAATTTTCAATGAAAATTTATAAATTTTCTAAACATCAGAAGGCAGAATTGAGTTTTTTGACCAGTACAACATTAAAAGAGTTCAACAACTTTATTTTATTGTATCAAAGTAATTATTGTAAGGGAAAAAAAATGATATTGTAAAGTAGATATAAAACACTACACAACCAATGTTGCTAGACTCTTTGAAGGTTATCTCATCAAAAAACTCAACTATTTATTCCAATGTTTCGAAAATTTATATTTTCATTACCAAATCTTACACTGATTGTAGGAGTAGGTTTCAACTGCCGTTCTAAGGGTAAGAGTTGGCATCGTTTTTAACTCCTATAGTCAGTGTAAGCCTTGATAATGAAAACATAAATTTTTGAAACTTTGGAAGACAGAGTTGAATTTTTTGACGAGATAACCCTCAAAGAGTCTAGCAACATTTGTTGTATAGTTTATTAAACTTTTACTGGTCCATATATATATATATATATATATATATATATATATATATATATATACGGTTGAAAGATCTTCGTCTTGTTTTCCCATTTCTTATTGTGGTTTGATTCATTGATTGTTTTTTCACGTGTTTATGTGAAATCTTTTATATATATATATATATATTGAAACATTAAATTATTGCTTTCAGATTGTTAGTAAATGTCTTTCTATGGCCTGGAATTAGATGGATATAAAAATTTCGATGCATATATATATATATATATACGGTACTGTTTTCTTGACCACAAAATATTAACAAACACTTTTTCTTTTTCTCGGAGTTTGGTCAGGTAAATATATAACCCAGCCTTCTGTAAGTTCTTTTTTCAATTTGTTTATGATGTTTCTAAAGTAGAAATGACAAATGTCCATTGTTTATTGTTTTTTTGTTAGTTTATAGCCCTGAGGATGTCTTGAAATAAAGACGAAACGTTGGCAAAAAGGTGATTCCATATTTTACTCTGACCAAACTCTGAGAAAAAGAAAAAGTGTTTGTATATATATATATATATATATATATATATATATATATATATATATATATGCATCGACATTTTTATATCCAACTAATTCCAGGCCATAGAAAGACATTTACTAACAAACTGAAAGCAATAATTTAATGTTTCAAGAACATATGATCATATAAGTTCATCTTATATTGTAAATAGTTGCTGCAATCGTCCAACCGGTTTAGACGTAATGAATTTTCAAGTAGGACTCATTGATGTACTACGTGCCAAAATCATTGATGGACTACGTGCGGACGGTTGAATACAATTATTTACGATGCAAGACTCATTCATATAATAATATGATGTTTACATTCCTATGTGGTACTAACAATTCATATTAATTATTATTATTATTATTATTATTATTATTATTATTAATGAATTAATTATAACATAATTAATTATTAATAATTAATTATTTAGAGAACTAGAACGTTAGCTTTTCTAGAACTTTTTCTTGAAAATTGACATTCATCATAATTGAAAAAACAATTAAAGTAACAAACTTCAAGCAGTTATTTATCGTATTATCAATTTGAAACAATCATTGTAAACCAAAACAAAACTCTCTTATTCGAAGTTATTTAACTTAAGATTTCGTGTAATCATATTAATTAGTTAGATTTATTTGATCATTTAATAATGTTGTTTAATAACTTCCTAATGAATTATAATTGTATTCTGAAATGCCGTCTTCAGTTATATTTTCTGATACTTTTTTTTGGTTATCTACAATCTTTCATTTTAAATATGTACCGTGTTTTATCCAGAAAATATCGTTTAATTTCAACAATAGCTTCAAACTAAAAGTATATTTTTTTCATTACGATTGTCGTGTTTTTATTTTAACAATTGGTGAAAATTTTAAATAAACTAAAGTGTTTTTGTAGCAAAAGAAATATTTCTTTGTTATTGTTTGATGTTAAAACTAATGGTGATAATCTAATCAGACTGGCGTGTGAAGAAGGTCTATACACTGATGGATTATTGAAGATTTCCACCATGTGCTGTATAATGCAAATATGTGAAGCCACTCTAATATTCTCATCAAGACTTTGAGCTTTTAGCCCATAAGAAAATGTTCTTTTCATCTAAAAGGCAAGTAACAAGATTGATAGTTTAATGAAATCTCTGAGGTTCCATGACAGCAACTGATCTAATATAGTTTATATAATGAAACATAGTACTATGAAACATATATCTCATATAATGTATCAAATGTGGAAGCAACATAGCATATATGATATCTATGTTCATATTATTTACAATTATAATTTAGTACCACCATTAGAAAGATAAAAATTGAATTGATTGTTCGTTATTCCTGATAAATTATGTTTTACAGTTCAGATGAGTGTAAACCACTCAGTTCTTTATTTAGTTTTAGTTGCCTCAGTTATAAGTTCAAATTAAACGTTTACATTAACGTTTTTTGCCAGTTCGGATCGTATTTTCATCGAAAAAGTATATATATATATATATATATATATATATATATATATAAACAAAAATAAAATTTATCGGGACTCGGTCAGTTCTTCAGGTTCAAATTAAACTCTCATTGCCAACGTTTCGGTCTTTATTTAAAACCTTGTTCATAGGCCTGCAAAAGCAGAGGAAATATCAGAAATAATACAATCATTCAAAAGTCAAACATACATAAAAGTGCAATTAGTTACAATTAAGAAATTAAAATAGAAATTTTGACTATATAGTTTATAGAAAACAACGACAGGAGTCGTTTTCTGCCTGCGGAGCGACTCGTTTCTATCTTCCTGATGACGAGGACATCGAAATATAGTAGTGAGTTTCTGTTTCATTTATGAGTTCTCTTTGTGTCAATATAGTTTATATATATATATCATATGTAATATACATATAAACTAGAATTTTCAAAAGATACACTGAAAAGGTATCACTGAAACTCACTCCATAATTTCGATATCCTAGTCTTCAGGAGTAGATCTGAATCACTCCAAAGTCTGATAATGACTATATATATGAAGTCCAAACCACAATTTTTTCCTTTTGGTTTTGACTTCATTGATTGCATCAGTTGTTTATTTGTAACTTATCTGCATATATTTATATATTTTAAAATTTCTCTCTAGTTCTTTTTGATTACTGTAAATTTATCCTACATTTACTGCTTATCTGAATTTTCTGTCTATATCTTATTTATTAATTAATTACTTAAAGTTTAAAGTGAAAACTTAAACGTACGGGTAGCACTGTAGTCTTCTCTCTTTTCTCCTGAAGACGGATTGCCCGATGATTTGACTTTGTAAGTGTGTTTCTTAACTCTGTGTGTTACTCTCTCTTCAATTTTGAACTGGTATAATGTTATTATTATTAACACAACTACTGTTAACATATTATTATCATTTTTATTACTACTAATTATCTTCTTATTGCAGATTTTTTAAATTTTTTTACTATTATTATTTATAAGAAAAAATCAATGTATTGTACAAAAGACATTAAATATTGTATAGAATAGGGAATAGCTTCGAAGGGGGAAGCTAGTCTGTACTATACGGCTATATCCACATTGTATACAATGGCCAAATCCCTGAACTAATAATACATGCACTCATTCATTCAAGGGAGCAGAATGCACAAGTGGAATGTATTACAGAAACCAAATAGAGTTAAAATTGCAGGGGAAGGCTTACTGAACTATTTCTAATATCTCAAATATACATCACTAAACAAACAAATACAAATACAATAATTTGGTTTACCAGTTTAACAATTACAATTATAGAAATTATAGACAAAATATTTTAATTTGGGTTTAAGACTTGGTCTACTTGGTTTTTCTACTACATATAAAGTTCGTATATAGCTCCTTCCAGTATAATACCGGTAATATAATTTCTATTGTTCAGTTTTTTCATCCAGAAAACATATTGTTTGTAAACACCTTTTACATATTTTTATGTTATTTAACTTCTAGGTGTTCTCTGTTTTGTTTGTATTCTAGATGTAAGAACTATTTTTGTTTAAAATGCTATCTTAGTTCAGTTTAAGGAGAGAATTATTGATTTCTGTTTCCATGATGAGTGCATACTTAAAACAACTTTCTGCAAAACTTTAGAAAGGAAAAATTTTTGTTCTCAATATCAAGTCATATTTGAGTACAAATATTATTAATGGGTTTTCTTCAAAATATCTCTTCGAAGTCTAGTCCAAGGTTTTGTCCGGTTATGATTGTTGTTCCTTTAAATAATGTAAATTTCATTTTCCTAATAAAAAAATTCTTACTTCTGCCTATTAAAGAGGTTTTAAAATAAAACTGAAACGTCGGCAATGAGAGTTTCATTTTTGAACCAAGAAAATTTGACCAAATCCCAATTAGATAACACACTTATTCTATCAAACGGTCGATATATTATTAAATACATGTTTATATATATATATATATATAAGATAAATGGTGTTATATAAGATACATGGTGTTTTATATATATACTTGATTCACAGAAAGAACACACATAAAAGTAATCGTTGAAACCCACTGCTATATTTTGATTTCCTATTCATCAGGAAGATAGATGTGAGTCAATTTGCAGTCCGGTGATGTTTCATATATATATATATCAATGATCAAACCACAATAAGAAATGGGAAAACAAGACTAAGATCTTTCAACCGTAACAAGCGGTCTTCGTCAGAGTCAAAAACCCAACTGAGTTGGGTTTTTGACTCTGACGAAGACCGCTTGTTACGGTTGAAAGATCTTAGTCTTGTTTTCCCATTTCTTATTGTGGTTTGATCATTGATTGTTGTTTCACGTGTTTATGTGAAATCTTTTTTATATATATATATATATATATATATATATATATATATAACAAAAAAATCTTGACAATGTTTTGTAGAAGTGCTATAATTTATTTCTAAGAGTAGTTTAGCTTGAGTTTAATTTATATTGACAGAAAACTACTTCAAGTTATTATTCTGATAAAAGAACAAAAGAGAGAATTTCAAGAGTGTTTGCTTGATAAAATTATATTATTAAAAAGAAATACTTATTTATAAATAATTTTACTAAATCTTTAAGTAGCATTATAAATTCTAGTATTCTAGTTCAAATGGCTTACGTAAGTCTATAGACTATACTAAAAGGGCCTGGAGTATTAGAAAATAGAATTAAGGAAACTTAATAAAGATTAAGCTGTTAAAGCCAATTTATTGTAGTTCTTCTATGGTATAGAGGAGCTTAAGGAAGCATTTACAATCCCCTGTCTTCATACCAACCTAATGAAAGTAATTTTTAAAGTAAGAAAGTTTATTTTGCAACAAAAACAAACTTATACAAGCTTTAAAATTCAATTTTCCCTTGAAATCATTTCATTTTATCTTTATAAATTTTGTTTATTATAATTAGTGAAATAGTGTGGTACAATTGAACTAGTTGTGTCAATACTCAAACGCAAAATTACGTATTGTCAGTACGTATTACATAAGCACATGTTAGATCAACATGATGAAATATATTTAAATAGTCAGAGAATAAAGAGAAGTTAACATTACAAGATTAAACAATTTTGAAACCATAATATGGTTGAATTAATTATACTTAAAACTTTGTAATGGAATATAATTATTGATGGTATATGATTTGTGTACTTCTATTTATTTAGTTGATCAGCTACTGTTACTATTAATTGAATTTACTCCAAAAGTTTGTTTGGGATTTCAATTTTTGAGCATTCATGGAAATATATATAGAACATTTTTGCTGAAGAAACAACAGCCTGACTGCACTGTACTGGTTCCGGCAATCATTTTTTTTTTTAAATTGTTCAGTTGTTTAATACATTAATTGTTTACTAGTATAATACAAAAATATAACATATTGGTGGGGGGATTTCAAAAATTACGTCTCCACACAAGAAAAGTTAGTTTAATATGAAAACTAGGAACGCGTTTCGAACACTTACTGTTCTTCTTCTTCAGGTTTACATCTAAGAAATATAATGATTGACTGCTGAGGCATATTATATTTTTTTTAGATGTAAACCTGAAGAAGGACACTAAGTTTCTAAACGCGATGTTAGTTTTCTAACAGGTTATAACTAGTTATGATTTAAAACCTGTATGTTTTAACTTTCGATAGCCTTATTTTAACCTTCCCTTATCTATGTATTATGCATCTGGACTGTGTTATTGTTATTCGTAAATTAATTACCCTTAATTAATATAAATTCATATTGACGTTTATATTTCTAGTATTAGTGAGTAAAAATGTCCTGAAGATGGTCAACGGTGACTGAAACGTCGGTGAATTTTAAAAAGTGAGTATTGTTAATAAGGATAATTATTCAAGATAAAACATTTGGGCGATTGTTTTTGATTTACCAGAAAACTTTAAAACACTTATTAGAAAATTTAAAAATTTAACGCGAAAAGTGACAAAAATAATAATTAAACAAAAATATTATAATGAAATATATATATATTAATATTTATATACTCAAAAAATTGTCCTTAACCTCTTCTATTCTATTGTATTAAGTAGGTTTTGTTTTTGAGGGCTAGGTCATATAACGTTTCGATGGATTAGTTGTAATTTTAGCCCTGAAGATGATGTACAAATACATCAAAACGTTGGCCTAGGAAGAAGTTTATTTTATTTTATTTGACCTAGCCCTCAATAACAAAACATATAATAGAATAGAAGAGGTCAAGAACAATTTATGGAGATTATATAGATTAATTATAATAATATCCTTATGTCATTAAAAAAAATCCATAGTCGAAATAACTGATTATAGTTGTAATAACATAGTAGTGCTAATTTGTAAAACAATCATGTTGTAGCCCTGAAGATGACATAAATATATGTCGAAACGTCGGCGAAAGGACTAGTTTCAAATCATTAGACCACAACCCTCAAAAAAAAAAAAAAAAAAAAAAATACATCACATAAATATTGGGTCAAGAAGGCAAATCATGATATATATATATACATTTCCTGCCGTTGTGTTTCCAGCGTGCTTGGTCGCCCTTTCTACTTTCTCCTGAAGACGGATCATCCGAAAATTTGAGTTTGTAAGTGTGTCTCTTTCTCTGTGTGTTGCTTTTCTTCGTTTTTGATCTTATATATATTGTTATCGGAATTCGTCCAAAATGAGTTTGGTAATAAATAAACAAACGTATTAATTTTATAATACGAGATGTAATTTCAGTGGTTGATAGTCAGGTCAGTCTGACGTCCGAAGGTTCTACAATATTGGTTGAAACATAAAATATAGTAGAATAATCCGGTCGTATTTGAGAAGAAGCTTAATTTATAACCAGAAACTAAGACTTTCTTTCTTAAAGAAGGAAATACACTGAATAAGATCTACTTATAACCTCTTGCTTATCCTATTATTCCTTAATGCAATATGTTGCATAAATCACTGACATTTAGTAATTTAAAGTCAATTTATTTACTCTAAAATATGGCCTTAAGCGGTAAAATATGTTTTATAAGTGTTCAACATTTAAACTTAAAATGAAAGCGAGGGATTTTCGTCAAAATTAAACAGATACTGAATGATACTAAGATACTTTTTGGTTGAATCTCTTGTCATTTTTCTGATTTATTACAGCAGTTTAGACGTTGATTTTTTTTATTTCACGTGTTTATTCTAAAACCGTGTTTTATATACACATGTATGTATATTTTGAACTGATTTAAATTTTCCTGATAAAGGAAAGTGAAACTGCGAAGGTTGGTGGTAGGAAAACTTATTTATAATTCAAGATATCTAGTACAGTCGATTATGTAGGAAAAGGCAAACGTGTTCTGTGAAATGGGTACAACAGATTAAATGTAATAGTGGCACTGAAAAGAATAGCGTTTTCTCTCCTGTTTCTGTTTTGAATTTTCAATGCATGTTTTTCATTTATTCTTTAATTTGAAAACTTTTTCTCTCTACATTTGAAGACAATTCTTTCTACGCTATTCTAAATGTTTTTATTCATATAACTTATATATTTTTAAGAATATTCAGTTTCCTTTACAACGTTGCATGTTTCTTTGTAATTTTTTGGTACCACAGATTGAGTTTATAAATGTTAATGGAGTTAAAAAATAAAATGTTATGTATATATGTATTATCAATAATTGTCAATAGTTTTAAAAAGCTAATAACAATGTTTCTGTTATTTTCTGTTATTTTCTGTTATTATTTTATATTATTTGCTTATGCAAGTATAAAAACCTTCAATTAAAAATACAAATTCATTTCTATTTGATGTTGTTGATGAAATAATTTGTTGATCTAACTATTTGATCAATCATTCATTCCTATTTGTAATCAATACAATTCATTCCTATTCCTTATGATACATACATTAAATTTGATTGAAATGATGACATTTGAATAAACTGTATGGATGTATTTTATATAAAGAACTAGCAAACGTACCCGTCTTTGACGGGATCAAAAATTCTATTATACTTGGTATTCCAAAATATTTTTGTTGTATTTATTTATAATACATTTGCACTACTGTCATCGGCGAGCAAGCAAGCTACTGGCTACCCTGGCTAGACCCCTTTACTTTATTACCATTTTTTATATTATCCACATTTTAAATTCAAAAAAATATTTGTTTGTTACATTTATTTATAATACATTTGCACTACTGTCATCGGCGATCACGCAAGCCACTGGGCTACTCTGGTCACATACCTTACATTATTACCAGTGTATTTATTAAGCAAATATTAAATTTAAAAAAGTTTACAGTTATATATAATACATAGCAAACGTACCCGTCTTTGACGGAATCAGAAGTTCCGTCATTTTTGGTTTTCCAAAATGTCATTAGAAATTATAGAACAGTAGAAAATACCATTATTACTAAAGTGTTAAACAAATGCCTCTAAATACACTACATTAGCTGTCTGTCCTTCAGGTTCATGGTAGAAGAAAGAGTTGAAACCTCTGACCCTTGAGCAAGTAAACTACAGTTGACCATGTGAGAAAAATTTGGTTTCGCTACCTTGTATTCCTGCGTTAGATGAAGTCTCCCTTTGCGACTTAGTTAACGTCATTGCGAAATAGACTCTGACCGGACTTTGCAATCATTTCAACGTAAACAGACAGTGGCTCGGAATCAATGGCATGTGTGGTATACACACAGACTCCCCAATACCACATCCAGTCATTATGTCCGCCTCTATGGAATATCTGTGTACAGCACGAACTCAGAGTCGTGTCGCGTTGCACAGTTTTGGGGCACTCCTGTTTCGTAACATGAAATATGTTACTGCTACTAAATTGCAGCATGATTGGTTCTCCTACTTTAAGTTTTTACTCATGAGCAGGCAGTCTAGGAGAAATAAATTCACAGTCAAGAAATTCAATTAGATAATGAACTGCTTCTTCATCACTAATCCAATCTCTTTACTGACTTGTAAGGTTTTTCCTCGGTATGATATAGCATAAGAACTTGTTTGTTGATTTTTCCTGCCTGTTCGTATTAAGAGTTGAGAATTGCTCGTTTACAAAACTATTTATTCGTAATAGATAGTACATCCTCAACTCTGGGAAACACCTTTTCAAAGATGTCAAATACGCAATATATTCATATGCTCCAATGAAATTAAAATCAACTAACAATACCTACTTGCTTCACCTGTGTATTTTCAAAACAAACTTGTCTGTGAAGTTAGGAAAATACGCTTAAAGCCCTATAACTTCGTTTCTGTACTTAATTATGTATCTATTTAGAGCCCATATTTTAAGTTAGGCATACACAAATCCAGTGTCAAAGTTTCAGCTCGCCATGTCTTATGGTGGCTGAGTTTACTTGTGATAAACGTTTTTGCTTTAAACGTCCATAACTTCACTTCTACGTTGTATTTCCAAATAATTCAGAGCCTATATTTTAAGTTAGACCTACCCAAATCTACTGTAAAAGTTTCAGCTTTATATGTCTTATGGTAGCTGAGTTTACTTGTGACAAAGTTTTGCGGACAAACAGACAAACCGACAACCCGACAGAAATTTTTCTAAGGGTGGATTCGGTTTCTCCAATGTATGAAACGTAAAGAAAACTTGAATTGAGTCAGTTCCAAGCAATGTACAGACAAAATCATTATTTTATTTATATAGATTTTTTCCTATAATTTTACAAATTTGAAGTATACATAAAAACGTTTTAATTAATGATTTTTTTTATCTTCCGTTTATTTTATATCATTTTCAAAAGACTTGATGCTTGATACAAACGTTTTTGCTGATTGATAAACAAGCATCTATCAGGTTACTCTAAACCCTATCAAGCATTGATGTAATCATTGTATGGAAGGAATACGAAAACCCATTATTTAAAATATCGTTCAAAATCAATTGAAGCAGGACGCCTATGGAACATTCAAAATTCTTGACGTATGTTTTTATCATTTATACAATTGTATTTCAGTTATGAGGTAGTAAACATTGATTTGATAGATAATAAAGTGAAAATTAAATATAAAAAAGTTAAACAGTTTTAACTTTTGTGGTTTTTAACATCACTTAGTTGTGTTTCAACCTGAACCATACGTACAAATTTTCAGAACTGAATGACTGAGGAAAAAGACTCTATTTTCAGAAGAACTACAATATATAGAAACTAAATTTCTCAGTGAACTGGTAACTAAAGAAGTTTGTGGATGAGATACAAAAACTCATTATTCAAAATATTGTGAATAATGTCCCTTTATTGTACTGTGGTTACAGTAGATGAAAGGGTGCGCATTTCCTCAGGGGTTGAGTCAGTTTGGAAAACCTAACCTGTGATGCTGCACAAGGCTACCACTTAGACTCTCTGTTGCCAAACCGTTAAAGTGTCAATCAAGAGGGGGCTGTCATCCCGTACCCCCCGGAGAGGATTAAGATGGGCAAAGCTCTTTTCAGAAAACCTGCTCGGTTAAGATCTGTCATGGGCTGAGTTACTTAGCCGTGCATTGAGACAGCCTGACCTATACTGTTTACCTGTGCCTCGCAGCACACGCTCGCAGTAAACGCAGTTACCACCTCTGCGTACTAGGTACATATACCCATATTTCAAATACCTCTGCCCCACCTGACCCTTGATTTATTCACGCGAGAGGTGAATAAATGAGAGTGCGTCATCCCTAGGAGAGAACATTAGTCCATCAGCCCCGAGCCTGTACGATGTCAGGTGCTCGTTAAACTTGAAATGCACTTGAGTTAAGCAAAATTTATGACTAAATCGCAATCACCGATCAAACAAAAAGCCGGTAAACGGCTGGCGTTATCACCCGCTGGAAGATGGGTTTAAACAAAACAAAAAAAACAAACAAAATACTTGCGGGTTGAAGTCAACGAAGGTTAGAAGTATTGCTAATATAAAGATTGTGTAGCTATTAACTTAAATAATTCTGGATGAAGTCAACCAAGGTTAGACGTAATGCTAATATAAAGATTGTGTAGCTATTAACTTAAATAATTCTGGATGAAGTCAACCAAGGTTAGAAGTATTGCTAATATAAAGATTGTGTAGCTATTAACTTAAATAATTCTGGATGAAGTCAACCAAGGTTAGACGTAATGCTAATATAAAGATTGTGTAGCTATTAACTTAAATAATACTGGATTAAGTCATGCATTTACCTTGAAGTCAAATGTACTAATAATTGTGGTAATCGTTATTTCTAAAAAAATAATCTGTTATAATTACTTCTTAATGATTAAGAAATCTAATGTATAATTTATGAAAGAAAGAAGAAACAGGCGTGCTGCCAACTCGTTAAAATTTTAATTAAATTAAACCTATTTTAAACAAACACCAAAAAAAAATTATCAACCCTGTTTACTTTATCAGGGTAAGTAAACATAAACACCAGAATCATAAAAAAATCAATAAAATCATTTGGCTTGTTTTATGTTCAATTAATGTCGCATTTGCTACTGTTATTAAACAATATCAATTATAATATTGATAAGTATTTCCTGTTCTTATGAGAATTGAAGCCTCTAAATTCTTTTCAATTTAGCTGTTATACAATTCGAAATGATTTCCGTGTGGTTTATGTAATTAATGTAAATAGTAACAATCGTTAAACATTTTTATATCAATATTATAACATATGTAAATGGTTTTAAGTCCCCCGAGTCTGTTTTTAGTTCTTTTTTTTTTATCTCTTGTTTGTGTATGTATGTTATGGTCTATAATCCGATATATTTAAAGCGCCCTGCAGGTCAGGTCATTTAATGGCTGAAATTGATTTTATGCTCAAAACAGACCTTATTCTCCTTTTCAAAATATAGCATTATTGAAAACCTATTTTATTATAATGTGATTCTACAATTGTTTAAAATAATTTAAGAGTCAGTTTCTCCTTTTTCTCTTCATTTTAACTTTTTTTGAAATTATATAATAACTTTTTTTACTTATCTATAAAAATTATAGTCATCATGAAAAGAATTTATCACTATATTTTGACGGATTTATATATTTTGAAGTCCTTTGGTGATTTTTGTGAGTGTATTCAAAAGTTTGTTACTACGCTTCAGTCCACAATCTTTGTTTGTTTGTTTGTTTTGCTTGGAGATAGAGACCTGAAATTATAATATTTATTTCTGTTGTGATTGGCCTTATTGTAGTTGTACTACATAATAACAAATCGTATTAAGGGGTCAGGATAGCCCTGTGACTTGCGTACTCGCCTCGACTTTCTACAATATTATTTAGTAATATTTTTCTCATCAGGGGCTCTGGGTAGCCTATAATATAAAATAAACTATTACATTAGAAGTTAAAAATGAATAATTTTGGAACCAAACTTGAACAAAACTCTCAAGTAAAATACAAATGTTCTAAGATAATAAAGACATATTCCTTCCATTAATGTTATTTTATGTTAGGTAAATAAATTGAATATTTCAGTTCACAAGTTTTGTATGTTTTAAATATATTTGATTGTGTGTATAATTTAAATTAATGTTTTATTTATTTATGTCATAAAATAAAATTTTTTTTTTTACTTTTAAATGATTTTTATTTTGCTAAATATACTTACAGTGTATATATCTTGAATCATGATAAGAGTACTATATCGAAAGCTTGGGACATATAAGGATCTGTTTCCATGCCTTTATAACAAGAAACAACAATTGAAAGTATCCCTGTCAATCATGTTCCGTGAATTTATTTCAATAACTATTGCTATAATTTCTCAGTGACACAAAGGGTCACGGGTAGTCTAATAAATAATAAGACACATATCTAGACGAGGGCCTATATATCTGGCAAACTATATTTGGATCTACCAAACGGTGTCGCCTATAATGTTATCATAAAAATGTTCATGCCTCCTATGTACCGAACGCTTATCCAAAATTAGCAGAAATATAAAATAAATTTACGATACCCCAGAACTTTTACACCTCTTAAAATAAAACGTTAATATAATTTTGTTTCCCACTTACTGTAAAGTAGCAGCATAAACATTCTTTGAGTATTCTGGATTACACTATCAAGTAATATAGGAAAAAAAATTTGAAGGTTAGAAACTGAGATCATTTTCTAGAATTCTTTTCAATTTTTTTTTTTATGAATATGGCTTTACTATAATAAATAATTAAAAATAATTAAACTGTATTATTCTAAAGAAAGGTAATTTAGATAACTGTATATAATTAATTATGAAAGGATAGTAAATTATCAATGATTTCAAATATATTTTAATAAGCTATCCTGAAAGTTCATTATGTTTAATTAATAGAAATAGATGAAGGGTTATTTATTATAGTTGGAATATTTGTTTAAATGCATTCAATTGAGGGATGCTAAAAATCAATCTTATGACTGATATCTTGCCTATGTGAAGGATTTATAATTAACGATGTCGAATGGGATAAAGATGACGACGAGGCCGCATATATCATTTTCCTCCCATTAATCTCCACCCCTCCAATCTCTCTCTCTTTCACCGTTTTCATTCAATTTCCCCTACTTTCTCTCACTTAATAAAAACACCCCCCCCCCACCACCAACCCAATATGAACTAATTAGCAAAACCTAAAAGGGTTTCTTTACCCAGAAAAAAAAATCTGAACGAAATAAAAGAAACAATTGTTCGAAAATAAAATTATATCCAATTCATACCAATGTAAGGAAATATTTTAACTGAATTGATGTTATTATTTAAAAAGATGATTGTCTATATGTTGTTATTAATATTATTAAATAATTACAGAAGTAAATAAAAATGAATTTAGCTAGTGTTAACAATTACAAAAACAACTGTAATTTAAAAGTTAAGAGGATGGTGTTATGTGTTTGTCAATAATTAGCAGCTTAGTGTATCAAAAGAATTTTAAACTGGAACCCAATTTTCAGTGGCAACACTGTCAGTGTGATTTACTGTAGTAACATTGCATAAGAATTTAAAGCAGTACAAAGAGTTTACAATAGTGAAGAATTAGTTTAATGATTTCTGTAGTTATTTAACTATTTCATTAAATTGAAATTGAAATCATGATGCTTTTTATAAATTACAAATGTTTAAATAGGGGATCAGGCTAGCTCTGTGGTTACGACTCGCCTCTGAACTGATAGGACCGGGGTTCGATCACCACCTGGCCCTTGATTTATTCACGCGGGAGGTGAATAAATCTGAGCACGACTTCCTCAGAGAAGGACGTTAAAACGTCGGTCCCTACTCTGTACGACGTTAGGTAATCGTTAAAAGTCCCTACTCTAAACACACTTGAGTTAGACAAAATTTAGGACTCCCACGGTAGAATCAATCTTAATTGTGTGGTATTACAAAGGGTGGATGGTCGCCATATGTGTGTTCCCTTGTGGGGCTGACACTGCAACCTATCCTAACCTATTCTAAAGAAATACATCAGTTGTCACTTGGATGGGTGACATGATATGCCTTTTGCACTCTCAGTGTTCACGCTTAAATTGTTGACTTCAAAAAAAAGAATAATGGAGTTCTTGACATTCTTCTATTGGAAGCCCAAAAAATATGTCGAACTTCCATAAAAATGAGAAAATTTAAATGAACTAGCTTCATGGTGCTGCTTCCGAACCTCTTTTTGAAGGAACTAGGTGCCATAAAGTTTACCTTAAAGTGTCGGATTTTGCCATTTCAGAACGGGAACTGGTCATACTCTCTTACAAGTCTTCCTTCAGAGACTTGGTCCTGACAACTACCTTTGTAATTTGTGCGACTTCTGTGAAAATTGATATTGACGTGCCACCGAACTGTGTTTACAGGGGCATTCCATGATGAACTCCTTTCAGTAGAGGTAGGCAAAACGAAATACATGAGTAAAAACTTAATATGGAGTGATTTACTTTAATAAATTTCTTAATGATAACATTAAATAATTAGATATTATTTGAAATAATAAGAGGCAATGTGCTTGCCTCTGAACTAGAAGATCCGGGGTTCAATACCCATTCTGTCCCTCAATTTATTCAAGCAGATGGTGAAATTAATCTGAGCACGTTGTCCCTCTGAGAGGACGTTAAGGTGTTAGTCCCCAGCCAATACGATGCCAATTACTCGTTAAATATCCTTAGAATAAATACACTTGGGTTTAACAAAATTTACGACTCCCAGTGTAGGAAATGTTCATTGTGTGGTATCACAAAACGCCAATTTCGGCGTATGCGAGTTAGTCAGGATGCTAACCAACCTAATTTATTTACCTCTTAAACTATAATCTTTAATTTTCTTGCGCTACAAATAGTAGTCTAGGATAACAATTTAATAATAAGAATAATTAATAAGATAATTAGAATGATTAATTACTAACATCATAAACGGATGTGATAGAATGTAGGAGATATAAAAAACAGAATTAATTATTAGGAAAGTTTTAGTCTGTAATTATTGTAAAATAATCTATTTTACATCGGCATGGTTTAATAACACCATTTTAATCTTTCAATATCCTTATAGGTGGAAATTGGTTATACATTTGTGATCATGGACGCTCTCTTGGGCAAGCTTACTGAAGGATACGAATTTACTTATGAGATGCGATTCCAGCAAGGTTTGATAAATATTCATTGATGTTTTGCTCAAGAAAAAAAAAATTATATATCTCCGGTTGAATAAGAAATATATGTTCACATTAGAAGGGAAAAAGTAATATATCTTTGAGTTGGTTCTGACGCACCAACACCCAATTGGAAATTGGTTTATATATACAGGATAAACGTTATAAATGATTTAAAAGGCCTTGGGGGTCTAAGGGAAGGCTGCCTCAAACGTCACATTATAACCATCGCTTGCTTGCAATCAATTGCTCACTTTCTCCCTTAAATGAAACTCCAGTCAAGGGTTGTCTAATTTTTTTTTTTGAATTTCTTGTCTCAAACTGTAATTAAATCTGTCAATGTCTTGTCGATTTTCGTCCCTATTACTTCGTAGATAGACATGAAATTCGCTTCCTGGGTACTAAGTAATGAAACTTAAAGCTTTTCAATCCTTTTCCCTATTGTTATATATAAAAAGTATAATTTTAAGCAAGAATGCTTACTGTATAAATCAGTAATAAATTTTTTTGTTTAAAGATACGTCACTCTACTTCATTCATCTTGTTTGTGAACAGAAATATATAATAGTTGCTTTTGATTCTATGTATTTAGGATTAGAGAAACTCAGAAGAACTTACTTGAAATATGAGTTAGATGGATAGATTAACGTCAAAACCACAATAGGAAATGAGAAAAACGACTAAGATTTTTCGACCGTAATAAGCGGTCTTCGTCAGGGTCAAATTTCAACTGAAACCAAAGAAATAGAAACATCTGGTGAGGGAGTGAGAGAAGGAGGGATATTTTAAAGGATCTAAAGTGCAGAAAAGGACAATAGACCACGAGAGATGTTAGGGTAAACAGAAAAGTACAGGAAGAAGAAAGTAAAAAACAATCCGCTAGCTGAAAACCCTCTTAGATGAAGCTATTGCCCTCGTCAGGATTGAGTCAAGTTTGAATAAACCGTTACTAAGGTTTATATATTGTAATATTGTTGTTTTACGTGTTCATTGAAACCTTGTTATAGGTAGATAGAGTGAGATAGAGAAATAGTCAAGTTAATTATTATATCATATTACTATAAAAATCTACCATATTTCGTGAATCGTTTGTTGAAAAAGTCCGGCCGGTTTTCTACGAACTTCATCTTCAAGGTAAATATTCTTTGCAGTACATGATGCTCTATAACAACGCTTCACGAGGTGTGACGGACTTTTATAATAATGTGATTGTTTAGTAACTTCTATGGTATTAACATTATGCAAATTCTGAGGTAGTGGATTCAGTTATTATTTGATATTTACTCATTAGAGGGTAAACAACTTAATGTAGTAGTCTTCACATGTACAAGTTTAATAAACTAAACAATGCGTTCTGAACGCATAGTGTTCTTCTTCAGGAATAAAACTAGAAAACATTAAGACATCAGAGAGTATCTATAGTATAAAACAAAGGGTACCAACTAAAATAAGGAAACAGTATATATATACCCAAGTTTCAGAGTCTGTGGTATAACTAACTGGAAATAGGATGGAAGTGGGAGTATAGAGTGTACATCTGCTTCATACTCAAAAGCAGGTACATTTCTTTGTTGTTTTGTTTTTTCTGAAAAATAGACAATGACCTTTACAATCACTGTAAAACTAAGTACCAAAAATGTAATAAAAATATAACTAAAAATTATAACGAAATTCAAACGAAAAATTATAAAAATAAAGAGAAGGTTAGGTTAGGTTAGGTTGCAGTGGCAGTCGCACAAGGGAACACACGTAGGCCGAGCATTGGCCCTTTGTGATACCACACAAGGAACATTGATTCTATAATGGGAGTCCTAAATTTTGCCTAACTCAAGTGTATTTAGAGTAGGGATCTTTAACGAGTACCTGACATCGTACAGGCTCGGGACCGACGGTTTAACGTCCTTCTCCGAGGGACGACGTGCTCAGATTTATTCACCTCCCGCGTGAATAAATCGAGGGCCAGGTGAGGATCGAACCCCGGTCCTATCAGTTCAGAGGCGAGCACGTAACCACTGAGCTAGCCTGACCCCCAAATAAAGAGAAAAAAGAAGTTTTTTTCCCACCCAGTTCCATCCTGTTTCGAGTTAATTGTACCATAGACTCTGAAGATTAAGTATGCATTTACTGTTTTTTTATTTTATTTGGTACCATTTGTTTTATACTATATATAACTCTCTCATGTCTTTATGTTTTTTAGTTTTATTCCTGATAAAGAACACTATGCGTTCGAAACGCGTTGTTTAGATTATCTAACTTATATATGTCGAGACTATTTCATTAAATTTGTATACTACAATATGCGTATATGTAAATTATTATTTATTCTTGTATTACGAGAATCACTAAAATATTATACATTTGTAATTAAAATTAATTTTAATGTATTAGGTTTTTTTTTATCTTTATAAGCCGAAAAGCCTGTCTCTTTCTCTAGAGTTTTGTAGATCATTAGTTTCTGATGTGTGGTAATTCTTCTTTCTAATTCTCATTTTACACATACTGACTCTTCAGCAAAAGCAAGATTAACACCAATTGCTTAACTTAATATTAACCAATATTTTAACAACCCAGGTTTTCATTATTTGTTCAATCGGTTATAGTGTGGCATTTACTCATGATGGGGAATTTCAAAAATTACTTCACCACACTAAAGAGTTTTATATCAAAAATAAGAACACGTTTCAAACACTTAATGATCTTCTTCAGGTTTACATTTGCACTCTTGAGGATGTTATTGCAGGAGGGACCTAACAATGAATCATTCCTTACATTCATTATTTGTACAGTCCCTTTCTAGGTCCCTGTTGAGATAACATCTTCAACAATGCAGTTGTAAACCTGAAAAGAAATACTAAATGTTTGAAATGCGTTGTTAGTTTTGATATAAAATTCTTTTGTGTGGAGTAGTAATTTTTGAAATACCCCACTTTTTTTTTATTTTTCTAACAATTTGCACAAATTGTTGTTGTTAGCACATTAACTAAAGGACCTCCAATACTCATAAAAACCTGATTTTTAACTTTTTATATATTTTTTCTGTAGTATTTCCTCAATATTTTTTTTTCTTTCTTAAAACTACAATAAAGAAAGAAATCAGTTAGTAGCAATTTAAGAAAAGGGTTGTAAGTTTTGGCTTCTTGTTTGGAAGAAGAAGAAGCTTATTTCACGTTGGTAGAAAGTTACAACTCCACTACAGGAGCCCAGACCGATAAACTAGTAGTTCTGGACGCTGGCCGCCTTCCAGTAATCTATAACTGCCCCTCTTCGCAGACTCTTATTGCCTTCTAAGCCCGTCTTACCTTCCCACCTCCATGAAAACCTTCATTCTATATCATCACTTGCTTTGTACATCCGCCTTTTCCTGTACTTTTCCTTTTCTTTTTTTTTTTCAAAATTGAAATTATAAATTCCACTTCGAATTGTTTGATTTTTTTCAGTTTGGTGAAATTTACTTTTACTCAATAATATTAAGCATAAATTTTGTTAAATAAACAAAGTATATTGAAAGATCATTTTGTATCTTTCAGTGTGTCAAATTTCAATTTATTTTGTTGAATTTCAATTTGTCTAACAGTGGAGAGGATTTGTTGGACAAATTCATGGTTCATTGGTATCGAGTGTGACATTAAACATCTTCCCTGATTTGAAAAGGTTGTGCCTCCTAATATAAGGGTTGATATGAGAGGGATGTACGAGGTGTATAAATAAAGTAGTGAGACTGATTTTTTTTAAATTTTCTATTCAAATATAATTACAATGTGATATTGTCACCTTCAAAATAGTTACCTTCGGAAGCCACACAGCGCTGGAGACGGTCTTTCCAATCATTGTAGCATTGCTGGAACTCGGATTCTGGAATGGCCTTCAGCTGGTCGGTTACAGCAGTTTGTATGTTTTGTAGTGTCCCGAAATGAGTTCCCTTGAGGTGATTTTTCAATCTCGGGAAGAGGAAAAAGTCACAAGGACTCAAGTCTGGTGAATAAGGAGGCTGAGGAGCAAGAGGAATGTTTTTACTGGCCAAAAATTCCTTCCCTTTCTGAGATCTTTTTGGTCTTGGGAAAGGTTTTTCGGAACCCTTTTCGCACAAATTTTTCTCATCTCCAATTCATTGGTCAAAATGTGATGAATGGAGGTGTGATTCAAATTCAACTGTTCCCCGATCATTCTGACTGTCAAGCGTCGATCTGAACGCACAAGGTTCCGTACTCTGTTGACATTTTCATCGGTGTTTGCACTTGAAGGCCTTCCGCTTCGTGGTTCATCTTCAATCGACTCTCTTCCTTCTGAAAATTCCTTAAACCACCGAAAAATCTGTGCCCTTGATAAAACACGTTCTCCATAGGCCTCCTGAAGTTTTTCAAAAGTCCAAGTTGTCCAAGTCTGAAGCAAAATTTGATTGCACACCGCTGCTCAACTTTGAGGTCACTCATTTTTAAAACGCTCAAGAAAAAACCATTTCACGAAAACCAACGCTACGGACAAACAAATGACTGTGGCAAGTTCAGATTCATACTGGAGGCGCATCACACGTGCACCTGACGCCACTCAAGGCCACGCGTCTCCAGCGTTGCCAGATCGAAAGCGACGTTGCCAGTCTCACTACTTTATTTACACACCTCGTATAGCTGAATGGGGGTGCATCGGTGAATACTACGGCTCTATTCATGTGTTTAAAGAAAACAATACTGACACATCTGAGTTTTGTATGCAATTTGTGCCTAAATTGTGTACCAGAAAAACTGTTTTCCCATAAACTAGTAACCTAAAGGTTTTAAGTAAAAAAAATCACTTAGTAGACCTAAGACTGTTGGAACGCCAGAAAATGCTCTTACTACTTTAGAAAATTAGGAAGCAATAATAGAATTCAGTCAAAAATCAAAATTTGCTTTTAAGCACACTATACATTTATCAAGTCGGAATTAGAGAAAGATTATGAATGACGACTGAAGAATGTTGACCCGCGAATTAAGTGAAAGACAGCATTTCACTTAAACTTTTACACCAACCGTCGAGTCCTAAGTGCAGAGATTCTTGAACAAGTTCACAATGAAGGAAGTAGTCATGATTCCACGCATCTATATCACTGGAACCGCAAGCAAATTAACAAAAATCTGATTAAAGCTTTTAACGATTTTTTATATTTCTTTTGATTCACATACCCATACATTCACAGTTTTTTTGTGACATTGATTGTTAACGGTTAATGTATATATATATATATATATATATATATATATATATATATATATATATATATATATATATTGTATGTTTTGTTTTTGAGGGCTAGGTTATATAAAAGAAAAATAAACTCCTTCCTAGGCCAACGTTTCGATGTATTTGTACATCATCTTCAGGGCTAAACTTATAGTAAGAACTATAATGCATTTACCAAAACAATCTACAACCTATATAGAGAACTAAATGATTGAGAACAACACATACATACAAAAGTTATGTATTATAGTTCTTACTCTAATTTTAATCCTGAAGATGATGTACAAATACATTGAAAAGTTGGCCTAGGAAGGAGTTTATTTTTCTTTTATATGACCTAGCCCTCAAAAACAAAAAATACAGTAGAAGAGAAGAGGAACAATTTTTTGAGTATATATATATATATATGCGTGTGTGTTTTTGTGTAAGTATGTGTGTATGTTCTTATATAAAAGGATTTCACATAAACACGTGAAATAATAATCAATGATCAAACCAAAATATGAAATGAGGAAAAAAGACTAAGATATTCAAGACGGTTATAAGATCTTTGTCCTTTTCCCCCAATGATCATTGATCATTGATGTTCTTATATATCTATGAATGAAAGAAAAAAATAAGCTCGAAGTTAATTTTATATCTCTTTATAGTGTTTTCTTATAATTTCTGTATTTTTAACTCTTGTCAGCTAAATAATATATTTATCATATATTTTGAATAAAATTGCAATTCAATTGACCAAATATGAGCAGTCAAACTTTTGTCAATACATGCAGTAATTCAATGTCACCATCTGCTTGTAAGTAATATTAATTCAGTTATATACCTACAACATTGATTTAGAGGCACAGACCTCAAATGTCTTCCGATACTGCTCACAATGAGTTCCATAAAAATACCTACAATGTGAAAATTTTAAGTATTAGTATAGCGTTGTAGTGTCAGATGTACATGAACTTACAAACAACTTTAAAAAAAACTGTTATATTTTACCCTAATAACTTCATTAAGCACAACTTTCAGTACTATGTTGTAGATGTCTACAAATTTGTATATTTATTTTTTATACAACCAATGTAAGTTCGTAAAACTATTTAAATGGTTCAACCCGAGTTGGCATATGTTTGAAAAGTTTTCCAAATGGCTTTTAAAGGCTAGGCAGAGACAAAAGTTTTCCAATAACATTCAGAATAAAGCAGCATTGAATAAGTCTAAAGAACTTTCGTCATAAAACCTACTTAGTCAATACTTCAATACTAAGTTACATGAGAAATCAACTAAAATGTGTTTTGTACGGTTTAATACAAATTAAATACTATATTAGAAGGTGTTATGTATTTGTGTTCTTTAATCAATATCAAAAAGAGAAATGGTTTGAAATATGATTTTACTTTTTGTACACTTGTTTGTAATATCAGCAGGGAACATAAGTTACATTCAACCTGAACTAAGAATGACTAACTGTCTTGGTTTAAAGTTCTTAGCCCAATTTCTGAATTCCTTAATATGGATTAGCGGTGTATCATGATTGTTCACTATGAAATAGAAAAGACTAAGCGGTTTAGTCTCTCTCTCTCTCTCTCTCTCTCTCTCTCTCTCTCCCTCACTCTCTCTCTCTCTCTCTTTCCCTGAAAACGGATTCCCCAAAAATTTGATTTTGTAAGTATTTCCTTAATCTGTGTGCTTGTCTTTTTCGATTTTGAACACATGATTGTACATGTTTACAGAAATTTTATTATTTGCATAAAGTTATTATATATATATGTATTAGCCTTTGTTATGAGTAATTTCTGTTGTTTGGACTATGGATTAGAACGTACACTAGCTAAGTAATTACTTATATA
The DNA here is from genome assembly GCA_026182355.1 of Hermatobates lingyangjiaoensis. Lineage (NCBI taxonomy): Eukaryota > Metazoa > Arthropoda > Insecta > Hemiptera > Hermatobatidae > Hermatobates > Hermatobates lingyangjiaoensis. The sequence continues at coordinate 568,737 of JAPFBL010000093.1, forward strand.
ATAGCTAAATCAGAACGTCTACTTTGATACTATTACAATGTAGAACGTTTGTTGATTAACAATATTAGGAATTACATAAAAATTATAAAAATTGTTCATTTTATTTAATTAAACAATCAGATTAAGCGTTACATTTAAAATTAAATTTACACTATTGTTGTTAGGCTTCTTTGAGGGTTACCTGACCAGGAACTCAACTTTCTAATTCGATGTTTCCAATATTTAAATTTTCATTATCAAGGCTACAAGAATAATTTAATAGCTGATCGACCCGGCATTGCCCGGCCGGTAGATATGCCCTGGCGTTTCGGTTATAGACGGTAGATCCCAAAAAAGAACCCTGATCAAAATCAAAATACAGTATTTAATTCCCCCGAAAAAAAGTTATAGAAATCCATATGTTTCTTTGTATCTAAATGTCTCCAGTTTTATTTCTATAGCGCACAGACAGACAAACTTTGTATTTTATATATTTTATATATTCAGATTGGTTATGGGAGGTAGATCCAAACAAAGGGAGCAATTTTTTTAAATTTGTTATTTTTCCTATAAATGGGATGTAAAATATACCCTGCATCGCCATTGTGTATATGTCATCAGTGAATGTTATATAATAATTAGTTCCCAATTAGTTCCCCCGATCCATATGTTTCTTTGTATCTTAATGTCTGCAGCTCTATTTCTACAGCCAACTGACAGATAAAGTTTATATTTTAAACATACCGATATTATTGTTAACCAAAAAGCAGATGAAAACAATGGAAAAAAGTGATAACAAAATAATCCTACTTTACAAAGAGCAAGGGAGTTAAACGGGTAGTTTCTAATTATCATGGCTAGGATCTGAGCAGATTGTGTCGTTGTTTCAGTAGAATCTAGGGATTTAACGGAATAAATGTAGAAGAAATATATGGTAGGATAAGGATTATGAACATAAATAGCACACGGAGGTAATAACAATGGTAAACAACCAACCTTTGTTGGCAAAAAGAGTCGCCAACACTGTAGTCGATATGGAAGGTTGTGTATAAAAGGTATCGCTACGTGGAACATAGCATTATGGTTCTGATCTTTTTATGCAATACATAACACTCAGTCCTTCTAAATATTTTTGGATATTGCAATTGTTTTCGTGATTTATTATAGAAGTCATTTCCTTGAGCATTCTTTTGTGTTACCTACTGTTTTCATTACGTATTTTTGTGGTGCATCAAAATCAAAATTATGTTCGTGTTCTATTGTGTGTCTTGACAGCGCACTAGTTGCTTTCTCTTGTTGAATGAAATATTTATGTTGATTAATTATGTTTTTTTAAACATTTACCTACAAAAAAAGAGGATTAATAGCTTTGAAAATGAAAACATAAATTTTTTGGAAAGCTGGATAGGGGCTAGGTAGCCTAGTAGCAAAAAACAAACTTCTGGTTTAGTTGATTTGCTGTTCAATACCCACTCTGTCTCTTGATTTATTCGCACAGAATAAATATCTAAGGCTGTCTCTCGGAAAGGCTTTTTGGCCTCTTTTGGATTTATGCATGTACCTTAGCCTTCTGATGATACCATGAATAGCATGACTAGCATGCTGGTATTCATACCATGAATACCATGATATAGCAGACTAGTTTGTTGTTTTTTTAACGCGGAGCCATTTCGCTAGAAACCAACCCTTTCTCACGAATGAGAAAACGAAACAATCCTAATGAAATAACCAAGATGGGCCTCTTGGAGGCTGGCTTCCCCGACCTACATAAATAAAAGCTAAAGGCATCAGCCTGGTAGTCTCTATAAGACTGAAGGTTACTTGAAGAAAGAGTTCGTCAAGATTTACAGCTGAAAAATAGAAAGAGAAAGTGTCCCCCGTATGGCTACCCCTGAAATCTGCAAATTGGGAGTAATCCCCAATAATGAATTTTCATTCATTCATTCATTTCGAAAGAGAAAAACAAGAGTAATAATTAATAAGGAGTTAAGATGTAGGAAGAATAGGTAAGGGAAGGCTTAAGAGGTTACAACAAAAGGTTTAGGTGGAGAAGGGAGGAGAAGTATCCAGACGGTAAACGTGTTGCGACCGACCAGGCGAACCTAATACCGCTATAACCAGCCACAAAGAGATATATCAGAATGAACCTTGGGTCTGACAAGCAAACAAAGGAACTGGATATCTCTGAGGGGTGAGAAAAAGTCTTTAAAAAAGGCAGTGCAAGCCAGAAGAATTTAAGAGGAGTTTGGGACCCAGCTCTGAAGTCATTTCGCGATTGAGCGGACTTTCTACCCGCCGACACCAGCACAAGATCAGGACACGCATGTCAGCAGGTGAAACTGCTGTTGTTCTATCATGGTGAGAAAGAAGTCTTGAAGTAAACAGGCATCAGTGACGGTAATCCCAGTGACCAGAGTGCGCGAGAAGACCTACCAACCACCCACGCCCCACAAAGCCCCGCAAGAAGTGTCTTGAAAATGACAGGCGTTAGTCACATCTGACTAATACAGGTGGACTGCCACCCAAGCCAGCTGCAAACGAGTTGACCTTCCACCCTCGGACACCGATACATACTAACCCTCAGCCCAGTTGTGCCTTTCTTAGTTCATGCCATGAGGGAGCAACCACCCAGGCGTGTTAAGCCCCCCCACCACGACAAGGTGAAGGCACATCGGGGGGGGAGATGATGTTAAGCTGTCTTTCGCGAGTCTGTTTGATATCAGGTAGTCGTTACTAAACCCCTACGCTAAATATACTTGAGTTAGGTAAAACTTAACATTCCTATTCTTAAATGTCCACTGTGTTGTAACTCAAAGAGCCAATGTGTGTTCTCTCGTTGAACTAACATTGCATCCTAACCAAACCTAACCTACTAAACCACGATGAATAACAGTGATCGGTCCACTATGCAAGACGAGCATGTTAAATGAAATTCATTTTTATTTAATCATTTGAATTCTATGAAGGTTTTTGTGTTCCCTACAAATATGAATAGATTTATTATCTAGTATAGCTTTGTAGTATTGGTAGGACTTTTCATTTACAATTGCTTTTTTTTATCGTTAATCTATAAACATATAATAATTATCCCTTTATATTGCACTGCCATTAAAGTCAATTTTTATAAAAACTATAATCATGAGAACATGAGAACTTTAATCCAGTTTTTTAAGTTAAAATTGTAGAGAGATAAAAAATTTCTGAATATTTTTCATAATAATTATAGTAAATTCGTTATTGTTATTTTCTAATTTATAACAATAATAAATTTTACACTCAGTTTGACTGCTGATATGGGTTATCAACAATCAAAGTTTGCAATATGGGTTTATGCAAAGCTCTGATTGAATGTAGGCATCAACTTTCAAATTAAATAACTGTTTAGCTTAAGGCATCGCCAACTTGTCCATACTCGCAAATATTTATTCATTCATTGTTATTCATAGTGTCTCAAGCACGTCATGAATAATAAATAAGAGTTTGTTGAATATTACTGTTCGTCTCTTGTGGTGTGGGATGTACATCATAGAGAGAGGATTTATTTAATAATGATTTTCGTTATAGTTTACCTATTTGAATAGAACAACGTCATATTGTTAATTAAAAGTTTAATTGCTATCATTTAATTGGATTTTTTTAAGCCATCTATAATATATATTATAAATTTATTTTACCGAGCAAATATTTTGATAGAATAATATATTTTACAATATTTGTTGTTGATTTGCAATATACTGTTATTAAAGATTATCAAGTTTGGTCAGATCCCTACACATCAGCTGCTTTCGGTTTCTTTTTTATTAGAATTAGTAATAATACATTCCGTCATACCTCGTAAAGTCTCTGAAAAGCTCGACCGGTTTCGGGTCCTTCTGGATCCTATCTTCAAGAGCACCTAACTGACTGTGAATGTTGTTCTCCTATAACCTCCCTATATATGCATCTACATTGTGTAATCAGTGTTGTGTGTGTGTAGTTAATTTTCTTTCCATATTTCTTTAATTGCTATGTTTTTTCCTTTTATTTCTTATTTCATTATCTATTTCCAGTTCCTTGTGTCGTCTTTTAAATGTTATTAGTGGTTTTGTAAAAATTTTTTTAAATTTTTGTTAAAATTTTTTTTTATTTTGATGTCACATTTTTATTTGTTTTGTTTTATTTGCCATTTCAAAACTTGTTATCCAATTTTTAATTCTATTTAATTAATATTCCGGTTAAATTATTGAAGCCAAGAGTATGCGTTGTTATTCCTTGATGTATAATTCCTAGTTCTTCCTTTAATTATTTTGCTCTGTATAATGACAATAGAATTGGTAAAAATATGTGGAAGGTTTCATATTATGGTCTTATAAGATTTTCTTGTATATATTTTTGAAAAAAAAAATAGATGGTACATGTGATTGCTGCATTCAAAGAGTTATGATTTTAAAATTATAAAAAGTTGTTTGTTTTTGTGTAAAGCTTTAGGAAGACAATGTATTGAACTTAAGGCAAGGGGTGAGATATAAATAATGGGATTTCTTTTTCGTATTCAAATGCAAACAAGGCATTTAATATGATTTAAGGACAGAGATGTGTTCACAAAACTTCATTAAAGAAGGATAGGCAGTTGTTTAAAGTTTATCTCAATGCTCAGAAGGATTTATGGGGGGTGATAATCAGGTGGTCGACCCCTACTAAGCCGTCAGTTTTTGGACTACCATTCTTTCATAAGGATTCAGCAGGACTTCGCCTCACCTAAGTAAGTGACTAGTTTTCAAGTCCGCCTGCGAACTGATAGACCTAACCAAATGGTAAAGGGTCGAGGGCATAGCTCCTTCTTATTGTTCTGGAGACAACCTTCCGAGAAGATACAGCTTCTCAAATAGCAACCCCGTCCTTGGTGAGCAACCAAAGTCACTACAAGTCCAACACGAAACGACGGTACATCGGAAACTCGATGAATCTTCTACGGACGGGTCATAATTACAGCATATATATCACCTACTACTAATTCCAATAGATGATGTCATCGGCATATCAAGTTGATAAGTAAACATTGGATATCCCGGCACCGTTTAGAAATACCATGATAAGGAGAAACATTCTAATGATTTATTGGCATAGAATTTTATATCTGTACTTATACCAGCATGTTTTTTTTGCATTGATTATCCGGACGCCAGGGTAGCTCAGTGGCAACGTACTCTCCTCTGGACTGTTAGATCCGAGGTTCAATACCTACTCTGGTCCTCGATTTATTCACGCTATATATGTATGTCGTTAATCAGACAGACAAACATTTATTAACGCAGAAGTTGAGTAAATCTGAAGGCATCGTCTCTTGAAGGAGATGTTAAGACGTCGGTCCCGAACCTGTACGATGTCAGGTACACGTTAAACATCCATACTCTAAATACAGTGGAGTTAGGCAAAATTTAGGACTCCCAATATGGAATATTCATTGTGTGGTGGCACAGCGGACAATGTTCGGCCTATGTTTGCTTTCTCATGAAATCTTTCACAACAACTTAACCTAACTGTCTATTGTCTATTTAACTTAACCTAACGTAACACTAACCTAAGATTGTCTATTTCAACCAATACAAGCAAAAGAAAATACTATTGCATTCTATCTAAATATCTATACCAAAACTAGACTTCAAAACATAACTTGTACAACACAAACGAACAAAAAAAGAAGTAAAAAAAATAATTATTAATGGTATGTTTTAATAATGTACAAACTGGTAAAGAAAATGCTGAAAGGTTACACTGACGCTCTCAATACTTTTTTAGTTCGTTGGAAATTTTATTCTTAAAATTGTTTTCTTTTTTTTTCAAAATAGATAAAAGCCAATAAGCGCAGGCATTAGAAAACAAACGACCAAACTCTTTTCCCCTAAACCGACGGTCTCGACTCTGTACGATGTCAGGCATTCGATAAAATACTCTAATTTAAATTCACTTGAGCTAGGCGAAATCTAGGATCGCAATCAACCCCGTAATAGGACTCGCTCATCTGTAAAATTGCTGCCATATAATAAATAAGCTACAATTTCCTACCCTAAAACAGCACTAACAGTTGAAAACCTATAAGCAATATTCCCTCTAAGCTGAGCACTGCCCGCACATTCTCGGCGCACAAACAAATCTATTCAGCGCATACAAAAAGCACAATAAACGTCATTGTGCAAAATATAAATGTGTTAATGTCAGCAAAATGTTATGTCTGAAAGGTTTATATGTCTCATATCTTCCAGAACAAGACCTTCAGCCAGGTCAAAGCAGGACTCTCACATATAACATCTACATATTCAATTTTTCCGATTTTTGTCTTTTTTTTTTTTTTTTTTTTTTTTTGGTGGGTGATGCTGCTCACAATAGTCCTCAGTTTACTCAAAGACCTTGTGTGTATGCCCAGGTACGTGAACAATTAGAGAGAACATTGCCTATAAGTGTTGGTATTTTAAGGTAAATACCAACACTTACCTGAAGGTTGGTAAGTATTGGTAAATAAACAAACTTTTTTATAATTTGGATGAACAATATAGCAGGAATAATTATTCTGTAAATTGATCTAGCATTTTAATAGGAAATAATTTTCTTTCATTAGAGGTAATAGTGTCTAAAAAAAGTTTCATTAGATGTCAGTAGAATTTCATTTGAAATAACACTCTCTGGTAAAAGTCCTGCTGGGATGTTAGTCCACTAGAAAATATTATTCCACTACATCAGTTTACGGTTTAATAACGTACTCGTATGTTGCCCTTTCTGTCAAATTAGGACTGACTTGATAGTTGTCTAATTCCAAATGGTTACGAAGCATGATTATCTTCAGAGTCATCTACAGTGTATCGGAGTTACTGAGTCGCCTATTTGTCCGCTCTTCTCCGAAGGAAGTGGCCTTGAAAACTTCTCAAACGTCGGCGGTCTTATTCATGTCGATCATGACGACACAATCGAGGGAATGACATATCTGTACTCGTCAGCACGGCGAAAGATCAAAGTGCTAAAGATGGGCGTTAGATATCAGTCTAACTGTCTGACAAAAGGTATTCTTTTCTCGCCCATTCTAAGGCTCTTCCGTCGTTTTCTGAAAATAAGACATTGTCTTACTTTCTTTTTATGTCAAAAATACGTGCAGGGTTTATTTTCGGGGGAGGACTTCAAATGCAATAAATAGATTTCTATATTTTTGTTTAATAATTATGTATATACAGAAATTTAAATTTACTCAATTACAGTCAAGTAAACTTCTAGAACATCGTAATAAATTACCAAATTTTGAATTCAGTTGTGATTTTCCTCCAAATTCATTTCCTGTAGAATCATTAGTCTAAATCTCTCACGTCTTGCAATATAACGATCGTTAAATGAATACTTATTCTCTAAGTAGACTGCTTGAAACCAATTGGGTAAAGAAGGAATTTCTTGGAATATTTTGTTCCAAAGGATTCTCCAAAATATTAGGGAATCTAGAGATATCACCAAACTTCAACAGTATTTATTAAAAAATATATATTTTTCACATTATTTTAACCAGGGCTTATTTTCGGGGGAGGGATTATACTCCCAAAAGTCCCGAAAATCACGCTAGGTCTTATTTTTCAGAGGATGTCTTATTTTCGGAAATAGACGGTAGTAGATCTGAGATTCTTCATCTATATCACGTTAGCACCGTACTAGACTTTATTCAACTATTACGCTAACAGTTTAGCAACTCTAACTCTATTATATAATAGTGAATGTTTTCATTCCATGTGATCCAAATAGTTAAAAACAAAATATGTTTTCTGAACTCAATTTAATAAAGCAATTAGAAAGAGTAAGGAAACATTAAATAGATTGAAGAGGTCTATGAGTGTGAAAGAAAGAGGTTGTGATGGTGAATAAATAAAAGACAAAAGAGTAAGAAAGGCTTGGTTGAAAACAACAGTTAAGATGAGCCCTAATAACTTATTACTGACTGGCTCATAAAGTCTACAAAGAAACCCTTTCAGATACCCTGCCTGCTCAGTGACGTAACAATCCATCTCTCTGTATTATTTCTCCAGTACTTCGCAAACATTTTTTTTCCTTAATTTATAACTATTAATAACACACTTTATTGATTGAATAGCAAAAACAAACTAATAATGGATGCCGTACATTAAAACAACTAACCCAAAAAAATATGACACCTAGTTAATTAAAAACAATAAATTTCAATAAATTTTACTGATTAAGGTACAATTCATTGCTAGTGCAATTTATTGCTGCATTTGTATACAAATATAAACAAATTATATTACTTTTATTCCATTTTGTTGAAACGATATCCAGACGCTGTATTTTTTTCTCTGCATTCATATTCTTTAGCCCGGGAAATAATTTTCTTTGATTGTCATATCTATATGTATTGACAACCGGGCGACAGAAAATAATAAAATTAACGGTAGAGGTTAAGACCAGGAGGAGAGCGAGCCCCAAGGAGACATCTAAATGCCTTTTCAGAAGCTCTAAGAGTGACATAGGAGTTAGACTCGGGGATTTGTTTAAGGATGTGTAACTGGAAGCAATTATTAAAACGTAGGTCGTAGGAATTGGCATGGATTGCTATGGGTAAGTCACTGCGCTGACCAACGGATGCCCTGTGATTGTTCATACACAGGCTCAGCTTGGTTGAAGCAAAACCAAAGTAAAAAGCATCACATCGGGTACAATACAAACGATAAATGCAGTTACAGGAGGTACCAGATCTATCAGAGGGAACAGGGCAGGAGTTGTTACTAAGAGGGGAAGTAAACTAAGGACTGGGGTTAAT